>JAVTVY010008113.1:0-454996 GCA_036873755.1 Hanleya hanleyi | reverse complement strand
GTATAGTCCCGTGAAAAAAGGGAGTATTTTGCCGGGGGAGGTAACTCTTGATTCCGACAGGGGGCGCCACCAGCTCAAGAGAGCTCCCCGCAAAAGAGAGGTAACTCTGGATGCACTTTTGTGATTTTTGGCAAATGCCGGGTTATCTTCCCTGATTCGAACATTTGCATATTAAATCTATACGGGAAAATGCCTGTATGGGGTATGGATGATCCGATTGGGTCGTATGAGGTATCAATGTGAAGCAGTCGCGAAGGGGCATCCGACGAGGTGGGTGTGGGGTTGAAATATCGTCATTCTGCGCATGCGCGGTGACAAAGGGTATGGAAATAGACGTTTTGGGGTCTAGGAGAGCCACTAGTGGTCCGATGGAGTTGAGTCAGGTATCAATGTGAAACCTATGTGAGGGGGCATCCGACGGGGTAGGAGTGAGTTTGAAATATCGTCATTCTGTGCATGCGCGGTAGACCAAGGGTATGGAAATAGACGTTCTGGGGTCGAGGGGAGCCCCTATTGGGCCGATGGAGTCGTATGAGGTATCAATGTGAAGCATAGGTGAGGGGGCATTTGACTGGACTAGTGTCTCGGTCGTTGTCAATATTATGCGCATGCGCAAACAGGGAATTGTGGGAAAAGGGTACGGAAATAGACGTGTTGGGATCTAGGTGAGCCACTAATGGTCCGATGGAGTTGAGTGAGGTATCAATATGAAGCCTATGTGAGGGGGCATCCGATGGGGCGGGTATGGGGTTGGAATATTGTCATTCTGCGCATGCGCGGTAGACCAAATGTATGGAAATAGACGTTTTGGGATCTAGGGGATCCCCTAATGGGCCGATAGAGTCGTATGAGGTATCACTGTGAAGCCTATGTGAGGGGGCATGCAACTGGACTAGTGGCTCGGGCGATGTCAACACTCTGCGCATGCGCAAACAGGGAATTGTGGGAAAAGGATATGGAAATAGACGTTTTGGGGACTGGGTGGGCCACTATTGGTCCTATCGAGTCGTATGAGGTATCCATGTGAAGCATTCGTAAAGGACTATCCACCTGGGCTAGTGTCTCGGCCGTTGTCAACATTCTGCGCATGCGCAGACAGGGAATTGTGGGAAAAGGGCATTGGAATGGACATTTTGGGGACTATTTGGGCCCCTGGCCGTCCGATGAGGTCGAGTGAGGTATCGTTGTAAAGGATACGTGAGGGGGCATCCGTCTGGACTAGTATGACTTGGAACTGACGTCATTCTGCGCATGCGCAGTAGACAAAATGTATGGAAATAGACGTTTTACGGTCTACGTGGGTCCCTAGTGGTCCGATGGAGTTGAGTCAGGTATCAATGTAAAGCAAGTCGTGACGGAGCATCCAGTCATGGGTGGGTGCATGTAAACTTAGGATTTTTTCCCGAAAATATAAAAGCGGAACACGGAATTTGCCCCTAAAATAATGGAAAACACCTATCAACCCTAGCCAAAATGGCTAATATCGGTCCTCGGGCTTATTGGGACCTGCCTATCAAGTCAATGGGGTGGGTGCATGTAAAATTAGGATTTTGACCCGAAAATATAAAAAGCGGAACGCGGATTTTACCCCTGAAATAGGGAAAAACACCTATCAACCCTATCCCAATTTCGAAGCTCCAAGAGCTCCGGAGCTCCGAGTTCCAAGAACTCCGGAGATACGAGTTTCAAGAGCTCCGGATTTCCGAGTTCCAAGAGCTCCGGAGCTCCGACGCCACAACCGGGCGTTGACGGGCGAGTGAATGAGTGTGAGTGAGTGAGTGAGTCAGTGAGTGAGTGAGTGAAGCGTCCACAACGCCCGTGAGGCGTCCCCAACGCCCGTCTTAACGCATGGACGCACTAACGACGGTGAGTGAGTGAGTGAGTGAGTGAGTGAGTGAGTGAGTGAGTGAGTGAATGGGATCCTACTGGACTAATGTAACGTCCGTTTTCATCACTTTGCGCATGCGCAGTATGGCCGTCGTATATAAAGCAGGCATTTTGGGGATTCGTAGAGGTTTGTTGAGTGGTTGACCATCCCTGGTCAAATGGATCGTGTGGGGTATCAGTTTGAAGCTCTCGTAGGAAAAGTGAAAATTTCCCCTCATTTGTGGGGTGCTCACTTCCGGTTGTGTGAGGCGCTGCCCTCAGTCAATCAGAAGCGAGTATTTTGACCCGGTGCATTATGGGACATATCCAAGATGGCGGCGTCTGCCTTCTGGTTCAAGAAGGCGACACGTCCGGTGTCGAAAACTGACCATTTTGTCGGAATGTGGTCATCTGGTGTCGAAAACTGGACCTTGTATGGGTCCCGCTTAATTTGGTGTAGAGATGGACCACTATTGGTCCGAATGCGTCCTGTGGGGTGTCATCTTGTAGTTCTCGGAGTGCAGACCACGATTTGAAGGATGTTCACGTCATCTGTGATGTCATTGTTGACAATAGTAGCCATAGTGGGCATTTTGGAGCAGTGAAAGAAGGTATTTGGTATAGAGATGGACCACCCTCGGTTCGAATGTTTCGAGGGAAGTGTCATCTTGCAGATCTCGGGGTGTAGACTCCATTTGGGGGATGTCCACAGCATCTGTGACGTCATCGGTGACGTCATCAGAACGAGTAGTAGCGAAAGAAAATGTTTTATAATTGGCTCAGTGCCAATTTTTCCCCACGAATTGGACTGATGAGGGACACATGTTCATTCCTATATTTACAGACACTACCACCACCACCACCACACACCACCACCACCAACGCCACCACTGGGCGTTGACGGGCGTCAACGCCCGGTGGTGGTGGTGGTGGTATCTCCCGTGTGGCAGAGCTCTTGGATCGGAGCTCTTGGAGCTCAAAGCTTGTGGAGCTCAGAGCTCGGAAAGGAAGTCATCGCATGCATGCGCGCGTACCTGTGGTGCACCCTGTACCCTAGCCCGTAGGAAAGAGGGTACACCAGTGTGCGGGTGCAGCACAGGTACGCGCGCATGCATGCGATGACGTCATTTCCGAGCTCTAAGCTCCACAAGATTTGAGCTCCAAGAGCTCCGATCCAAGAGCTCTGCCACACGGGAGCTACCACCACCACCACCACCGGGCGTTGACGCCCGTCAACGCCCGGTGGTGGCGTTGGTGGTGGTGGTGGTGGTGTGCGGTGGTGGTGGTGTGTGGTGGTGGTGGTGGTGGTAGTGTCTGTAAATATAGGAATGAACATGTGTCCCTCATCAGTCCAAATCGTGGGAAAAAAATTGGCACTGAGCCAATTATGAAACATTTTCTTTCGCTACTACTCGTACTGACGACGTCACCGATGACGTCACAGATGCTGGGGACATCTCCCAAATGGAGTCTACACCCCGAGAACTGCAAGACGACACTTCCCTCGACACATTCGAACCAAGGGTGGTCCATCTCTACATCAAAAACCTCCTTTCACTGCTCCAAAATGCCCACTATGGCTACTACTGTCAACAATGACATCACAGATGACATGAACATCCTTCAAATCGTGGTCTGCACTCCGAGAACTACAAGATGACACCCCACAGGACGCATTCGGACCAATAGTGGTCCATCTCTACACCAAATTAGGCGGGACCCATACAAGGTCCAGTTTTCGAAACCAGATGACCACATTCCGACAAAATGGTCAGTTTTCGACACCGGACGTGTCGCCATCTTGAACCAGAAGGCAGACGCCGCCATCTTGGATATGTCCCACAATGCACCGGGTCAAAATACTCGCTTCTGATTGGCTGAGGGCAGCGCCTCACACAACCGGAAGTGAGCGCCCCACAAATGAGGAGAAATTTCCACTTTTTCTACGAGAGCTTCACACTGATACCCGACACGGTTCATTTGACCAGGGATGGTCAACCACTCAACAAACCTCCACGAATCCCCAAAATGCCTGCTTTATATACGACGGCCATACTGCGCATGCGCAAAATGATGAAAACGGACGTTACATTAGTCCAGTAGGATCCCACTCACTCACTCACTCACTCACTCAATCACTCACTCAATCACTCACTCACTCACCGTCGTTAGTTCGCCCATACGTTAAGACGGGCGCTGGGGACGCCTCACGGGCGTTGTGGACGCTTCACTCACTCACTCACTCACTCACTCACTCACACTCACTCACTCGCCCGTCAACGCCCGGTGGTGCCGTCGGAGCTCCGGAGCTCTTGGAACTCGGAGCTCCGGAGCTCTTGGAACTCGGATCTCCGGAGCTCTTGGAATTCGGAGCTCCGGAGCTCTTGGAGCTCCGAAATTGGGATAGGGTTGATAGGTGTTTTCCCCTATTTTAGGGGTAAAGTCCGCGTTCCGCTTTTTATATTTTCGCGGCAAAATCCTAATTTTACATGCACCCACCCCATTGACTTGATAGGCAGGTCCCAATAAGCCCGAGGACCGATATTAGCCATTTTGGTTAGGGTTGATAGGTGTTTTTCACTATTTTAGGGGTAAATTCCGTGTTCCGCTTTTATATTTTCGGGAAAAAATCCTAATTTTACATGCACCCACCCATGACTGGATGCTCCGTCACGACTGCTTTACATTGATACCTCACTCAACTCCATCGGACCACTAGGGTCCCACCTAGACCCTAAAACGTCTATTTCCATACACTTTGTCTACTGCGCATGCGCAGAATGACGTCAGTTCCACGTCATACTAGTCCAGGCGGATGCCCCCTCACGTAACCTTTACAACGATACCTCACTCGACCTCATCGGACGACCAGGGGCCCAAATAGACCCCAAAATGTCCATTCCAATGCCCTTTTCCCACAATTCCCTGTCTGCGCATGCGTGGAATGTTGATAACGGCCGAGACACTAGCCCAGGTGGATAATCCTTTACGAATGTTTCACTTGGATACCTCATACGACTCCATAGGACCAATAGTGGCCCACCCAGACCCCAAAACGTCTATTTCCATACCCTTTCCCCACAATTCCCTGTTTGCGCATGCGCAGACTGTTGACAACGGCCGAGATACTAGCCCAGACGGATGCCCCCTCACATAGGCTTCACATTGATACCTCAAACGACTCCATAGGACCAATAGTGGCCCACCTCGATCCCAAAGCGTCTATTTCCATACCCTTTGCCTACTGCGCATGCGCAGAATGACGCCAGTTCCACGTCAAACTAGTACAGTCGGATGCCCCCTCACGTATCCTTCACAACGATACCTCACCCGACTCCATAGGACAACTAGGGGCCCAAATAGACCCCAAAACGTCTACTTCCATGCCCTTTTCCCACAATTCCCTGTCTGCGCATGCGCAGAATGTTGACAACGGCCGAGACACTAGCCCAGGTGGATACTCCTTTAAGGTCCATTCTCACGATGCGATTTGTAGTAACAACTCGGCGGGGGATTCCCCCGATTTGTAGCATGCAACTAATCGCATGAAATAGGACCGGTTCTATTTCATACGACAAGTAGCATGCGACTAAAATCGTACGAGTGTTCTCACGATGCAACTAAGTTGTATGCTACAAGTTGTTACTACAAATTGCACCGTGAGAATGGGCCTTTACGAATGCTTCACATGGATACCTCATACGACTCCATAGGACCAATAGTGGCCCACCCAGACCCAAAACGTCTATTTCCATACCCTTTTCCCACAATTCCCTGTTTGCGCATGCGCAGAGTGTTGACATCGCCCGAGCCACTAGTCCAGGTGGATGCCCCCTCACATAGGCTTGACAGTGATACCTCATACGACTCTATCGGCCCATTAGGGGCTCCCCTATATCCCAAAACGTCTATTTCCATACCCTTGGTCTACCGCGCATGCGCAGAATGACGATATTCCAACCCCATACCCAATCCATCGGATGCCCCCTCACATAGGCTTCATATTGATACCTCACTCAACTCCATCGGACCATTAGTGGCTCACCTAGATCCCAAAACGTCTATTTCCGTACCCTTTTCCCACGATTCCCTGTTTGCGCATGCGCAGAATGTTGACAACGACCGAAACACTAGTCCAGTCAGATGCCCCCTCACCTATGCTTCACATTGATACCTCATACGACTCCATCGACCCAATAGGGGCTCCCCTCGACCCCAGAACGTCTATTTCCATACCCTTGGTCTACCGCGCATGCGCAGAATGACGATATTTCAAACCCACTCCCACCCCGTCGGATGTCCCCTCACATAGGTTTCACATTGATACCTGACTCAACTCCATCGGACCACTAGTGGCTCCCCTAGACCCAAAACGTCTATTTCCATACCCTTTGTCACCGCGCATGCGCAGAATGACGATATTTCAACCCCACACCCACCTCGTCGGATGCCTCTTCGCGACTGCTTCACATTGATACCTCATACGACCCAATCGGACCATCCATACCCCATACAGGCATTTTCCCGTATAGATTTAATATGCAAATGTTCGAATCAGGGAAGATAACCCGGCATTTGCCAAAAATCAGAAAAGTGCATCCAGAGTTACCTCCCTTTTGCGGGGAGCTCTCTTGAGCTGGTGGCGCCCCCTGTCGAAATCAAGAGTTACCTCCCCCGGCAAAATACGACCTTTTTTCACGGGACTATACTACTTATGTACGCCAGATACAAATCTACGGTAACTAAAGTTCATGATATTGGATATTAACATATTTAAAACTAGCCGATACTTTAGTGGAAAATGACATCTGTCTGTTATGGTTTGACCTCTGTGTAAATCATTGTGACTGTAGTTTGTGACTGTGGAGACAAGGTGGAGAATGCAGCGCTTGCAAACTTGTGTTCTGAACAAGAACTTACATTCGACTAATATTTTCCCCGTTTGGACTGTTTCTTCTATCCAACGGTCACATTGTTCATCACTTTCCACCAAATGACTTGATCTGCCTGTTAAATCATTGCTCTTGAATATTTGTAGCTAATACCGCTGGAACGGATGTTCAGGGCCGTGTTCTCATGCCATTGAAGATAGATACATGAACATCTGCAATAAAAGCGTGACTGAGGTAAATATGATCACTGGGATCATTTTTGTCTGGAACAGGGCGAAGCCCTATTCCCAGACTCTGTTGTCGTACAGCAAATTTGGCTGCTTGCCAACACTGGTACACGCACTATATCCGGCTGACCCCTGACCCAATAACTGCGCAGAGCCATCTGGCCACCTTTTGAGTGTGATTAGGCCAGCCAACGAGTGATGCGGTCAAAGGAAAAAAAATCCGCAAGTTCACATTTTTTAACTCCGAAGGGATAATACCAACCAAAAACCACTCGACCTCATCGGACGACCAGGGGCCCAAATAGACCCCAAAATGTCCATTCCAATGCCCTTTTCCCACAATTCCCTGTCTGCGCATGCGCGGAATGTTGATAACGGCCGAGACACTAGCCCAGGTGGATAATCCTTTACGAATGTTTCACTTGGATACCTCATACGACTCCATAGGACCAATAGTGGCCCACCCAGACCCCAAAACGTCTATTTCCATACCCTTTTCCCACAATTCCCTGTTTGCGCATGCGCAGACTGTTGACAACGGCCGAGACACTAGCCCAGACGGATGCCCCCTCACATAGGCTTCACATTGATACCTCAAACGACTCCATAGGACCAATAGTGGCCCACCTCGATCCCAAAGCGTCTATTTCCATACCCTTTGCCTACTGCGCATGCGCAGAATGACGCCAGTTCCACGTCAAACTAGTACAGTCGGATGCCCCCTCACGTATCCTTCACAACGATACCTCACCCGACTCCATAGGACAACTAGGGGCCCAAATAGACCCCAAAACGTCTACTTCCATGCCCTTTTCCCACAATTCCCTGTCTGCGCATGCGCAGAATGTTGACAACGGCCGAGACACTAGCCCAGGTGGATACTCCTTTAAGGTCCATTCTCACGATGCGATTTGTAGTAACAACTCGGCGGGGGATTCCCCCGATTTGTAGCATGCAACTAATCGCATGAAATAGGACCGGTTCTATTTCATACGACAAGTAGCATGCGACTAAAATCGTACGAGTGTTCTCACGATGCAACTAAGTTGTATGCTACAAGTTGTTACTACAAATTGCACCGTGAGAATGGGCCTTTACGAATGCTTCACATGGATACCTCATACGACTCCATAGGACCAATAGTGGCCCACCCAGACCCAAAACGTCTATTTCCATACCCTTTTCCCACAATTCCCTGTTTGCGCATGCGCAGAGTGTTGACATCGCCCGAGCCACTAGTCCAGGTGGATGCCCCCTCACATAGGCTTGACAGTGATACCTCATACGACTCTATCGGCCCATTAGGGGCTCCCCTATATCCCAAAACGTCTATTTCCATACCCTTGGTCTACCGCGCATGCGCAGAATGACGATATTCCAACCCCATACCCAATCCATCGGATGCCCCCTGACATAGGCTTCATATTGATACCTCACTCAACTCCATCGGACCATTAGTGGCTCACCTAGATCCCAAAACGTCTATTTCCGTACCCTTTTCCCACGATTCCCTGTTTGCGCATGCGCAGAATGTTGACAACGACCGAAACACTAGTCCAGTCAGATGCACCCTCACCTATGCTTCACATTGATACCTCATACGACTCCATCGACCCAATAGGGGCTCCCCTCGACCCCAGAACGTCTATTTCCATACCCTTGGTCTACCGCGCATGCGCAGAATGACGATATTTCAAACCCACTCCCACCCCGTCGGATGTCCCCTCACATAGGTTTCACATTGTTACCTGACTCAACTCCATCGGACCACTAGTGGCTCCCCTAGACCCAAAACGTCTATTTCCATACCCTTTGTCACCGCGCATGCGCAGAATGACGATATTTCAACCCCACACCCACCTCGTCGGATGCCTCTTCGCGACTGCTTCACATTGATACCTCATACGACCCAATCGGACCATCCATACCCCATACAGGCATTTTCCCGTATAGATTTAATATGCAAATGTTCGAATCAGGGAAGATAACCCGGCATTTGCCAAAAATCAGAAAAGTGCATCCAGAGTTACCTCCCTTTTGCGGGGAGCTCTCTTGAGCTGAAATCAAGTTACCTCCCCCGGCAAAATACGACCTTTTTTCACGGGACTATACTACTTATGTACGCCAGATACAAATCTACGGTAACTAAAGTTCATGATATTGGATATTAACATATTTAAAACTAGCCGATACTTTAGTGGAAAATGACATCTGTCTGTTATGGTTTGACCTCTGTGTAAATCATTGTGACTGTAGTTTGTGACTGTGGAGACAAGGTGGAGAATGCAGCGCTTGCAAACTTGTGTTCTGAACAAGAACTTACATTCGACTAATATTTTCCCCGTTTGGACTGTTTCTTCTATCCAACGGTCACATTGTTCATCACTTTCCACCAAATGACTTGATCTGCCTGTTAAATCATTGCTCTTGAATATTTGTAGCTAATACCGCTGGAACGGATGTTCAGGGCCGTGTTCTCATGCCATTGAAGATAGATACATGAACATCTGCAATAAAAGCGTGACTGAGGTAAATATGATCACTGGGATCATTTTTGTCTGGAACAGGGCGAAGCCCTATTCCCAGACTCTGTTGTCGTACAGCAAATTTGGCTGCTTGCCAACACTGGTACACGCACTATATCCGGCTGACCCCTGACCCAATAACTGCGCAGAGCCATCTGGCCACCTTTTGAGTGTGATTAGGCCAGCCAACGAGTGATGCGGTCAAAGGAAAAAAAATCCGCAAGTTCACATTTTTTAACTCCGAAGGGATAAAACCAACCAAAAACGTTTGTATATTTAGATGAATAAGGCGAAGGCCTCTATTTTAACGGTATCGCCAGTCGTATCTTTTACCTTGTTTTGTTCACACTGCTCGTGAATTAGTGGACTATGTTTTTGGTTCTTGAAGTCGGACATTCCCAGTCGGACATTCCCAGACCCCCATATTCAACACATTGTGCCGTGCTGTCAGAGCAATGCGTCAAATTTTATTTTGTAAACTATGCACATGGTAACAAGGGTTTCCACCACACCTCGTGGTTTCCTTCTGGCGGGATTTTAGTGTCAGCATTGCCCGTGATGATAAGCAAACGTGTGAAGTTGGACGACCGTCGACGTGGGGAAAAACTTGGTTTCATTCATTGGTAAATACCAGACCATACTCTATTTGCGTCCTTGAACTGAATCATTGTTTGTGTTGTTTACAGCCCATCATCGGACTCGCTTGCAACTTGAGCTGAAGGAAAACGTTTCGTCAGAATTCCTTTCTCAGCAACAACACCATTTACATTTTAGTGCTGGTAATGAGAAAATATTTGTCGCATAATTTGGCAATTAATTGAATTCTTATAACACGAAGTTGGCCAACTTAGATTCAAAGTATTTTGGCCTATTTGTCAATTGTCCGTGCCAATTCGCTAAATCGTGATTGTGAATTTGGCCCGAATTTAATAGGTCTGGTTTGTACGATCGAGTTGAGCGTACACTTGGAGTTGAGCACACTTGGAGTTGAGCACACTTTGGAGTGGAGCACATTTGGAGCTGAAAACACGCTCGAAAGTTCTAAATTTAACTTGTAAGGCACGTGTAAATTAAATTTCTAAGAACGATGGGGATTTCTATTGACCAGTACAGACAACAAATTGGTATCCATTGCATAGTACGATTACGAGACAATTAGGTAAAGCTAGCAGCACTCATGCTTCCGATTGTGTATGCTTTTTTACATCACTGGATTTCAAAGGTCACAGTTAACTACAGGTTTTATAGTGGTCTAACTGTTCTTATTTTGCCAGTTTATGGATTATGCAATTGTTTGTATGTAGGTATTACTTGCCGGCTCTCATAATAATGCCAAATTACGTGGAAACAAATCCTGGGCCTCCTTCCCATATAATTAGCAGCACAAAGATTGTTCATGGTACATGTAGCTTTCATCAAGGAGCTCAAATATTCTCTGCGATGTCCAGAGGTAAACAGTGTATGGCAAACTGTATTTGTTTTCATGCCTTTGTAATGCTAAGTAAAGAGATACAGGTAACTCATTTCACACAGCGAACTCTAGATCACTCCCGATCCTTGTAACCGCGAAAACGCTTATTGCACCCTATCTCTTTTTATGTTATTGAGTACATATTTTGTCTTCCCTGACTCGAGTGCCCACTAGCGGGCAGTCGGAAACTCCCGAAAATCGAAATAGATGTACACTATTCTGAAGCAACGAATCGATATTGCACATCCATTACTGTTCCAGACAATAGTACTCTTGAGTACTTTCATTGGTTCGTCTGATGTTTTTAGATATGCAGTCAGAATATTGGTCTGTGGAGGCATGTGACTTCTTGTCAGTATGTCGGTATCTTCGTCTACCACCTGTATATGTTGCGTTTAATATATTTACAAGCGTTTGATCCGTCATTCATAATTCAGCCGCCGTCCATTAAAGAATCTCCGCGTCCATAATCCAAAGACTATTCCATATTCCATATAACAGTATTAGGACCAAATTCAAAAAGACAATCATATTACACATAAACATAGGCTACTTTCTTGCAGGAGAGAAGCGGTCAACAGTTTTCAATGATGGCGGCAAGACATCATGATGTTCCAAAAATATCAAATCCGCATCGCTAATCAGTAGTCTTAATCCGTAATATTGGTTGTAAAGTCGTCATCTAAAGAATGATGTATCTCAGTCACGCTTTGATTGTGACTGTTCATATGAGCACCATGAGTATCTTGAATCCTATAAGATCGCCCATTTGATCGTACGGGTTCATACGGCCTCTAGCCCCGGGTTAAGTGGAATTAGATAAAAGTTACGAAACGTAACACCATAGATCTTGCACGCTACGCTCGTACCTTGCCATCAGCACGCGATATGTATCGCCAAATTTGAGGCGCTTGGTGGTATAGCCCTGTTTTATAAGTTTCTGCAACAATGTTTTTTGACGTTGATTATAATCGTCACATTTAACACAGGGTCTAGCAAATGCTACTAGGCGAGATATGTATACGCCATACGCAGGTCCCACTGGAATATTTCTGTCCAGAAAGGGATAGTTTACCATGTGGAAATTGTAATCATCTCTTTTTTCATAAAGTCGACGAGAGAGAAGGGCCCGCTTCGTTTTTATAGATATGTGTCTAAATATGATATGCCTGTAATTCTATCTGTAGTTTCCTTCAAATTCAGTGAAGGTGGATATATATCCTTCACTGCGTCATTTATTTAGCGATTATCCACATCAACAAGATCGTCTATATAGTGTTTGATGAATGAGAAGGAACGGGCTTTGAATGGATCATTCTAGAATGACGGACTAGACGCTTGTAATTTGAAAGCGCTTGCATATAGTCATATTCATAAGAGAACAGATATAGGTCAGCCAACAGGGGTGCACAATTAGTACCCATTGGAATACCTATATGCTGTTGATATATTGTGTTCAAATTTCACATAGATATTTTTAATGATAAATTCAAGCAACTCTATCAACAAAGAAACATCCCATGAATGATATCTCTTGTATGTAGTAGTGCTAAAGAATGGCTTCCGACATTAATATATCTACGATCAGTTTTCTTGAACACAGATACTATTAATGAACTTAGACGGTCAATAAGGTCATAATGAGGGATTGTAGTATAGAGAGTCGAGAAATCTCATGTGGATACATGTCTGTACGTATGTGACCTTTAGCATCAAATTCTTCCGTAAGACATTTTGAGTTTTTCAATATCAACATACATTCAACGCCAAAGTTTTTAGAAATAGTGGCGCAATACCTTTCCCAAAATGATTTTACCTCCTGAAGGGCCCTCGTCAACAGGGTTGACATAAACCACACTAGCGGTAATGCAAGTTTCGTGGGAGTCCAACATAGTATAAGGTCATGTCTTTTTTAGGTGATGTTGACTTTTACGGGAAATTTGAACGCGTCATTTATGGTTATATTAATGAAAACTTTGTGTATTTGTGTAAATGTAAATACAGGAACCAACATCCGTAATTAAATACTGGAACCAACATCTGTAATTACGCGCTTCTATAAGATATCAGACAAAGTATTACAATATTGAGAAGAAATGTCTTATTTTTCAATCACATGTGATATATTGTTAACTGACTGATATCTTCAGCTCGATAAATTATCTGATTAATACAAGTTATCGATCACCTACAGATAAAAGGTAATATATCGAAACGCAATATTAAAAGTGTGATGAAAAACGATGCCGACGTACCGACAAAAAGTCATATGACGCCACAAGCAAACATGGCTGCTTTTTAGTTGCCAGACGGTGTAAATTTTTCCCACCTCTTGCAAATCTCCCCAGTTTACTATCTGTATGCGGCAGGATTCTGCTGGTGGACAGTTAATCCCTGACGTCCGTCCTCTGTACATGTCATTTGAGAAATATATGTAGATTTATTGTTCTCACGACGTCGGGCATTACACGTTAGTTTACAGGTCTGGATATTCTTATATTTACCATATTGAGACGTGTCTTTCCATCAAATCCGTATCGCTGATCAGTATTCTTAATCCACGATAATCGCTGTAAAGTCGTCATCTAGAGAATGATATATTTCAGTCACGCTTTGATTGTGACTGTTCATATGACCACCATGAGAATATTGAAGTACATGGGTTCATACGGCCCCTAGCCTCGGGTTAAGCGGAATTAGACACAAGTTACGAAACGTAACGCCATAGATCTTGCACGCTACTCTCGTATTTTACTATCAGCATGCGATATGTATCACCAACTTTGAGAAACTTTGAATGGAGCAAACGTGGTCCCAGAGATTAATCTTTTCAAAATTTCATCACAATCTTTCAATATGAATAATTGTGTTCTATCAGCAGTTACCATGGTTACGTGTATATTCATACATCATCAAGCGTGTATCTGATAATATGATTTCGCGGTGAAGATTGTCCGAAATCAATCGTATTTCATTTCCTGGAGTGAGTCACCTTACTCCCTCTGGTATACGATTGAGTTAATGCTTTATAGTTGGGCAGTTATATTGTGGTACTGTGCATATTTTGGTGACAAACATGAAATCCGGTATGTAGCTATTCTGAACGATTCCGTGTGAGGTAAGTTCGGCGCTTGGGTAAGAGATTCATATCGAATAGATCACCTTTCTCTTTGTACATAAAATCATCAAACTGACTGTCAGGGTAAAGTCAATATAAAAGGTATCTAATTATCGAAATCCAGTTGGAAATCTCCCACTGGATCAAGGCCCTGTCTTGAGAGGATGATGCACGTATCTGCTAATATAAAACGTAATCCGATATGTGAAACGAATATTCGGTTGTGAATGTGTTCCAAGTGTAAAACCAGTAGATCCTAACAGAATTGGGGTCTATTACTAGGTGCTGGTTAAAGATTGGGGTCTATTACTAGGTGCTGGTTAAAGAATTGAGTATAAGCACATGATCATCAAATACGTATACATACACCCAATCTGCATTTACTCTGCAAGATTTACTTAACAACCACAAAACGTTTCCCAAGGAAAGAGGTATCTGTAGTTCAACCACTCATAACGATATACCAAGAGCGTACCGGTCTCCCAAAATGCATAAATCACCTTATGAAGCTAGATTCACAGCTGGTTCTACAACCTGCACCATCAAGCGCTTTCCGTCCTGTTGGCGAGGGCCATTCAGGAAGTAAAAGCATTTTAGGAAAGGTATTGCGCCACTAACTCTGGCGTTGAATGTATGTTGATATTGAACATTCAAAATGTCTTTCGAAAGAACTTGATGCTAAAGGTCATAGGCCGTACAGACATGTATCTACATGAGATTTAACATCCGGGTTAGGGGCCGTATGAACCTATGTATTTCAAGATCCTCAAAGTGTTCATATGAACAGGCACAATCAAAGCGTGACTGAGATACATCATACTCCAGATGACTTCACAACGAAAATCATATGGATTAGAAAATTTGAGCGATATGCAAGATGTGGGAAAAATTTACGACGTCTGGTGACTAAAAAGCAACCATATGACTCTACAGGAAACGGCTGCGTATTGGTGGACCAATACCAATACCGATCAGCGATAAGAATTTGATAGTTTTGAGAAGTCATGATGTCTTGCTGACATCATTTCAGACTGTTAATCGCTTCTCTCTTACACGAAACTAACCTAGTTTTATGCTTACTAGGGTTTATTCTTTTAATTTGATGCTAAATCTATTATATGAATTAGGGCTTTGGATTATGGACGCGGATATTCTTCAATGGACAACGGCTGAATATTAAATGACGCTGTTTCTTTGTTCATAGAGTTGCTTTTCATTAATAATATCTATGTGAAATTTGGCAACACGATATATGAAGAGCATATGGGTATTGCAATGGGGACCCTTTGCGCGCTCCTTTTGGCTGACCTATATCTGTTCTCTTATGAATACGACTATATGCAGGCCCTTTTAAAAAGCGATCCATTCAAAGCCCGTTCCTTCTCATTCACCACACGCTTTATAGACGATTTTCTTGCTGTGGGTAATCACCATATAAATGACACAGTGAAGGATATATGTCCACGTTTATTGGATTTGAAGGAAACTACAGATAGCCCAAACGGCACATCATATTTGGACCATGAAAATGAAGCGGGTCTTTTCGCTCTTCGTCTTCATCACAAAAGAGATGACTACAACTTCGACATCGTAAACTATCCCTTTTGGACAGCACCATTCCAGTGGGACCTGCATATGGAGTATATATGTCTCGCCCAGTAGCAGTTGCTAGATCCTGTGTTAAATGTGACAATTTTAATGATGTCACAATACGCCATTGTAGAAACTTATAAAAACAGGGCTATACCACCATGCACCTCCACTCAAAGTTTTTAAAATTTGGCGAAACATATCGCAAGCTGATAGCAAAATACGAGTGTAGCGTGCAAGATTGATGCTTCGTTTCGTAATTTGTGTCTAATTTCGCATAACCCGGGGACAAGGGACGTATGAACCTATGCATTTCAATATCAGCATGGTACTCATATGAACAGTCTCAATCAAAGCGTGACTTATATACATCATTCTCTAGAAAACGACTTTACAACGAAAATCATTTGGAGTAAGAATATTGATCAGCGACAAGGATTTGATAATTTGTAACATAATGATGTCTTGTCTGCATCATTGAAAATTGCTTACCGTTTCTCTCTTGCAGGAAACTGGCTGATGTTTATGTTTATGTTTATGTTTATCTTTATGGCTTATGTTTATGCATAGTATGATTGTTGTTTGTTTGATTTTTGATTTTGGTGCTAACGCTGTTATATAAAATATGGAATATGTCTTTGGGTTATGGACGCGGAAATTCTTTAATGGACGACGGCTGAATATTGAATGGAGGATTAGACGCTTTCATTTGAGGGAATGACGTCAAATGTAATATCTTTTTTCGCTATCTTTTGTAACCATTACAATTTTTATCGGTGCCGTTAGAAATATTTACATAAGAACATGTAAGTCAATAAAACCTCTCCATGCTAGTAATTCTTAATTCTAACTATACACTGCCGTTGTCCGAGACCATCCGCATCCAGCAAATTTTCCGCATCATTCCACAAAAGTGTTCTAAAAGTGCTCACAGCAGCCAAATGGTAGTCCTGTCATCAGTGTTTTCACGTGGAATTTCTGGACTCTCTATACTACAATCCCTCATCACGACCTTACTGTCCGTCTTAATTCATTAATAGTGTCGGTTTTCAAGAAAACTGATCGCGATATATTAATGTCAGAAGCCATAAATAATTCTTTAGCCCTACTACATACAAAGGATATCATTCATGGGATGTTACTTTGTTTATAGAGTTGCTCGAATTTCTATGTGAGATTTGGGAATACAATATATCAACAGCATATAGATATTCCAATGGGTACTAATTGTGTATGGACGATCTTCTTGCTTTGGATAATCGCTCTATAAATGAGGCAGTGAAGGATATATATCCACCTTCCCTGGATTTGTAGGAAACTACAGAGGACCCTAGCGGCACATCTTTTTTAGACCAATATCTCTATAAAAATGAAGCGGGTCTTCTCCCTAGTAATATACCAGAGGGACCTGCATATGGCGTATACATATCTCGTCTAGCAGCGTTTGCTAGATCCTGAGTTAAATGTGTTTATTTTAATCACTGTCACGAAACATTATTGCAGAAACTTTTGAAACAGGGCTATATCATCAAGAGCCTCCACTCGAAGTTTCTCAAAACTGGCGATTCATGTCGCATGCTGATAGAAAAATACGAGCGTAGCGTGCAACATCTATTGCGGTACGTTTTGTAACTTGTGTCTGATTCGCTCAACCCGGGCGAATGAACCCATGTATTCCATGGTCCGCATAGTGTTCATATGAACAGGCACAATCAAAGCGTGACTGAGATACATCATACTCTAGATAACGACTTTACAACGTATATCATATGGATTAAGAATACTGATCAGCGGTACGGATTAATATTTTTGAGAAGAATTGGCTGATTATCGTGTTATCAACATTACTACTGGATTGAGGTGCATGTTCCTTCTGAGTATTCGTTTTTATGTTAATGTAAACGGCTTTTCTTGGGGGGTATCAAACTGTATTTTCCGAATTTAGAATCATATCAGCTCGTTGTAACGTGGTGCACGGTACCTGTATAAATATCGTTTCACCAGAGTACCTCATGGTTCCACTAGAGCCGAACTAACGCTAATGCTATATTAACATTATGCATACCAATGATATGAAGCACAGATATCTGAATCAGCTTGTGCAGGTGAATCTAAAGATTTGTAGTTAGGCTCTTTACTCATCAGGGAGTTTTAACTATTGGGACATGCTGCTGATTTTGGATATCAACCCAACAATGTAATGTAATTACTTGCATAAGATTAATA
Source organism: Hanleya hanleyi (assembly GCA_036873755.1). Classification (NCBI taxonomy): domain Eukaryota; kingdom Metazoa; phylum Mollusca; class Polyplacophora; order Lepidopleurida; family Hanleyidae; genus Hanleya; species Hanleya hanleyi. Next base: position 437,081 of record JAVTVY010008113.1, on the reverse strand, counting down.
AGTTTTACGATTTTCCCAAATCTGGTATTTCTACAATGGTTCCTCGGGAGGGACCGTGGTCACTTAGAATTACAGTAACGAGAGTTTGTCAGTCTGATAGTCCAGTTATCTCAGTGACTCTGAACCACCGATTGGGAAACTGACTTACTTTTGGCACCCGAAAACCAGGTTCAAGTCCTAGGGGATCGAACCTCTGACTTGAGAATATGCCATCAAAACAAAAACATGTCTCATCGGATATACCCCGTTATCACATTATTCCACTTGCCGAACTCATTCCCAAGGTACTAGCGAAGTGATTCGGAAGGGGAGAAAGGAAATAAATTTGACTCGGTTTTATGGGCAAATAGATAAATTTTATAGTTCTAGTATTATTTGCATTATCTGGCAATATTTCATTAATTATTCCGTTTCGTCACGGAAACGTAAATCTGTGTCAAAAGTCATAAATTCCAGAGGAAAGTCGCCCTGGTTGGAGAGGAAGAAATATTGTTCTGTCCTGTCTATCTGGAGACACCTCTAATTATTCCATTACCGGCAATCATTGTTAAGGTATTATCAATCTCAATAATTGCTAAGGTATTATCAATCTCAATAATTGCTAAGGTATTATCAATCTCAATAATTGTTAAGGTATTATCAATCTCAATAATTGCTAAGGTATTATCAATCTCAATAATCGTTGAGGTATTATCAATCTCAATAATTGTTAAGGTATTATCGATATCAATAATCGTTAAGGTATTATCAATCTTATTAGTCGTTAAGGTATTATCAATCTCAATAATTGTCACGGTATTATCAATTTCAATAATCGTTAAGGTATTATCAATCTCAATAATCGTTAAGGTATTATGAATCTCAATAATCGTTAAGGTATTATCAATCTCAATAATTGTTAAGGTATTATCAATCTCAATAATCGTTAAGGTATTATCAATCTCATTAGTCGTTAAGGTATTATCAATCTCAATAATTGCTAAGGTATTATCAATCTCAATAATTGCTAAGGTATTATCAATCTCAATAATTGTTAAGGTATTATCAATCTCAATAATTGCTAAGGTATTATCAATCTCAATAATCGTTGAGGTATTATCAATCCCAATAACTGTTAAGGTATTATCGATATCAATAATCGTTAAGGTATTATCAATCTTATTAGTCGTTAAGGTATTATCAATCTCAATAAGTGTTACGGTATTATCAATTTCAATAATCGTTAAGGTATTATCAATCTCAATAATCGTTAAGGTATTATGAATCTCAATAATCGTTAAGGTATTATCAATCTCAATAATTGTTAAGGTGTTATCAATCTCAATAATCGTTACGGTATTATCAATCTCAAGAATCGTTAAGGTATTATCAATCTCAAAAATCGTTAAGGTATTATCAATCTCAATAATTGTTAGGGTATTATCAATCTCAATAATTGTTAACGTATTATGAATCTCAATAATCGTTAAGGTATTATCAATCTCAATAATTGTTAAGGTGTTATCAATCTCAATAATCGTTAAGGTATTATCAATCTCAATAATTGTTAAGGTATTATCAATCTCAATAATGGTTAAGGTATTATCAATCTCATTAATTGTTAAGGTATTATCAATCTCAATAACCGTTAAGTTATTATCAATATCAATAATCGTTAAGGTATTATCAATCTCAATAACTGTTATGGTATTATCAATATCAATAATCGTTAAGGTATTATCAATCTCAATAATCGTTAAGGTTTTATCAATCTCATTAGTCGTTAAGGTATTATCAATCTCAATAATTGTTAAGGTATTATCAATTTCAATAATCGTTAAGGTATTAATAATCGTTAAGGTATTATCAATCTCAAGAATCCTTGAGGTATTATCAATCTCAATAATTGTTAAGGTATTATCAATCTCAATAATTGTTAAGTTATAATCAATCTCAATAATCGTTAAGGTATAATTACCAATCTCAATAATCGTTAAGGTATTATCAATCTCAATAATTGTTAAGGTATTATCAATCTCAATAATCGTTAAGGTATTATCAATCTCAAGAATCCTTGAGGTATTATCAATCTCAATAATTGTTAAGGTATTATCAATCTCAATAATTGTTAAGGTATTATCAATCTCAATAATTGTTAAGGTATAATCAATCTCAATAATCGTTAAGGTATAATTATCAATCTCAATAATCGTTAAGGTATTATCAATCTCAATAATTGTTAAGGTATTATCAATCTCAATAATCGTTAAGGTATTATCAATCTCAATAATCGTTAAGGTATTATCAATATCAATAATCGTTAAGGTATTATCAATCTCAATAACTGTTAAGGTATTATCAATATCAATAATCGTTAAGGTATTATCAATCTCAATAATCGTTAAGGTGTTATCAATCTCATTAGACGTTAAGGTATTATCAATCTCAATAATTGTTAAGGTATTATCAATTTCAATAATCGTTAAGGTATTATCAAATTCAATAATCGTTAAGGTATTATCAATCTCAAGAATCGTTAAGGTATTATCAATCTCAATAATTGTTAAGGTATTATCAATCTCAATAATCGTTACGGTATTATCAATCTCATTAATTGTTAAGGTATTATCAATCTCAATAATCGTTAAGGTATTATCAATATCAATAATCGTTAAGGTATTATCAATCTCAATGACTGTTAAGGTATTATCAATATCAATAATCGTTAAGGTATTATCAATTTCAATAATCGTTAAGGTTTTATCAATCTCATTAGTCGTTAAGGTATTATCAATCTCAATAATTGTTAAGGTATTATCAATTTCAATAATCGTTAAGGTATTATCAAATTCAATAATCGTTAAGGTATTATCAATCTCAAGAATCGTTAAGGTATTATCAATCTCAATAATTGTTAAGATATTATCAATCTCAATAATTGTTAAGGTATTATCAATCTCAATAATTGTTAAGGTATGATCAATCTCAATAATCGTTAAGGTATTATCAATCTCAATAATTGTTAAGGTATTATCAATCTCAATAATCGTTAAGGTATTATCAATCTCATTAATTGTTAACGTATTATCAATCTCAATAATCGTTAAGGCATTATCAATCTCAATAATCGTTAAGGTATTATCAATCTCAATAACTGTTAAGGTATTATCAATCTCAATAATTGTTAAGGTATTATCAATCTCAATAATTGTTAAGATATTATCAATCTGAAGAGGTTTTGTACCAAAAATGACAATGCATAGTTTCTCGATCTGATTTGTAGCCGATTGCATCGAATGGCGAGAACAACATCCCGATTTACTCACCGATTTTACAATCATCGAAATAATTCTCCTGAGGTTAGGAAAGTTCTCAGTCGACAAACGTAGACACGACGGCTCTCTCAGCTCGGTTAGCAGGAGGAGTACATTATTCTGTCGCCACCTTACTGGAGACTAGCTAAACACAAAAATGGTTGGGCAACTTACTGGAGACTAGCTAAACATTAAAATTGTTAGGCACCTTACTGAAGACTAGCTAAACATTAAAATTTTTAACTAGTCTAGGCAGCTGTAAGTATGAGTAAATACGGCTAGGGAGGGAGTTTCTAGTATACAACAATTAAGGATTATTTTTCCGAGAACTTGTTGATCATCGCTAAGACAAGTGGATTAGAAGCATCATATAGATACACTTGTCATATCTACACACGTACATGTATATACAAGCATATATAACGCTGATGAATGCATCTAACCCATGTACGAACAATTTATTGCTTTGCGAAATGAACAGTGGGACAAACTCAAGGCTTTCCAAAAAATGATGTTCAGTCATGAACAGTGGGACAAACTCAAGGCTTTCCAAAAAATGATGTTCAGTCATGAACAGTGGGACAAACTCAAGGCTTTCCAAAAAATGATGTTCAGTTAACTGACGCTAGTTTGCCCGGGGTGAGGATTTGGAATCAGCGGATATAATTATATAATTATAATAATGTATATAATTATATAATTATCTGGCAATTTAATTCGATTTACTCCAAAACACGCACAATAATGTGCAACTGGCAAGTATTATATCAGTAATTGACATTTATTTAGTTTGGCGTCATTCATTCCAAATTTCGTATTACCATGAAATAAATCGTTAATTAATTAACTAATAGAATTAGCTTATTCATCGGTCGAGATTAACTTTGGAAGAGTTTGCGACAGGCGTCGTTGCAGAACAAGGACGGACATGAGCCTTCTTTGCACATAGCGAGACAGCGTTTGTCCATTATTGTGCCCTTGAATATACCAGCGCCAGCACAGGCTACAAGAATTCCAGGTGTGGTCCTGGGTGACTGTGTCCGAACAGTCGGATGAGATATGGACGTTGTTGTGGTTTCTGGTTTAGGGGTTGATGTTCTGGCTGTTGGTCTGGGTGTTGTCTTTGGCTTAGGCGTTGTAGTGGTTGACTGTTTTGATGATATCACCGGAGTGGTCTGATGAGTTGTTCTGATTGTACCGGAAGTGGTTTTCCTCGTGGTAACAGGAGATTTACTCGTCATGGGACGTGGTGTAGACGGTCCTGTTCCATTGCTTGCGCGAATGGCGATATCGGCACAGCCATAGAACTGTTCCTGGCGACCAAGACCCACGGCACATACGTTACTACCTTCGATCATCTCACAGCCCCAATCCTTTCCTATAAATATAACACAGAGTTGTATTGATATAATGTAATAGTTCAATATGTCTTTGTTTGAGCTGATTTATCATCACAGCGCCCGAGCTAGCGTATCTAATTCCGCTTAAGCCGGTGCTAGGGACATTGTGGATACTTCATAGTCTCCACATGAACAGCTGCAATAAAACCGCGGTTGAGATACTGAGGCTACGTCCGAGAACCTGATGATGATGGATATCGACGAATACTTTCCTGTAGAGTTATATGGTTGTTTTTTAATCGCCAGACGTCCTCAATTTTTCCGACCTCTTGCATATCGCTCCAATTTGATTAGCATATCTGGTTGGTTAAACCATGTGTCGTTACTGCTTCTCACAATTCTAAGTTTTTGTCATTTCTGCTAATCAGAGTTCGAGGTGAAGTGCGACATTATATCAATGTAATTCTTTCACTGGACTATCTGACTGATTAAACCAAGTTTCTTTTAGTAGTCTAATTTGGAGGTTTAAAAATCAATAATTTCTAGTAGCTCCGCATATTTTTTCCAGCGTGTTTGGCATTCAGAATTCTACAAAAGGACTGCAATTACTCTACGATAATATATAGAGCTTGAAATAACTTTGAAAATCTCCCAACATATTACTCCATAAGGATAGACATCGTCCACATTTTGCCTAAAAATAGCCGCGGGTGCTTTTAAAGGAACTTCATTATGTAGACTACAAACAGAAACCAAAGAAATCCCATAGATTAAAGTCCAGAGAAGTTGTCCATAAATTATCCAGGGAAACCCATAGCAAAGGGCGATTATCAACTCTGTCACACAACGTTTGGCCACAAAAGTAAATCTGAATACCTTAAAGCGAAATTGGAAACTCGGCAATACGATAGACAGATTATTTCAAGAAAACAGAATTCCAATTTCGCGTGTCTCTGACACTGACCAGGCTGACACGGACAAGGCCAATATAACCACCCTGGCAATTATGCGCACCTCACGTGGATACAAAAACACTGTGCATACAAATCACTAACCTTGGATATATCGAGAGTAATTGGAAATATCACCCGAAATTATACACCGACGTCTCTAAAAACACGCGTCGCAATACAGAATCAGCGTTTGTTATCCAAGGATTTCAGACGGCTTCAAGGTTACAGACAACATGCCTGTATAGTATAGTGAGCTAATTTTGTATAATCATGGCACTCGAATGGGTACTCAAATACCAGCCGTCTCCTACAGTTATCCCCCATGTCACTTGATATCAACAGAAAATTATAAATCAAACTGTAGAGCTGACCTCAACACAGAATAGGAGTGTACAAAAATACGCGAGAAAGACGCGAGTCATTGACGTTATTCTAGCATGGCTGCCGACACACGTAAATATCAGCGAAAATGAAGCCACCGATAGGACAGCCAGCGACAGCCTCACTAAAACTGCAACTGGCGTGTCCATAAGATTCGGAAATACGGAGACGAATGCTATCGTTTGAAGTAAAGTACAATGTAGATAGCCGTTGGCCTCATAGGTTTCTAGATCGGAAAAAGACAGGGTTGTGGATTCCAGTTAGATAACAAACGTGGTTATCGCATCATCACAAGATTAGGATAAAACTCACACCTCTAATCAAAAACACATCAACACCCTGTCTCATGCAACACCGACGAAGAGACGATAGAGTACCGACACTAAAAATAAACGTCTCTGGGCTTATATCCAATCGACTGGCTATTCTACCATTTAACTTTATATTATTACACGCGTCTAATTTAATAATCAGCCTTCGTCCACCAGCCGTCGTCGTTGAGACAGCGTGTGTGTGTGTGTGTGTGTGTGTGTGTGTGTGTGTGAAGACATTGCATAATCCATATACTTACACCATGTACACCATGAAGCGGTCAAAAAACTATGGAGACATTTTTGGCTTCAAATAAGCTGTTATATGGAGTTACCTGGATTCTGATGGCCGACTGTTCCATAGATATGACCGTCGCAGAAAGTTTCGGAATAAAATAAAATCGTTGGGGCAGCGGAGTTTCCTTGCTTATGAGGGGCCAACACTTTCCAACACTTTCAAGCACATGGAGATAAATTCATACATAAAACCCCTGCACACACTATCCAAAGACTTTTTTAATGATAAAACAAGTCAGTCTCCTTGGCCCAGTTTGGCTACAAATGAACTATATAATCAACGGGAATATCTTGATTCTGGGGGACGGTGATTCTATAGATTCACTAATCTTTACAATCAAAATATGCAGCAATATTTCTGTATAATTTATGGTCACTTGGGGCAAGTGAGATAACTTGATCTTGCGAGTCGCTGAGGGTCATTTCCAGCAAAATTCATTAAGTATATAAATAACCCAGCACACCATGCAAAATAACAAATCCACAAGAAAGAAAAATCCGAGCCAGTACTCTACCCTACTTCATTGGAAATTAACTGCTTACCGACCCGATTATTTATCGAGCAGTTTATTTATTTTATATATTAATTTATTTACCTATAATATTTATGTATATACAATTTTTTTGTATTGTGAGTGTGTTTATGTGTGTGTGAGCACGTGCTTCTTAAAGCACGATAATGGGTTATCATGATTCAAACAATTTCAAGAAATAAAGTCCCCAATCACCAATATTAATAAAGGTAAATACAACAAATCTATTTCTGATCTCTTTTTCTATAGCCAAACCTCCGCACTAATGAATGGGGAGTACCTGGACTAACTATTTGACGAAAACTGTGACACCGAATCTAACAATGCAAAGTAGCTATCAAAAATAAACAAAACCTTGGATTATTACGCATAATATGATGAAGCCTGCCATCTTGTTAACTGATATTGTTCGATTTTGTTCGAAACTGAATGAATACTAAATTAAAAGAGTCACTGTTATTAAATCAAGTTGTTTATTTCTGTATTCTCATCAACCTTCATTTGACGAATTTGTTATATGATTCCATTCAGAGGTGTTTTATTTTTCTGCTCACTACAATTTGCTATGGCATTACTGTCGGTGTCGCTGTGGGCGTGTGGCTCTGACCGGTATGCAAATGTCAAATCGTATAACGCTCTATTGAGAACGTTTCAAGTAGTGTTATGCGCCATGAGAGATAGAACTGTTAATCAGGTCGCCATTATTTGAGATCTTCTATCGCTTATGTAATGCTCTAATATTGCCATCATAATGCATAATATAGAAATCCTTCCAAAATCTTTATCTTCCTCCCGTAAAGCGCATATTCGTCATTTGTCGTATCTACACCGGTGATACTACTTTTCTAATGCCATTCACTACAGTAACATTATCGTTTTTATTCAACTGATACTATTCACAATCTTATCACCAAGTATGCAATAATTAAACGAGAGATCCTGAAGGATAATTGTAAGCTAATGACAAGAGGATCTTTTTGTCCATTGTTACGAAGAACAAACGATTGATTTGTAATTTTGTTTACAGAATTTCTAATCTGAGCGAAAAAGATCGAAAAAAGGACACTGGAAAACACCAAGATATAATCTTTCTAAGTTTCAGAAGTTTCAAGATTTCTAGAAACTGTACTTATGTCGGTTGTTATAGTACAAGAGAAATGAGCAAAGCTAGTCTGAAAGTGAATGTACATGTACGGAGGATTCTTCGTTTTCGTTTTGTAGTATTTTTTATTATTTTTGTTTTGCACGTGTCATCATTGGGTACTGGAAGCAAAGACAAATCTCTTTGACACTTTGGCATGAGCTATGAAACATACTTAAGATTTTATAATTAGGATCGAATGCTAGTTCTGTTCTGTTTACTGGGATAGTTTGAGATATCTCTTTTAAGATACCATGCTCGAAAATAGTAAGATGGTACAATACGTAATACTGAAGGGATCCAGTCCGTGCAGTATTGTTGAAACTTCGAAAGTGTCTGAATCCTGATGTCTTCCTTGGATCGAAACATGCAATGGTCTACATTTGTCGAGTTGTGACGTTATGTCACAAGAGTGACGTCCCTTCATGTAGCCGACCCGCCGGCAGACGAAAGGGTGGGGCAGTTCACTTACAACTGCATGGACTAAAGAAAACTGATTTAAAATTTGAAGAAATACATTTTAATTCCGAATTATTTGAACTCCTCGGTATGGAAGGTGAAGGTATGGATATTCTCTATGGTCAATATATAGAATATGCCCCACCGTTTGATCCGCCGACTCTTGTGATGCAACGTCACAACTCGGGAATACCGTATTAATTTGAAGCGTAACCTGGATTTTCGAATCGGACCAAAAATGGTATCTTGCACCACTAGGCCCTATGTGGAACCTGTGTACCAAATTTCAGAAAGATCCATGAAATATTTCCTGAGAATTCACGATAACAATGTTTCAAGGGGAAATTCAAGATGGCCACCTGGCGGCCATATTGGATTTTCGAATCGGACCAAAAAAGGTATCTTGCACAACTGGGCCACAAGGGGAATCTGTGTACCAAATTTGAGGAAATCAGGATAACAAATTTTCTTTGAGAAATCCAAGATGGGCGCCTGGTGGCCATATTGGATTTTCGAATCGGACCAGAAAAGATATTTTGCACAACTAGACCCCAAGGGGAACCTATGTACCAAATTTGAGAAAGATCCCTGCAGTACTTCCTGAGAAATCACGATAACAAAGTTGCATGGGAAAATCCAAGATGGCCGCCTGGTGGCCATATTGGATGTTTGAATCGGACCAGAAGGGGAACCTAGACGACAAGGGAAACCTGTGTACCAAATTTGACAAAGATCCATGCAGTAGTTACTGAGAAATCGCAATAATAAAGTTTCATGGGTAATCCAAGATGGCCACCTGATGGACATATTGGATTTTGGAATCGGACCAGAAACGGTATCTTGCGCAACTGGACCACAACGGGAACCTGTGTACCAAATTTGAGAAAGATCCAGGCAGTACTTCATGAGAAATCACGATAAAGCTTCATGGAGAAATCTAAGATGGCCGCCAGGTGGCCATATTGGAATTTCGATTCGGACCGAAAAAGGTATTTTCCAAATTTGGGAACCTGTGTGCCAAATTTGACAAAGATCCATGCAGTAGTTACTGAGAAATCGCAATAATAAAGTTTCATGGGTAATCCAAGATGGCCGCCTAGTGGCCATATTGGATGTTTGAATCGTACCAGAAAAGATATCTCGCACAACTAGATGACAAGAGGAACCTGTGTACCAAATTTGAGAAAGATCCATGCAGTACTTCCTGAGAAATGACGATAACAAAGTTTCATGGGGAAATCCAAGATGGCTGCCTGGTGGCCATATTGGATTATCGAATCACACCATGAAAGGCATCTTGCACAACTAGACCCGAAGGGGAACCTATGTACCAAATTTGAGAAAGATCCATGCAGTACTTCCTGAGAAATGACGATAAAAATGTTTCATGGGGAAATCCAAGATGGCTGCCTGGTGGCCATATAAGATTTTCGAATCGGACCCAAAAAGGTATCTTGCACAACTAGACCCCAAGGGGAACCTGTCTATCAAATCTGAGAAAGATCCATGCAGTATTTCCTGAGAAATCGCGATAACAAGGTTTCATGGGGAAATCCAAGAAGGCTGCCTGGTGGTATTTTGCACAACTAGACCCCAAGGGGAACCTCTGTACCAAAATTTGAGAAAGATCCATGCAGTACTTCCTGAGAAATCACGATAACAAAGTTTCATGGGGAAATCCAAGATGGCTGCCTGGTGGCCATATTGGATTTTCGAATCGGACCAGAAAAGGTATCTTGCCCAACTAGAACCCAAGGGGAACCTGTGTACCAAATTTAAGAAAGATCCACGCAGTACTTCCGGAGAAATCGCGATTACAAGGTTTCATTGGGAAATCCAAGATGGCTGGCCGGCGGCCATATTGGATTTTCGAATCGGACCAGAAAAGGTATCTTGCACAACTAGACCCCAAGGGGAACCTGTGAACCAAATTTGAGAAAGATCCACACAGTACTACCTGAGAAATCGCGATCACAAAGTTGCATGGGAAAATCAAAGATGGCCGCCTGGTGGCCATATTGGATGTTTGAATCGGACCAGAAAAGATATCTTGCACAACTAGATGACAAGGGGAACCTGTGTACCAAATTTGAGAAAGATCCATGCAGTACTTCCTGAGAAATGACGATAAAAATGTTTCATGGGGAAATCAAAGATGGCTGCCTGGTGGCCATATTGGATTTTCGAATCGGACCAGAAAAGGTATCTTGCACAACTAGACCCCAAAGGAAACCTGTGTACCAAATTTGAGAAAGATCCATGCAGTAGTTCCAAAGAAATCGCGATTACAAGGTTTCATTGGGAAATCCAAGATGGCTGCCTGGTGGCCATATTGAATTTTCGAATCGGACCAGAAAAGATATTTTGCACAACTAGACCCCAAGGGGAACCTATGTACCAAATTTGAGAAAGATCCCTGCAGTACTTCCTGAGAAATCACGATAACAAATTTGCATGGAAAAATCCAAGATGGCCGCCTGTTGGCCATATTGGATGTTTGAATCGGACCAAAAAAGATATCTTGCACAACTAGACCCCAAGGGAAACCTGTGAACCAAATTTGAGAAAGATCCACACAGTACTTCCTGAGAAATCACGATAACAATGTTGCATGGGAAAATCAAAGATGGCCGACTGTTGGCCATATTGGATGTTTGAATAGGACCAGAAAAGATATTTTGCATAACTAGACGACAAGGGGAACCTGTGTACCAAATTTGACAAAAATCCATGCAGTAGTTACTGAGAAATCGCAATAACAAAGTTTCATGGAGAAATCCAAGATGGCCGCCTGATGGACATATTGGATTTTGGAATCGGACCAGAAACGGCATCTTGCACAACTGGACCACAAGGGGAACCTGTGTACCAAATTTGAGAAAGATCCAGGCAATACTTCCTGAGAAATCACGATAAAGTTTCATGGGGAAATCTAAGATGGCCGCCAGGTGGCCATAGTGGAATTTCGATTCAGACCGAAAAAGGTATTTTGCACACTTAGACCCCAAGGGGAACCTATGTACCAAATTGGAGAAAGATCCCTGCAGTACTTCCTGAGAAATCACGATAACAAATTTGCATGGGAAAATCCAAGATGGCCGCCTGTTGGCCATATTTGATGTTTGAATGGGACCAGAAAAGATATCTTGCACAACTAGATGACAAGGGGAAACTGTGTACCAAATTTGAGAAAGATCCATGCAGTACTTCCTGAGAAATGACGATAAAAATGTTTCATGGGGAAATCCAAGATGGCTGCCTGGTGGCCATATTGGATTTTCGAATCGGACCAGAAAAGATATCATGCAGAACTAGATCCCAAAGGGAACCTGTGTACCAAATTTGAGAAAGATCCATGCAGTAGTTCCGGAGAAATCGCGATTACAAGGTTTCATTGGGAAATCCAAGATGGCTGCCTGGTGGCCATATTGGATTTTCGAATCGGACCAGAAAAGATATTTTGCACAACTAGACCCCAAGGGGAACCTATGTACCAAATTTGAGAAAGATCCCTGCAATACTTCCTGAGAAATCACGATAACAAATTTGAATGGAAAATCCAAGATGGCCGCCTGTTGGCCATATTGGATGTTTGAATCGGACCAGAAAAGATATCTTGCACAACTAGACCCCAAGGGGAACCTGTGAACCAAATTTGAGAAAGATCCACACATTACTTCCTGAGAAATCACGATAACAAAGTTGCATGGGAAAATCAAAGATGGCCGCCTGTTGGCCATCTTGGTTGTTTGAATCGGATCAGAAAAGATATTTTGCACAACTAGACGACAAGGGGAACCTGTGTACCAAATTTGACAAAAATCCATGCAGTAGTTACTGAGAAATCGCAATAACAAAGTTTCATGGGGAAATCCAAGATGGCCTCCTGATGGACATATTGGATTTTGGAATCGGACCAGAAACGGTATCTTGCACAACTGGACCACAAGGGGTACCTGTGTACCAAATTTGACAAAAATCCATGCAGTAGTTACTGAGAAATCGCAATAACAAAGTTTCATGGAGAAATCCAAGATGGCCGCCTGATGGACATATTGGATTTTGGAATCGGACCAGAAACGGCATCTTGCACAACTGGACCACAAGGGGAACCTGTGTACCAAATTTGAGAAAGATCCAGGCAGTACTTCCTGAGAAATCACGATAAAGTTTCATGGGGAAATCTAAGATGGCCGCCAGGTGGCCATAGTGGAATTTCGATTCAGACCGAAAAAGGTATTTTGCACACTTAGACCCCAAGGGGAACCTATGTACCAAATTGGAGAAAGATCCCTGCAGTACTTCCTGAGAAATCACGATAAAAAATTTGCATGGGAAAATCCAAGATGGCCGCCTGTTGGCCATATTTGATGTTTGAATGGGACCAGAAAAGATATCTTGCACAACTAGATGACAAGGGAAATCTGTGTACCAAATTTGAGAAAGATCCATGCAGTACTTCCTGAGAAATGACGATAAAAATGTTTCATGGGGAAATCCAAGATGGCTGCCTGGTGGCCATATTGGATTTTCGAATCGGACCAGAAAAGGTATCATGCAGAACTAGATCCCAAAGGGAACCTGTGTAGCAAATTTGAGAAAGATCCATGCAGTAGTTCCGGAGAAATCGCAATTACAAGGTTTCATTGGGAAACCCAAGATGGCTGCCTGGTGGCCATATTGGATTTTCGAATCGGACCAGCAAAGATATTTTGCACAACTAGACCCCAAGGGGAACCTATGTACCAAATTTGAGAAAGATCCCTGCAATACTTCCTGAGAAATCACGATAACAAATTTGAATGGGAAAATCCAAGATGGCCGCCTGTTGGCCATATTGGATGTTTGAATCGGACCAGAAAAGATATCTTGCACAACTAGACCCCAAGGGGAACCTGTGAACCAAATTTGAGAAAGATCCACACATTACTTCCTGAGAAATCACGATAACAAAGTTGCATGGGAAAATCAAAGATGGCCGCCTGTTGGCCATCTTGGATGTTTGAATCGGATCAGAAAAGATATTTTGCACAACTAGACGACAAGGGGAACCTGTGTACCAAATTTGACAAAAATCCATGCAGTAGTTACTGAGAAATCGCAATAACAAAGTTTCATAGGGAAATCCAAGATGGCCTCCTGATGGACATATTGGATTTTGGAATCGGACCAGAAACGGTATCTTGCACAACTGGACCACAAGGGGTACCTGTGTACCAAATTTGAGAAAGATCCCTGCAGTACTTCCTGAGAAATCACGATAACAAATTTGCATGGAAAAATCCAAGATGGCCGCCTGTTGGCCATATTGGATGTTTGAATCGGACCAGAAAAGATATCTTGCACAACTAGATGACAAGGGGAACCTGTGTACCAAATTTGAGAAAGATCCATGCAGTAGTTCCTGAGAAATGACGATAAAAATGTTTCATGGGGAAATCCAAGATGGCTGCCTGGTGGCCATATAGGATTTTCGAATCGGACCAGAAAAGGTATTTTGCACAACTAGACCCCAAGGGGAACCTGTCTATCAAATTTGAGAAAGATCCATGCAGTAGTTCCTGAGAAATCGCGATAACAAGGTTTCACGGGGAAATCCAAGGTGGCTGCCTGGTGGCCATATTGGATTTTCGAGTCGGACCAGAACAGGTATCTTGCACAACTAGACCCCAAGGGGAACCTGTGTATCAAATTTGAGAAAGATCCATGCAGTAGTTCCGGAGAAATCGCGATAACAAGGTTTCATGGGGAAATTCAAGATGGCTGCTTGGTGGCCATATTGGATTTTCGAATCGGACCAGAAAATTTATCTTGCACAACTAGACCCCAAGGGGAACCCGTGTATCAAATTTGAGAAAGATCCATGCAGTAGTTCCTGAGAAATCGCGATAACAAGAATAGTTTACGGACGGACGGACGACGGACGGACTGACTGACGAACGGACGAACGACGGGCCACGGACAGAAAGTGATTTGAACAGCCCACCATCTGGTGATGGTGGGCTAAAAAGAAGTAAGGTGTTGATATATTACCCCTGTCATACCTTCACTATAATACATACTGGTACAGAATAACTAAGGTGTTGATATATTACCTGTGTTATATTTCCACTGTAGTACACAATGGTTACAGACCAGATTTACGGGTAGCAAGTATTCCATCTTGATCGCTTGTGCCGTAGGCGGAATGTCCAGGTATCGTGTGGCATCCGGGTCACCGGCCATGCCCAGCAGATGCATATCTAGACAGTCCTGAGTGATTGGTGTAGTGACGTCATTCTGTGGGCATATTCTGAACTCAAACCAGCCTCTATGTGGTGCGGTCAACACTACTTCTATAGGTATTGTCTGGGCTTGCACAAAGGTTCTGGATATGATTCCTCGAGCGAATTGACCCCCAGCCTCGTTGTGTCTGGTACCTCCGTAAGGATCTCCACACATCCCACATTTACCGCCGTGAATTCCCCACTGGACCTGCAGCACAAAGTGATCAGATATGACGATTTACTATGGAGTTTAGCTGCCAAGGAAGTAATCTGTATATATGAAATAATTTTGAGAAAAACAGTAAGATAGCCATCAGAGGAAATCATCTGAGCTATGTCGGTCCACATGTACCACTCCTATAAATCATCTGAGCTATGTCGGTCCACATGTACTACTCCTATAAATCATCTGAGCTATGTCGGTCCACATGTACCACTCCTATAAATCATCTGAGCTATGTCGGTCCACATGTACCACTCCTATAAATCATCTGAGCTATGTCGGTCCACATGTACCACTCCTATAAACCATCTGAGCTATGTCGGTCCACATGTACCACTCCTATAAATCATCTGAGCTATGTCGGTCCACATGTACCACTCGTATAAATCATCTGAGCTATGTCGGTCCACATGTACCACTCCTATAAATCATCTGAGCTATGTCGGTCCACATGTACCACTCCTATAAACCATCTGAGCTATGTCGGTCCACATGTACTACTCATATAAATCATCTCAATGAAGGCTGGTCCTTTCCCGCAGTGTCGCAATGTGTGCAAGCTGGCTTTCTGACATGAAAATGCTGAGTTGGTATGGCGCCCCCGCCCCTCCCCCCCCCCTCCAACACACAAAGCAATCATTATATCAACTTGAACATATTTTTAGATAACGAGCAATTTAACCGTATAAATATCACTGGGATCAATCCCACGACACCCACTAAAAGGTCACCCACACCAAAGGTCAAGGACATCCACACCAAAGGTCAAGGACACCCACACCAAAGGTCTAGGAATGTATAATATAGCGTTTGTATAATACATGATGGTTTTGTTGCCGTGGTCGTTTAGCATGTTTATGAGGATGTCTTCTGTTATATTGGAGGTAAAGAGAGCGAAATCAGTCTACAGAGACTAAAACTCCGTCACCTTAATTAAACCAAGCAAATTAAAAATTGAACATCAGTGGTAGATCCAAACTTATGTAATAGCTATTACCTGGGAAATATTTTAATAACTAAACGCTGACATTCTTACCGCTTTGCCGCCACATTGCTTTGCCACCACATTAATAACTTAACACTGGCATTATTACCGCTTTGCCTCCACATTAATAATTTAACACTGGCATTCTTACCGCTTTGCCGCCACATTAATAACTTAACACTGGCATTATTACCGCTTTGCCACCATATTAATAACTTAACGCTGACATTCTTTCCGCTTTGCCGCCATATTAATAACTTAACACTGCCACTCTTACCGCTTTGCCGCCACATTAATAACTTAACACTGGCATTCTTACCGCTTTGCCGCCACATTAATAACTCAACGCTGACATTCTTACCGCTTTGCCATCACATTAATAACTTAACACTGCCACTCTTACCGCTTTGCCGCCACATTAATAACCTAACACTAGCATTCTTACCGCTTTGCCGCCACATTAATAACTTAACACTGGCATTCTTATCGCTTTGCCGTCACATTAATAACATAACACTGGCATTCTTACCGCTTTGCCGCCACATGATAGAGCGTTATCGTCGTAGTTGATCGGAACCTGAAAGCCATGACGCCACATAGAGGACCTAGAGGGTGGATCATATAGATAACCATGAGCAACAGAAAACTTCACTCTGTCCACTGACACCAACACTGCTACAACAACAACAACACACAGACACTGCATCTGTGTAGGTTAGTATGTATCGAATTTATACTAAACCAAGTTACCGGAACGACAGCGAGATTTATCGTATACTCAAATTTTACAGATTCTACTTCAGTTGGACATGGAAATACCGAAACTGACAACGAATTTTTTCAAACTTGATCTTGAAGCGCACGGCACGACACCAAATTCTCTGTCGGCAAGTTGTCTATGAGAACGGTCCGTTATATACATGTCTTGGTGCTTTATGTCATTGAGCAAACAAATGGTATAGAAAGAGGTTTGTGGTACTAGCATGAAAAGTTGAAAGCAAATAGAACCCACAATCGATAGAGACTGGTCAAATGGAGAGACTCGTTTCTCATTCATATACTTCGTCGTGCAAATATTGGACTGAATTTGACAGTACATGATCCGCAAATAAGTATTACTTCTGATTATGAAACATAAAGGAGACATAATGTCTTGTCCGTGTCTCTTACCTAACGCAGATATTTAACACATCCCAATCAAAGTAATATCAATTCACGTAAGATAGGAAGTAATTATTTACTTTGATTTAAATTCATGTATATCTGTATTAATGGGTAATTATAAGATACACTATATTTGTATTGACAAAATGAGGTGTAAAGACGAAAAGACTGACTACAAATGTTTAACATTGACACGCGCAAGTGGTATCAGTGCTCATGCACCTCTACAAGTTCATTTGGTTTATTTTATGCCTATAACTTTTGGGTTTTCGCCTTTTGTATGTTCGTATTAACCCTTTTATGTATGTTAGTATTAACCCTTTTGTATGTTAGTATTAACCCTTTTGTATGTTAGTATTTCTTCAGCATTTCTTAAACTCAATATTCGAAATAAAATCTCCTCTGTGTGGGAAGCCCTGTGTCATGCCTGTATAGGCTTCCTAGTAATTGTATATAGTATAGGAACATACTAATGTAATATTGGTTGTATTTGGCGTCGCCTTACATGACGAAAGGTAGATTTCATGGTCAGCACAGCCTTATGGAATGCGGTCAAGCAATTAGTTCTGCCACGACTTACCGTATATGCTTAGTAGGTGGTCGATTGGTATTTTGATTGGTGTGTGCGGTGACCCTTCAATTTCTTGTGAAGGAACTCGAGATTATAATGCCATTCCTAAATTTTGCTCTGAGCTGACCACACGTTTGCCGTTAACCTAGGATAGGTTGCGAGCGGGGCCACTGTTATAGTGGCGATTTTGATATTCCAAGTGACTCTCAGTTATTACACGGGACACGGGATCATAATAACCAGATTGTGGGCTGTATAACATCAGCAACCGGTCATCTAACTAACAATAACGACAAGTGGCCGTCTGAATACTGCTGGTACTAAGGCCAATATTCTAGGGAAGAACAATCCACTAGAGCGGGCGATACGGATTCTACATGTACACACAGGTGAAATGCACTCGACTTGAGTGGGCGAAACAAACTCTACATGTATACTACGTACGCATTCTACCGGAGCAGTTGGATATACCATCGGCATGGACAATTGATGAACATTGAAACAGAGAAGTATACTGTGGTTAACATCGGAATAAAACAGAACTATTGATGGTTTTGGCGCCACGCGTATTTTTGAGGCCTTTATGATTTCATTTATTGAATTGTATGTATTATCTGCAGTAAACAGATTGTCTTGATTAAACCAGTCGTTCTTCCTTATGTCTTTAAGCCCCTTAGCAAGCCCCGCTTGGGCACGATATTATTACGGTAGTTTATATATACAGCTGACACTGGGGGCTCGTCCGGGATGCTCTCGCGGTGTAAGACTTGTTGGTGGGCTAAAAGACTGAGGAATATTACACAAAAAAGAGACATTCTAAAAAAAAAAAAACTTCAAATTTGGTACTCTCCTTCATCATGGTTTATGAGATGTTGTAAGCCCTATGTTGCCTCAGTCTGAGTAGTTTAAAACTTCCCAAGCGTTATTAAGGGTAACAATTAAACCATTTCTGGGGTCCATATTGGGGCGGTTTACAGTTCCACATTCCCAAGTTTATAATAACTGGGAATCAGTCGGGAATATAATTTAGCGAATCAAGTACTAGGTACTGGTGGTCTGTTTAGCAGGTTGAGCGCGGAAATTGCTCGAAAACGGACATCGTATGTGTTACATGGTCCGGTAAGTATCTGCTACTGTTGTACCACGTTGTTTTGCCGTATGATCTGCGATATGATACACTTAGTGTGTGTGTGGTCGGTTATTTTGCGCGACGTACCTGCGGGTTAAGTTATTAGCCGAGATCGGGAACGGTACCCGAATTTGCCTAAATTGGCGGACGTGTGGAATTTGTTTCTGCCGTCGGACACGTGGATTTATTTTCCGTGTCGGTGCGCACGAGATAGTGCGAGACGTGAAATTTTTATTTCTATCGTCGGACGCGGGTTTTGCTAAACCGGTGTCGCCGTAACGCGTGTGGTGTACCACGTTGTTATTGTTTCGCGATACTGTGTAGTTATCAGTGTGATTTAAGGTTATGGCGGACCTTGCGGAACTAACGCGTTGTGGGAAAGATATGGGGTACGAGGGTAAAGATTTACATCAGCTCGTGGAAGCCGAGCGTCATCGTGCAGAGAAGGATGCACTTGAAGCTCAAGAGCGTGAACGCGAACAGCGAGAGCGTGAACGCGAGCACGTGCACATGAACGCGATATGAAAAAAATGGAACTGGAAATTGCCGCGAAGCGCGCAGAGGAAAGGCAAACGGTCGATGGGGATCAGCGTGGTCCACGAGAAAATGCTGAAAGCATAGTTTATCGCGGTCCTAAGCTTCCACCATTCGACGAATCTAAAGATAGATTAGACTCGTACATCGAACGTTTTGAACGTTATGCCGCTGCTCAAAAGTGGAGCGAAGAAGATAAACCAGTGTATTTAAGCGCCCTGTTGAGGGGAAAAGCGCTTGACGTTTATACACGTTTGTCTCCCGCGGAAGCTGGTGATTACAAACAATTAAAAGAAGCATTATTCAAACGCTACCAACTCACAGAAGACGGGTTTCGAAAAAAGTTTGTAACAACTAAACCCGAGCCTAATGAAACAACAGCTCAGTATGCGTTTAAGCTCGAGATGTATTTCGATAGATGGATTGAGTTGTCTGGCATAACTAAGGATTATGCAAATCTTCGCCAGTTGTTTCTTAGGGAGCAGTTCGTTAATAACTCGCCACGGGATCTTGTTGTGTTCGTACGCGAACGTATTCCGAAAACAATCGCAGAGACAGTTCGTTTAGCTGAAACCTTTATGGAGGCTCGCGGATGGAAACATCTGAGCCAGCCATCCGGCGTTAGTAGGAAACCTAATCCGAAATCCGATGCTCAAACAAGTGATCCCGTGTCGGAAATAAAAGCTGACCTTGGTAAACGCGAGGATATGCGTACCTGTTACCGATGTCACGAAAAAGGTCACGTGGCCCGTGTGTGCAAGAAAAACTCAACGTGGGTAAACAAATCTTCTCCCTCATATACTGCATTTTGTACTGTTGAAAAATGTCAAAGCTGTTCTGTTGGGGGCGGTAGTGCTAACTTAAGATGTGGATGTGAGTTGCCAATACTGAGCAGTTCATGTCAGAAATCGGACTGCGATCTATTTTGTCTTCCCGTGGAGGAAGGATTTGTCGGTGGACATCGTGTACGTGTGATGCGCGATACTGGCTGTAGTAGTGCAGTTGTCAAACGTTGCCTTGTCGAGGACAGTCAGTTACTTGGCATTGACAAACACTATGTTATGATAGATAGAACAGTACGCACCGCGCCGATCGCGCGTATCCAAATTCGGTCGCCATTTTACAATGGCGAGGTTGAAGCGCTCTGTATGCCAAATCCCATTTGTGACTTAGTTATAGGAAACGTGCCCGGAGCGACTATGGGCTCGGACGATTCCTTACCGCAAGAGAGGTCAAAGGAAGATTTGTTGGGAAAATTTGGAACGGTTAAGGTGGAAGCGCAGACAGAAACGTCAAAAACGTATCTGCCAGATTTTGACGTAAGTGGTGCCGTGCAAACTCGAAGTCAACGTGCTACAGGTCAAAAAGTATTTAAACCGTTGAAAGTGGTTAAAGTTGAAATACTGAATGTGACAACTGAAAGTTTGATGGTCCAGCAGCAGAGCGATGAAACATTGCGCAAGTTTCGCGATCTTGCGGAACGCAAAGAAACTCTTAAACCTACAAGATCGGGGTTTGAGCGGTTTGCGTTTAGAAAAGGCCTGTTGTATCGTTATCACGCAAAAGATCAGAGTAGCCTAACTGAAGTGAAACAGTTGATGGTCCCCTCTAGTTTGAGACCGACAATAATGAAATTAGGTCACGATGCAATAATGTCTGGTCACCTTGGTACGAAGAAAACACTGGACCGCATTCAAGGTAATCTTTATTGGCCTGGGATTTCCTCAGAAGTTGAGCGCTATTGCGTGACTGAGATACATCTTTTTTAGATGACGACTCTATAACGAATATTATGGATTAAGAAAACTGATCAGCGATACGGATTTGATATTTTTGGAACATCATGATGTCTTGCCGGCATCATTGAAAACTGTTGACCGCTTCTCTCTTGCAGGAAACAAGCCTATGTTTATGTATACTATGATTGTCTTTTTGAATTTGGTGCTAATACTGTTATATGGAAAATGGAATAGGTCTTTGGATTATGGACGCGGATATTCTCTAATGGACGACGGCTGGATTATGAATGACGGACTAGACGCTTGTAATTGTGACATTTGTCAAAAAACTACGCCTAAGGGCAGGGTTACGAAGGTGCCCGTCGAGAGAATGCCACTTATCGACACGCCTTTCCGGAGAGTCGCGGCAGATATTGTCGGACCGATACAGCCGCGTACGACGCAAGGTAACAAATACATTTTGACCGTGGTGGATTACGCCACGAGGTATCCGGAGGCTGTTCCCTTACCGGATATCACAACGGAAAGAGTTGCGGAAGCTCTAATCAAGATATTCTCGCGAGTCGGTATTCCTCAAGAAATGTTAACCGACAATGGTAGCCAATTTACATCTGAAATGATGGCAGAGGTTTGTAGGTTATTGCCTCTGAACCAATTAACAACCACCCCGTACCACGCGATGTGTAATGGACTCGTCGAAAAGTTCAATGGAACCTTAAAACACATGCTCAAACGTATGTGTGCAGAACGTCCTGTCGATTGGGACCGATATATTGAGTCCCTGTTGTTCGCTTATCGGGAAGTACCTCAAGAGAGTTTGCATTTCTCGCCATTTGAGTTGCTTTATGGCCGCACAGTACGTGGGCCTATGGCCGTACTTCGTGATTTATGGACGAAGGAGATTGATGACGAAACCGTCAGGACGACGTACGAATACGTTCTTGATTTGCGTAACCGTATGGAGAACACGTGTGAGATCGCAAGTAAAAACTTAGCGACCTCTCAAACGCTTTACAAACAGAACTATGACCCAAAAGCCAAAAAACGTTCGTTGACGTCCGGAAATCAGGTTCTGGTATTGTTACTCATGCAGTGGAAGGGACCGTATCGCGTCGTAGAAAAGATCGGCGTGAACGATTATCGTATTGATATGGGAACCAAGACAAAAGTGTTCCATATCAATATTCTGAAACGGTATTTGGAGCGCGAAAAAACGCAGGTTGTCGGAGTTGTCGCAGCAATCGATCAAGATGAAGGCGAGTCGGACGCATTCGGTAACGAATCTTTGCTAAAAGATTATCCTTCGAGCAGAGTGGAAACACATGAAGACGTAAACATTTCCACGGACTTAACGGAAACGCAGGCGGAAGAGTTGCGCAGTTTGATTAGCGAGTTTCGCGATATTTTTTCAAGTAGGCCTGGCCTTAAATCTATCATTGAACACGATATTCAGATCACGTCGGATGAACCAATACAGGTTAAACCGTATCCGGTCCCATATGCTCTTCTTGAGACGGTAAAAAAAGAAGTGCAGGAAATGTTAGATATGGGAATTATCGAGCCAGCCATCTCGCCCTACCGCTCACCATTGCTCATGGTCAAAATGAAAGATTCTACCTTAAGGCCGGTGATTGTGTAATTCGGAAGAAATTTACGCAAAAGTCGCGAAATGTAGATACTTTTCCAAACTGGATTTTTGTAAGGGGTATTGGCAGATCCCATTGACAGATCGTGCCAAAGACCTCACCGGCTTCTATACCCCGATTGGCTTATTCAGATTCTCACGCATGGCATTCGGTCTCGTAAACGCCGGAAGTACCTATAATCCGATGATGCGTAAACTATTGAACGGAATGCTTGATGTGGACAATTTTGCCGACAATGTGTTGGTACACACTGAATCGTGGGAAAAGCAAGTAGCACGATTGCGCGAATTGTTCACACGCATTAGAGGCGCAAATTTGACTGTGAAACCATCCAAATGCTTTTTTGGTTATGGTAAGATTGAATACGTCGGACACGAGGTCGGACAAGGGTCAATCGGGACGCTCGAGGACAAAATCGATGGAGTAAAGCTAGCACTGCGGCCGCAGAACAAAACGCAGTTACGCTCCTTTTTAGGACTAGCTGGTTACTACCAGAGGTTTGTACCAAATTACTCAACCATTGTTGCGCCTTTATCGGATTTGACAAAAAAGGGGAAACCAAATAATTTGGTGTGGACAGAGGTTCACGACAATGATTTTACGACATTGAAATATCGCCTGTGTAGCGCACCGATTTTGAGATTGCCGGACTTTGACAAAGAATTTGTACTTCGGACGGACGCGTCTGATGTTGGAATAGGCGCCGTGTTAATGCAGAAGAATGCGGGGGAGCTGCATCCTATCGCGTATGCCAGCAAAAAACTCGTGGATCGCGAAAAGGCATACTCCACAGTAGAGAAGGAAGGCCTCGCGAGAGTCTGGGCCGTCAACAAGTTTAGTGTTTATTTGTAGGGTCGACCATTCAGACTGCAAACGGACCACCAACCACTTTCTTTCCTTAATAAGGCAAAACTCAGTAATCCTAGGATAATGCGTTGGGCATTGTATTTGCAGACACTCAGTTTCAGTCTTGAGGCAATTAAGGGATCTTTGAATGTCGGAGCCGACTATCTCAGTCGAACTTGAGTATTGAGAACTGTTTGACGGAATCTTGAAAATATGAACATACAGACGTGGTAAATTCTAAAACTAAATTTATGAAATTTCAGTCTTAGGAAGGGGTGTGTCACGCCTGTATAGGCTTGCTAGTAATTGTATATAGTATAGGAACATACTAATGTAATATTGGTTGTATTTGGCGTCGCCTTACATGACGAAAGGTAGATTTCATGGTCAGCACAGCCTTATGGAATGCGGTCAAGCAATTAGTTCTGCCACGACTTGCCGTATATGCTTAGTAGGTGGTCGATTGGTATTTTGATTGGTGTGTGCGGTGACCCTTCAATTTCTTGTGAAGGAACTCGAGATTATAATGCCATTCCTAAATTTTGCTCTGAGCTGACCACACGTTTGCCGTTAACCTAGGATAGGTTGCGAGCGGGGCCACTGTTATAGTGGCGATTTTGATATTCCTAGTGAATCTCAGTTATTACACGGGACACGGGATCATAATAACCAGATTGTGGGCTGTATAACATCAGCAACCGGTCATCTAACCAACAATAACGACAAGTGGCCGTCTGAATACTGCTGGTACTAAGGCCAATATTCTAGGGAAGATCAATCCACTAGAGCGGGCGATACGGATTCTACATGTACACACAGGTGAAATGCACTCAACTGGAGTGGGCGAAACAAACTCTACACGTATACTACGTACGCATTCTACCGGAGCAGTTGGATATACCATCGGCATGGACAACTGATGAACATTGAAACAGGGAAGTATACTGTGGTTAACATCGGAATAAAACAGAACTATTGACGGTTTTAGCGACACGCGTGTTTTTTTAGGCCTTTATGATTTCATTTATTGAATTGTATGTATTATCTGCAGTAAACAGATTGTCTTGATTAAACCAGTCGTTCTTCCTTATGTCTTTAAGCCCCTTAGCAAACCCAGCTTGAGCACGATATTATTACGGTAGTTTATATATACAGCTGACACCCTGTCAGATGTGTGAGAACCCCTGTCAGATGTGTGGGAAGTCCTGTCAGATGTGTGGGAACCCTGTCAGATGTATGGGAAGACCTGTCAGATGTGTGGGAAGCCCTGTCAGATGTGTGGGAAGCCCTGCCAGATGCCATCATATCGTATGAATCGATCTGATATATTTGGTGCCACGGCTGACATCTATCTCACAAAAGAGAGTAGTATGTCATCAGTGTCGAAATATATTGCCATATGGAGTATGCTAATACGTCATTGTTTTTTTTCATTAGATGGAACAAATTACTGACGATATAAGCGAAAAAAATTTATCAAGCTATGCCCATGTCAAACAAGGACGAAATAAATACCAGTAAGTGAATAAATACAACATAGTTTCTCAGGCGTCAGATTGATATATTCTATGATTTAGATTGTTCAAATTCATCTTACTTACTGGTTCACATTAATTACTGGTTCACATTACTTACTGGTTTCCATTACTTACCGGTTTACATTACTCACTGGTTCACATTACTTACTGGTTCACATTACTTGCTGGTTCACATTACTTACTGGTTCACATTACTTACAGGTTTCCATTACTTACTGGTTTACACTACTTACTGGTTCACATTACTCACTGGTTCACATTACTTACTGGTTCACATTACTTACTGGTTTCCATTACTTACTCGTTTACTTTACTTACTGGTTCACATTACTTACTGGTTCACATTACTTACTGGTTTACACTACTTTGTGGTTTACATTACTTCGATTGTACCATGAATTAAAGAAATGCCGCTATTTAAATACAGTCAAGATGCTTAGCCATGATTTTCGTGACTGCCTCACATGAAAGAAGCATTGAACAGATTTCTGGTCAACCGCTGTTATACGAAAATTTGTCACCAGCAGCTGTACGCAAGCTTGGCCTATGCAGTTGTACGCAAGCTTGTCCTAGGCAGTTGTACGCAAGCCTGACATCAGCAGCCGCACGGAAGCTCGTCACTGGCGGTTGTATGTAAGCTTGTTATCACCAGCGGTACGAAGGTCTATCAGTAGTATAGAAAAGACCGATTGATACTTTTTGACCTGGCGTCAAATTCACCGCTGAGTCCACTCTATCCCAGTATGCATCACTTCTGTAACGCCGTCTCAAAAAATTGCATATTGGGGAGGTCACGTGGCGGTCAAGGTCATTTGAATATTCAAAGGTCAATCAGCGTGAGTGTGCGCAGGTGTTGGCTGTATATTGAGAGCATCAACGCGCCTCTATTGAAAGCATCAAAGGTCACAAACCACTAAATATTTGCCTTACTTATTATGTAGTAAATGAGCTGGGCACATCTGGCCAAAACTATATTCCCTAATATTCGCGGCCACTACTCACATACCACACTGGATAGCCTGGCTTTTCCTCTAAAAAATATGGAAAAATCAGCATACATTCCCCACCATTTTTCTGAATGGCAGCTCCTGGGAATGAGGCAATGGCGTCTAATGCCTTGGTAACCAGGGTTGAGGGAGGTCAAGAAAACCGGGCTAAATTTTTTTTTATTAACCTGTGACAATGGTTCTTCCATATTCCTGAGAGTCAAATAATATAGGAATGAATTATAGAATATAGCACAAACCATTTCACTACCACTTAGAATAACAGCCAATCAGTGGTCGCCGAAAGTTTACTCCTAATTATTATCTTGGACCCACTAAATGCAATGGAGGTTTGTGACCCAAAGCGCCTATATTGAGAGCATCAAAGCGCCTATATTGAGAGCATCAAAGGGCCTATATAGAGAGCATCAGCGCGCCTATATTGAGAGCATCAAAGCGCCTATATTGAGAGCATCAAAGCGCCTATTTTGAGAGCATCAAAGCGCCTATATTAAGAGCATCAAAGTGCCTATTTTGAGAGCATCAAAGCGCCTATATTCGTGGGCGATATATTCCTCCGCGCTGATGCGGTCTGGCGATGATGCGGTCGCGGGAAAAAACCTCCACGGACAGAAAGTAGTCCCCACACTTCAAATACGCTGCATGGACCGATTGGGTCGAGAGAGGTGTCAAAGTAAAGCGCTGCTTCAGGGCGATCAGGTCATGAGTGGGCGCATGTAAAAGTTTCTCCAGAAAAAAAATGTAAAAAGTGGAACACGGACTATAGCCCTACAATCGGGGAAAACCCCTATCAACCATGTCCAAAAGGGCTAATATCGGTCTCACGGGCTTACTGGGGCCTGCCTATCAAGTCATGGGTGGGTGCATGTAAAAGTTTTTCCAGAAAACAATATAAAAAGCGGAACATGGACATTACCCCTACAATATTATTATTACTGTTTTATTGCAGATGTTCATGTATCTATCTTCAATGGCATGAGAACACGGCCCTGAACATCCGTTCCAGCGGTATTAACTACAAATATTCAAGAGCAATGATTTAACAGGCAGATCAAGTCATTTGGTGGAAAGTGATGAACAATGTGACCGTTGGATAGAAGAAACAGTCCAAACGGGGAAAATATTAGTCGAATGTAAGTTCTTGTTCAGAACACAAGTTTGCAAGCGCTGCATTCTCCACCTTGTCTCCACAGTCACAAACTACAGTCACAATGATTTACACAGAGGTCAAACCATAACAGACAGATGTCATTTTCCACTAAAGTATCGGCTAGTTTTAAATATGTTAATATCCAATATCATGAACTTTAGTTACCGTAGATTTGTATCTGACGTACATAAGTAGTATAGTCCCGTGAAAAAAGGTCGTATTTTGCCGGGGGAGGTAACTCTTGATTTCGACAGGGGGCGCCACCAGCTCAAGAGAGCTCCCCGCAAAAGGGAGGTAACTCTGGATGCACTTTTCTGATTTTTGGCAAATGCCGGGTTATCTTCCCTGATTCGAACATTTGCATATTAAATCTATACGGGAAAATGCCTGTGTGGGGTATGGATGGTCCGATTGGGTCGTATGAGGTATCAATGTGAAGCAGTCGCGAAGAGGCATCCGACGAGGTGGGTGTGGGGTTGAAATATCGTCATTCTGCGCATGCGCGGTGACAAAGGGTATGGAAATAGACGTTTTGGGTCTAGGGGAGCCACTAGTGGTCCGATGGAGTTGAGTCAGGTATCAATGTGAAACCTATGTGAGGGGGCATCCGACGGGGTGGGAGTGGGTTTGAAATATCGTCATTCTGCGCATGCGCGGTAGACCAAGGGTATGGAAATAGACGTTCTGGGGGCGAGGGGAGCCCCTATTGGGTCGATGGAGTCGTATGAGGTATCAATGTGAAGCATAGGTGAGGGGGCATCTGACTGGACTAGTGTTTCGGTCGTTGTCAACATTCTGCGCATGCGCAAACAGGGAATCGTGGGAAAAGGGTACGGAAATAGACGTTTTGGGATCTAGGTGAGCCACTAATGGTCCGATGGAGTTGAGTGGGGTATCAATATGAAGCCTATGTCAGGGGGCATCCGATGGATTGGGTATGGGGTTGGAATATCGTCATTCTGCGCATGCGCGGTAGACCAAGGGTATGGAAATAGACGTTTTGGGATATAGGGGAGCCCCTAATGGGCTAGAGTCGTATGAGGTATCACTGTCAAGCCTATGTGAGGGGGCATCCACCTGGATTAGTGGCTCGGGCGATGTCAACACTCTGCGCATGCGCAAACAGGGAATTGTGGGAAAAGGGTATGGAAATAGACGTTTTGGGTCTGGGTGGGCCACTATTGGTCCTATGGAGTCGTATGAGGTATCCATGTGAAGCATTCGTAAAGGCCCATTCTCACGGTGCAATTTGTAGTAACAACTTGTAGCATACAACTTAGTTGCATCGTGAGAACACTCGTACGATTTTAGTCGCATGCTACTTGTCGTATGAAATAGAACCGGTCCTATTTCATGCGATTAGTTGCATGCTACAAATCGGGGGAATCCCCCGCCGAGTTGTTACTACAAATCGCATCGTGAGAATGGACCTTAAAGGAGTATCCACCTGGGCTAGTGTCTCGGCCGTTGTCAACATTCTGCGCATGCGCAGACAGGGAATTGTGGGAAAAGGGCATCAAAGTAGACGTTTTGGGGTCTATTTGGGCCCCTAGTTGTCCTATGGAGTCGGGTGAGGTATCGTTGTGAAGGATACGTGAGGGGGCATCCGACTGTACTAGTTTGACGTGGAACTGGCGTCATTCTGCGCATGCGCAGTAGGCAAAGGGTATGGAAATAGACGCTTTGGGATCGAGGTGGGCCACTATTGGTCCTATGGAGTCGTTTGAGGTATCAATGTGAAGCCTATGTGAGGGGGCATCCGTCTGGGCTAGTATCTCGGCCGTTGTCAACAGTCTGCGCATGCGCAAACAGGGAATTGTGGGGAAAGGGTATGGAAATAGACGTTTTGGGGTCTGGGTGGGCCACTATTGGTCCTATGGAGTCGTATGAGGTATCCAAGTGAAACATTCGTAAAGGATTATCCACCTGGGCTAGTGTCTCGGCCGTTATCAACATTCCACGCATGCGCAGACAGGGAATTGTGGGAAAAGGGCATTGGAATGGACATTTTGGGGTCTATTTGGGCCCCTGGTCGTCCGATGAGGTCGAGTGAGGTATCGTTGTAAAGGTTACGTGAGGGGGCATCCGCCTGGACTAGTATGACGTGGAACTGACGTCATTCTGCGCATGCGCAGTAGACAAAGTGTATGGAAATAGACGTTTTAAGGTCTAGGTGGGACCCTAGTGGTCCGATGGAGTTGAGTGAGGTATCAATGTAAAGCAGTCGTGACGGAGCATCCAGTCATGGGTGGGTGCATGTAAAATTAGGATTTTTTCCCGAAAATATAAAAGCGGAACACGGAATTTACCCCTAAAATAGTGAAAAACACCTATCAACCCTAACCAAAATGGCTAATATCGGTCCTCGGGCTTATTGGGACCTGCCTATCAAGTCAATGGGGTGGGTGCATGTAAAATTAGGATTTTGCCGCGAAAATATAAAAAGCGGAACGCGGACTTTACCCCTAAAATAGGGGAAAACACCTATCAACCCTATCCCAATTTCGGAGCTCCAAGAGCTCCGGAGCTCCGAATTCCAAGAGCTCCGGAGATCCGAGTTCCAAGAGCTCCGGAGCTCCGAGTTCCAAGAGCTCCGGAGCTCCGACGGCACCACCGGGCGTTGACGGGCGAGTGAGTGAGTGTGAGTGAGTGAGTGAGTGAGTGAGTGAGTGAAGCGTCCACAACGCCCGTGAGGCGTCCCCAGCGCCCGTCTTAACGTATGGGCGAACTAACGACGGTGAGTGAGTGAGTGATTGAGTGAGTGATTGAGTGAGTGAGTGAGTGAGTGAGTGGGATCCTACTGGACTAATGTAACGTCCGTTTTCATCATTTTGCGCATGCGCAGTATGGCCGTCGTATATAAAGCAGGCATTTTGGGGATTCGTGGAGGTTTGTTGAGTGGTTGACCATCCCTGGTCAAATGAACCGTGTCGGGTATCAGTGTGAAGCTCTCGTAGAAAAAGTGGAAATTTCTCCTCATTTGTGGGGCGCTCACTTCCGGTTGTGTGAGGCGCTGCCCTCAGCCAATCAGAAGCGAGTATTTTGACCCGGTGCATTATGGGACATATCCAAGATGGCGGCGTCTGCCTTCTGGTTCAAGATGGCGACACGTCCGGTGTCGAAAACTGACCATTTTGTCGGAATGTGGTCATCTGGTTTCGAAAACTGGACCTTGTATGGGTCCCGCCTAATTTGGTGTAGAGATGGATCACTATTGGTCCGAATGCGTCCTGTGGGGTGTCATCTTGTAGTTCTCGGAGTGCAGACCACGATTTGAAGGATGTTCATGTCATCTGTGATGTCATTGTTGACAGTAGTAGCCATAGTGGGCATTTTGGAGCAGTGAAAGAAGGTTTTTGATGTAGAGATGGACCACCCTTGGTTCGAATGTGTCGAGGGAAGTGTCGTCTTGCAGTTCTCGGGGTGTAGACTCCATTTGGGAGATGTCCACAGCATCTGTGACGTCATCGGTGACGTCGTCAGTACGAGTAGTAGCGAAAGAAAATGTTTCATAATTGGCTCAGTGCCAATTTTTTCCCACGATTTGGACTGATGAGGGACACATGTTCATTCCTATATTTACAGACACTACCACCACCACCACCACCACCACCACACACCACCACCACCGCACACCACCACCACCACCACCAACGCCACCACCGGGCGTTGACGGGCGTCAACGCCCGGTGGTGGTGGTGGTAGCTCCCGTGTGGCAGAGCTCTTGGATCGGAGCTCTTGGAGCTCAAATCTTGTGGAGCTCAGAGCTCGGAAATGACGTCATCGCATGCATGCGCGCGTACCTGTGCTGCACCCGCACACTGGTGTACCCTCTTTCCTACGGGCTAGGGTACAGGGTGCACCACAGGTACGCGCGCATGCATGCGATGACGTCCTTTCCGAGCTCTGAGCTCCACAAGCTTTGAGCTCCAAGAGCTCCGATCCAAGAGCTCTGCCACACGGGAGATACCACCACCACCACCACCGGGCGTTGACGCCCGTCAACGCCCAGTGGTGGCGTTGGTGGTGGTGGTGTGCGGTGGTGGTGGTGTGTGGTGGTGGTGGTGGTAGTGTCTGTAAATATAGGAATGAACATGTGTCCCTCATCAGTCCAATTCGTGGGGAAAAATTGGCACTGAGCCAATTATAAAACATTTTCTTTCGCTACTACTCGTTCTGATGACGTCACCGATGACGTCACAGATGCTGTGGACATCCCCCAAATGGAGTCTACACCCCGAGAACTGCAAGATGACACTTCCCTCGAAACATTCGAACCGAGGGTGGTCCATCTCTATACCAAATACCTTCTTTCACTGCTCCAAAATGCCCACTATGGCTACTATTGTCAACAATGACATCACAGATGACGTGAACATCCTTCAAATCGTGGTCTGCACTCCGAGAACTACAAGATGACACCCCACAGGACGCATTCGGACCAATAGTGGTCCATCTCTACACCAAATTAAGCGGGACCCATACAAGGTCCAGTTTTCGACACCAGATGACCACATTCCGACAAAATGGTCAGTTTTCGACACCGGACGTGTCGCCTTCTTGAACCAGAAGGCAGACGCCGCCATCTTGGATATGTCCCATAATGCACCGGGTCAAAATACTCGCTTCTGATTGACTGAGGGCAGCGCCTCACACAACCGGAAGTGAGCGCCCCACAAATGAGGGGAAATTTCCACTTTTCCTACGAGAGCTTCAAACTGATACCCCACACGATCCATTTGACCAGGGATGGTCAACCACTCAACAAACCTCTACGAATCCCCAAAATGCCTGCTTTATATACGACGGCCATACTGCGCATGCGCAAAGTGATGAAAACGGACGTTACATTAGTCCAGTAGGATCCCATTCACTCACTCACTCACTCACTCACTCACTCACTCACTCACTCACTCACTCACCGTCGTTAGTGCGTCCATGCGTTAAGACGGGCGTTGGGGACGCCTCACGGGCGTTGTGGACGCTTCACTCACTCACTCACTCACTCACTCACTCACTCACTCACACTCATTCACTCGCCCTTCAACGCCCGGTTGTGGCGTCGGAGCTCCGGAGCTCTTGGAACTCGGAAATCCGGACCTCTTGGAACTCGTATCTCCGGAGTTCTTGGAACTCGGAGCTCCGGAGCTCTTGGAGCTTCGAAATTGGGATAGGGTTGATAGGTGTTTTTCCCTATTTCAGGGGTAAAATCCGCGTTCCGCTTTTTATATTTTCGGGTCAAAATCCTAATTTTACATGCACCCACCCCATTGACTTGATAGGCAGGTCCCAATAAGCCCGAGGACCGATATTAGCCATTTTGGCTAGGGTTGATAGGTGTTTTCCATTATTTTAGGGGCAAATTCCGTGTTCCGCTTTTATATTTTCGGGAAAAAATCCTAAGTTTACATGCACCCACCCATGACTGGATGCTCCGTCACGACTTGCTTTACATTGATACCTGACTCAACTCCATCGGACCACTAGGGACCCACGTAGACCGTAAAACGTCTATTTCCATACACTTTGTCTACTGCGCATGTGCAGAATGACATCAGTTCCAAGTCATACTAGTCCAGGCGGATGCCCCCTCACGTATCCTTTACAACGATACCTCACTCGACCTCATCGGACGGCCAGGGGCCCAAATAGTCCCCAAAATGTCCATTCCAATGCCCTTTTCCCACAATTCCCTGTCTGCGCATGCGCAGAATGTTGACAACGGCCGAAACACTAGCCCAGGTGGATACTCCTTTACGAATGCTTCACATTGATACCTCATACGACTCCATAGGACCAATAGTGGCCCACCCAGACCCCAAAACGTCTATTTCCATACCCTTTTCCCACAATTCCCTGTTTGCTCATGCGCAGACTGTTGACAACGGCCGAGACACTAGCCCAGACGGATGCCCCCTCACATAGGCTTCACATTGATACCTCATACGACTCCATAGGACTAATAGTGGCCCACCTCGTCCCCAAAGCGTCTATTTCCATACCCTTTGCCTACTGCGCATGCGCAGAATGACGCCAGTTCCACGTCAAACTAGTACAGGCGGATGCCCCCTCACGTATCCTTCAAAACGATAGCTCACCCGACTCCATAGGACCACTAGGGGCCCAAATAGACCCCAAAACGTCTACTTCCATGCCCTTTTCCCACAATTCCCTGTCTGCGCATGCGCAGAATGTTGACAACGGCCGAGACACTAGCCCAGGTGGATAGTCCTTTACGAATGCTTCACATGGATACCTCATACGACTCGATAGGACCAATAGTGGCCCAACCAGTCCCCAAAACGTCTATTTCCATATCCTTTTCCCACAATTCCCTGTTTGCGCATGCGCAGAGTGTTGACATCGCCCGAGCCACTAGTCCAGTTGCATGCCCCCTCACATAGGCTTCACAGTGATACCTCATACGACTCTATCGGCCCATTAGGGGATCCCCTAGATATTTCTATTTCCGTACCCTTTTCCCACAATTCCCTGTTTGCGCATGCGCATAATATTGACAACGACCGAGACACTAGTCCAGTCAAATGCCCCCTCACCTATGCTTCACATTGATACCTCATACGACTCCATCGGCCCAATAGGGGCTCCCCTCGACCCCAGAACGTCTATTTCCATACCCTTGGTCTACCGCGCATGCACAGAATGACGATATTTCAAACTCACTCCTACCCCGTCGGATGCCCCCTCACATAGGTTTCACATTGATACCTGACTCAACTCCATCGGACCACTAGTGGCTCTCCTAGACCCCAAAACGTCTATTTCCATACCCTTTGTCACCGCGCATGCGCAGAATGACGATGTTTCAACCCCACACCCACCTCGTCGGATGCCCCTTCGCGACTGCTTCACATTGATACCTCATACGACCCAATCGGATCATCCATACCCCATACAGGCATTTTCCCGTATAGATTTAATATGCAAATGTTCGAATCAGGGAAGATAACCCGGCATTTGCCAAAAATCACAAAAGTGCATCCAGAGTTACCTCTCTTTTGCAGGGAGCTCTCTTGAGCTGGTGGCGCCCCCTGTCGGAATCAAGAGTTACCTCCCCCGGCAAAATACTCCCTTTTTTCACGGGACTATACACTTACATAGTTCTAGATATTTGATACGAACTGAGCAAATATGCTTTTCCTTTAACACCAACAACAGTTTCCCTGTTTACTTGTTATTTTCTTACACAGATATGCATTAGATTATAACAGTCAATTATCGTGACCTGAACAATTGGGTAGGATTATAACAGTCAATTATCGTGACCGGAAAAATAGTGTAGGTATACTTACAGTAACTTCCCTTAATTTCCTCAAATGAGATATTAGTTTTCGCAGCGCAAAATTGGTAATCATGCAATATCTACATTTGAAAAAAGTCTCAAACGAGTTAACTCTGTAAGGGCTTATTTCAGAATATCCGTTGGACTGTAATTTCAACCGTTATTCAAAACAAGAATTCTGGGAGCAATAATTAAGCACTTAGATCATAGAAATTGTTCGTAACATCTGATACGGATACACTGTTATAAATTACCGTTATTTCACAGTAAATGTATGTTCCGGAGTTTACAGTACATTCAACCGTAAACACATTAATCTGTAAATTGAACTGTGACATTTCAGTTGACCTCAACTGCAATGGGTAAACTGCGCACACACGTAACTTAAAATTCCTGTTTTCTCTAAAAAGAGGTTGATATCTTTGCACACGAAACGCTCAGTTGCAGGAAACATCCGACACCTGCGTTGTACGATACAACATTCAGAGCATTGGTCCTTTATTTCCAAGAAATATAATTACTCAGAAATCTGAACTTGGAGATCTAAACTCAGAAGTCGGAACTCAGAAGTCCGAAATCGGAAGTGAACCCAACAAATGAAAGTCCGAATAATCCTCTCGGCTTTCGTAGTTTATAAATGTATCAAGCAAAAATAACAGAATAAACTAAACTATTCGAAATACTGCCCAATATAGTGACGTGTGGGAGCGGACGAACGTGGATAGGCGATGGTCATGACAGGCGTGATCGCATACAATAACATTAGGTCCACTAACACTCTACTCTGGGCGTGAGGCTAGGGGTGTGTCAGCTATCAAAGAACTTTCCCATTCAGGTAACACATGGGTAAGGCTTAACGGCTCAGATTTCATGTTAAAGGTCATCTTCATTTCTATAAATTGGTTTCCATAGTCCTGTCAGGTTATTCTAGTTGGGAATCGCCACGTGGAAGATAAAATATTAATATAGTTGGTCTTTTTCAAAGTATTTTTCATTCTGATCATCTTTAGCACTAACATAGGCACCAGAGAGAAAATGTATGTGATGGGGATACACATAATTTACCTATATATAATTGTGAGTGGATGTGCTTATACAGTGTACGGGCATGGTCGTCTGATGGAACCGCCGTCACGCTCTTCCATGTGGAGGTTCGGTTATCCCGGTGTTCTGAGGAATTACGATGATAACGGATTGAACTGTGGAGGGAAGCATGTAGGTACACCGCTATATTACGTGCACGTGCTGCTATGGTGACACGTGATCTGCCTATGGCGATTTATCCCGTCGTCCATACGCCGAGCCTGTCACGATTTACAACTAGCTCCTTGCTTTGTTTGAGCACGAGGCTGCATCAGTCTATAATACTTAACCCTACCTGGCCTGGGGGGGGGCCATTATGGCCCCTCTACCAAACTTTCTGCGCAATCTCCGGGACGACGAAAAATGGAGTGCTGAAACTTCGGGACTTTATAGTCTATCTTATTGGGGTCATTTTGAGCCCATTTGCATGACCCCCTGGGCAGAGGATCATGGGTAAATTCAAGATGGCGGCCACGTGGGGTACCAGAAAAGTGATGTTTTTGTCATATTTCTTCAAAATTTATGCTTTTCCGCGATGAAAAGTGGGCAAAAACTATTTTATTTCACATCATATTAATATTAACTAATTTATCATGCAGTTTTTGCGGAGAAATTGCATAAATAAAAAATTCGGAAAATCCGACCGAAAAATCGACCAAAAAATGCCATTTTTGAAAATGACGTCACTGTGACGTCATCAAAGCGGCCATCTTGGATTTTTTACATTTTCTGGTAGAGCTTGACCCAAGGGTATAGTGTGATAAGTTTCAGCTCCCTAGCTCAAGGGATAAGACAAATAATTAGGGGGGGCCATTTCGGCCCCCCCCCAGGCCTGGACAGGTCCCAAAAAGCCCAGGCCAGATAGGGTTAATCATTGTTTAGATTGCCCTAGCGGCTCGCATGATTCAGTCCATGGTCTAACTGGGTAAAGGTGTGAATAAGCCATTAAGTTGATAAAGGGGAACCCAAAGCAAAAATGGCGAAGAGATATGTTGTTGCCATATTTTTTTCCTTAAATTTTAAAACTTTTATGAAAATATTCTTACTGGATGCTGAGATATGGTACTTCAAAGAATTGTGGGTCTGGTACAAATTTGGTATTCAGATGAATAAATGTAAGCGACTTGAACCGCACGACCGCCTGGAACAGCCAGACCATCCACCATCGTGGCGCCAAATATCCAACGATCGTGGACAACGAATAATGGGCTATGCGGATTATGCGGTGATCCGTATGATGGTGAACGCCATAACGAGGCTGGAGGGAAGTACGCTAAAGGTATCATCGGTAAGACATACACGGAGGGCCAGACCATACCAATTACCGTACAGCTTACATCGGCTCACGGGGGATGGTTTGAGTTCAAGATCTGCTCCAATAACGACATAAGCAAGTCAATAACCCAAACATGCTTGGATCAGAACCTCCTATCACGATCAAACCAGGCGGATCAGACGCGGTACCATGATGTACCATTTGGCGCCGAAAGCGGGGCGGGAGACATCAGGCTGGAGTATCAACTTCCGGTCGGTCTGACTTGTGATCAGTGTGTTCTACAGTGGAAATACCATACTGGTAAGTGAGATCCAAATAGTAATGTTCAGAGGACAATATTATTTGGATCGAATTCACTGATTAACGGGTGAACTAAGAGCAATTTGCATTTGCAGTTCATCTCTGATAAAGTGGAAATGCTAAAAAAATGACCTGTCTCAGGTGACAGGTAAGAACATTTTCTACCTGTCTCCTCCTAACAGTTTCCCGAATGTGCAAATGTTACGAAATAATAATGTTGCTTTTGCCTGTTACATAAAAATGAAATATACAATCTTTCAGTAAATGGATGCCTGATCAATTGGTGTATAATTAATGATGCATTAATTAATCTCTGTGTAGTTTGAAAGTTTTTGAGCAAGAATGAATTGCCCATGAAAAAAGAATTTTTGATTACCTGTCACTTGAGACAGGTAAGTTATTTTTCTACCCGTCTCCTGCGAAAAAGTGCATGTTAGAGACAGGTGTTAATTTCGTCACTTTGGTATTTCCCTCCCATTTTCTTTTGAGACAAACAAGCTAAATTGGGTAGTCCTCTGGAGTAGAGAAATATTTCCCAAGATTCACTCTTGAATTAACGTTTTTATTGCCACTGCCCTTGATATGAACACAGGCGTTTGTTTATCAATGACGCGATCATTCCACTGAACCTTCAGCGTCCGCGCAGTAATTCCCACGTTCTATGATTGCTTACCTGCCTGCTGTCACTGTTAAAAAGTATCAGCTAGCACATTCATATAGATGTATTAATGTACAGATGGCACGTTCATATAGATGTATTAATGTACAGCTAGCACATTCATATATATGTATTAATGTACAGCTAGCACATTCATATAGATATATGAATGTATAGCTAGCACATTCATATAGATGTATTAATGTCCAGCTAGCACATTCATATAGATGTATTAATGTACAGCCAGCACATTCATATAGATGTATTAATGTATAGATAGCACACTCATATAGATGTATTAATGTACACCTAGCACACTCATATATTTGTATTAATGTACAGCTAGCACACTTATATGGATGTATTAATGTACAGCTAGCACATTCATATAGATGTATTAATGTACAGCTAACACACTCATATAGATGTATTAATGTACAGCTAGCACATTCATATAGATGTATTAAATGTACAGCTAGGACATTCATATATATGTATTAATGTACAGCTAGCACACTCATATAGATGTATTAATGTACAGCTAGCACATTCATATAGATGTATTAATGTACAGCTAACACATTCATATAGATGTATTAATGTACAGCTAGCATGGAAAGATAATAATAATAATAATGGAAAGAAATAAATCTTATTGCATGCCAAAGCTGTTAAATATTCCTACGAAGTAGGCTACAGATCGCAAATTGTCCGGTAATGAGTCAGTGAGTCAGTCCATTCGAATCCTTTCGTCGGCAAAATAAGGAGAACCGTTGACATTAGAACCTTGATTTTTGGCATGAACGTGCATTAGGGCATTGTTACCAGCAAGTTCTGATCTGATTAAAATTAGATTTATAATTAACACTTCAGTATATTGTTATAGATATATGTAAACTGTAGCCTTTAACGTGTATCCTATTTCACATCCAAACATTTCATCATTGACCACATCAGGCTTCAAATTCAGATCAAATACCGGCTAAAAATACCCTGTCATTGATCCACATTCCACTGTATGTCACATGGACCTATTACTGAGGTTAATCTTAACGTGCATCTGGGACAATTCCACAATTGCCCGACAGCATAGGCCTACTGCATATACCCTCAAACAATCAGCGCTGTTTGCATAACTTAAATTGTTAAACCATATCATTGAAATAACATGAGCAGTGTGACTAACGCCACAGGACCTACGAAGTACAGTAGGCATTAGGACTCGAACGCGAACTGAACTCTTGAAAATCCCCACCCCCAGTTGAAATCCTGCCTATATTAAGATGGGCACCGCCCAAGTCAGAATCGCCAGTGATTTTCATCAAAAATCACCAGAAATTTTCATCAAAAGTAGGTCAGCTCAGAACTTGTTGGTAACAGTCTCCTAATGCGCCTTCATTCCAAAAATAAATAACGATCGCCGATTTAATTTTACAATTTTTTAATTAAAGGAAACAGATTGAATAATTAAGGTTCAGTAGATTTCAAGCTTTACGTGTGAAAATACATTTACATATCTTTAATGGTTTTCAGTGCCCTTGTCCAGGATCAAAACAACTTTTTGACTCGCATTATTTTCCCAACAATACAACAAATTTGTATATATAGTACTATAGTAGAAAGGTAGCATTTATGTAGTTTACGGTAATTCAACTCAAGACCAACACCTTCTCTGCACAAGATAATAATGATTCTATGTCATTCTCCTGGGCATAACCGGTACAAAGACATACAGTGGGACAGGGTATTTTTAGCTGTGGGTAATTTGACCTGAATTTGAAGCTGATGTGGCCAATGTGAAATAGGATACACGTTAAAGGCTACAGTTCACAGATATCTATAACAATATACTGAAGTGTTAATTATCAATCTAATTTAAATTAGAATTGTTTCAGATCAGAACTTGCGGGTAACAATGCCCTAATGCACGTTCATACCAAAAATCAAGGTTCTAATGTCAACGGTTCTCCTTATTTTGCCGACGAAAGGATTCGGATGGACTCACTCATTACCGGACAATTTGCGATCTGTAGCCTACTTCGTAGGAATATAGCAGAAAACATTGATGTGAGTTATGATATGTACACTATGACCAAAGACATGTTCATAATGTGCTAATCGGATAGTTAGGACAATCATTACTTTGCATCAGAGAGTGTGTGACTTGGATTCAAGGGTTAAGACTTTGGAGGGAAATACAATTTTGACAGCAGAAATATGACCCCGCCATTTGCTGATTAGAGCGATAAAACAGGGTAGGCTAAATGGACCCTTTTCAATGCAGTATTTCTTGGCATGGGTGTGAAAATATGAGGACATACTTTGGGGTTTTTTTGTACCTCTTGAATATTGACTATATATCACACTTGGATATAATTTGAACAAAAAATTACATGTGTAAACAAAATATGTCTAAATTTCTCTTGTCATTTCAAATCTTGATCCATTTTGATTCCTTGATTAGGGGATACAGAATCACTGCCACGGAGTGTGTTGGTGTGTCACAGCAATGCAATTCCGATTCACACAACGAAGCTGAGGTGGTTTAACGTTTATCAATGAAGAAAATCATCGATCAACCGCCATAGAATATAATGTGAAACAAGAAAACCGGAATAGTACATTCATCAGATTGCCGATACCCAAAATGTGTTGTCTCATATATCTAGATAACAACGTGATGTAGAGACGCTATTTATTCGTCTTTGTACCGGTTATGCTCAGGAGAATGACATAGAATCATTATTATCTTGTGCATAGAAGGTGTTGGTCTTGAGTTGAATTACCGTAAACTACATAAATGCTACCTTTCTACCATAGTACTATATATAAAAAATTGTTGTATTGTTGGGAAAATAATGTGATTCAAAAAGTTGTTTTGATCCTGGACAAGGGCACTGAAAACCATTAAAGAGATGTAAATGTATTTTCACACGTAAAGCTTGAAATCTACTGAACCTATATTATTCAATCTGTTTCCTTTAATTAAAAAATTGTAAAATTAAATCGGCGATCGTTATTTATTTTGGAATGAAGGCGCATTAGAAGACTGTTACCAACAACTTCTGAGCTGACCACTTTTGATGAAAATTTCTGGTGTTTTTTGATGAAAATCACTGGCGATTCTGACTTGGGCGGTGCCCATCTTAATATAGGCAGGATTTCAACTGGGGGTGGGGATTTCCAAGAGTTCAGTTCGCGTTCGAGTCCTAATGCCTACTGTACTTCGTAGGTCCTGTGACGTTAGTCACACTGCTCATGTTCTTACTGACACAAAACAAATTCTAGATGCACCAATTTTATAGGTGAAATTTGTTCATAAACTTACATCGCGTGGGAGCACAATTCTTGCAGTGGGTCATGTGACGGCATAAAAGTTGACTTATGGGGAAACTCAGTCATATATCAATTGCACTGCCCTAGATTACCGCTTCAGCCCATCGTTGCCAAACGACCATTGATTTGAGATGAGGTGGCGTAAATACAAGACGTTGCCAAATGGCAACGTTGGGAAAGAAAGGGTTAAGAACAGTACAAAAACATATGTGCGATCCACATATCCGGTGAGCAGTCGAACTCACGCAGGGTTTTCCACTTAGTGGTCAAGCATTCTTTTGCTGGCTGGTGAATTGCAATTAACAAAAGATGCATCAGTTCTCCAATATATGGTTCAGTATACTGGTTAGCTAAAGAGAAAATCTCAGATGTGAACTTATGAAAGGAAATATGATACCAGACCTGGGGGTGGGGGGAGGGGTATTTTTTGGCCCCCTGCCAATTTTTCTATCCTATCTCCAAAACGACAAACAATTGAGAGATGTTACTCCGTGACTTTGTAGTTTATTATATTGGGGTCATTTCGAGCCTAGATGCATAACCACCGGAGCACAGTATCACGGCGACCATCACAAATGTGATGTTTTCGTCATACAAATGAAAAATTGGAAAGGACCAAATAATGTTTTTAAATGACGTCACTGTGACGTCATCAAAGCACCCAAGGGTATAGTGTGGCTAGATTCAGCCCCCTAGCTGAAGGGATCATAACAATATTTAGGGAGGGGAGGGGAGGGGGGGAATCCCTCTCCCAGGCCTGGACAGGTCCCAAATCACCCATGCCAGATAGGAAGGAGAGAATCTGTAGAGAGAGAATGTCGTTCGCATTTGTTGAATTTTCCTATCATTGTCACAGTTTGGGTGTACTTTTGTCACAACACAGTTACTGAGAACTTCTCGTGAAGTTAAGAGACACTGAAAGACGTTGTTGGTATTAAGTTGGTTAAAGGACTTTCCTTCAATATACATTTATATTGTGCGACAATGCAACCATATTAGAAACTGCAAAGAGGGAGATGTGGAGTAATCTGCTATGAAACCTAGGGTTACCTCTCTTGAGGAGAGCTCGTGGATACCAAGCTGGAAGACACAACTTGTCTGAGTGCAGTACTAAGTCATTTGGAACCCAGGTCTGGTTTTAATAACTTTACGCAACATTCCTACCGTGTCTTGACCCATGATACCTTATTGGAAATACGTTCTCCTATGTTGGAGGCGCGATACTCCCGTTTCATCTTCGGTGGGCATTACAACAACAACAAATACAACAACGAAGACGCCTTTCAAAAACAAAAGTTGTGTACTTCATAAATGGATGGAATATCCCCCTTCGGCGACAAACGTATTCGCCCAGATAACATGTGCACGGCGGCCCAACGTCGGCCCAATATGGTGGCTTTCATCGGGCCAATGTCGGCACCCGCGGTCTGATGACTCTACGTACGTCGGTTTAAGAGCGATACCAACGTTGGACCAACGTTGGACCAACATCGGACCACTATGTAAAAATTGCAATTGCATCGACCCTACGGCGGCCCTAAATTGACCCGACATTCATGGATGGGCATCCCCCCATCACATGCCCTTCTCTGTCGTTAGCACAAGGTGATATTTTTACAGCCATTTAGCTGGATAAAATATACATCAGTAGTATCAGTAATTAAGTAGGGTCTAGATTCAAATCATTCATACCGAAGATAACTTTAAACAACCAATTGTTCAAAGAAGCTAGACAACATACATGTTAATTCTGGAAGTTACTGGTTATCAACATTCTGCCATTCTGCCATCACACGTGTACCATTAACAATAGTCAAATACTACAAATGTAACCTGCCAATAGTATTAATTCCACTGCCATACATTTCCACCCATCCAAAT
This sequence comes from Hanleya hanleyi, assembly GCA_036873755.1. Taxonomy (NCBI): domain Eukaryota; kingdom Metazoa; phylum Mollusca; class Polyplacophora; order Lepidopleurida; family Hanleyidae; genus Hanleya; species Hanleya hanleyi. The sequence goes on along the minus strand of JAVTVY010008113.1, from coordinate 393,738 downwards.
GGGGTCCACAGATTACACTTCAACAACTGATTGTCCATTGTTCCACTGTCCACACTGTATGGCAGGTGATTGTCAGTCACTATAATGACACCAACATTGATTGCCTTATGCCATTTCTCCAGCACCATAGCATCAAGCGTTCTACAAAGCTGAACAAAACTGGTCACATTGAGGTAATATAAAGTCCTGTCCCAAGAGAAACTGGACCTGAAATATAAAATTTATGGACGTTCCTAACCGCTGCAGATGTGAAAACGTCACGCATGTATTTACAGCGCGTACGTCATATGACATCTCATAGTGTCCCGTTGATCGTGCTTTTAATTGCACACACCATAGGCCGCATTTATAGAACATAATGCATAGGGTATTACTACTGGTATTTATTTACTGGTAATTTGTGCACAAATTCTGAGAAAAAAATCATCATAGTTCATCATATTAGATGAGGTGCACGTCTTCAAATTATTTCTAGCAAGCCTTTTTGTGTAAAACTTATGAAAAGCCTGGAACGTCGATTTCATTATACAGGAGCACTAATTGATGGTACATGTACAATTAAAACGATGGCGACACCTCATAAATTCGGCAATAATTAATTATACATGTAGATGTTGTATACATGTTATTTCTGCCTCCTAATAATCTCGCCCCGCCCCCACTAAATATTTTTCTTACACCTTGAGCTAGAGCTAGGGGTCTGAAACTTTCTACACTATTCCCTTTTGTCAAGTCAAACAAGAAAATGTAAAGAAAACAACAAATTGTTAGTCATGATGACGCCGCAGTGACGTCAATTTGAAAAGGAAGTTTTGACGATATTTCGGCCAGATTTATCAATTTTTTTATTTGTGTTTTCCTCGTAAAAACTGCATGATAATTAGTAAATACTAAACTGCATGTAAAATAAAATAGCTTTTCCCCACTTTTCCTCGCAGAAAAGTGAGAAATTTGAAGAAAAATGACAAAAACATCATTTTCTGGCACTCCACATTTGAATTTACCCATGATCCTCTGCTCACGAGGTTATGCAAATAAGCTTAAAATTAGCCCAGTATGATAAATTATAAAGTCGCGGTGTCTGAGTTTTCAAGTTTTTGTCCTTTCGGAGATAGGGTAGTAAGTTTGGTAGGGGGTCATAAAACCCCCCTCCCCCAGTCCTGGTAGGGTAAACCCCTCCACCCCCACCCTAAACACATCAAATATCCATTCTGTGAAACGTGAATTGTGATTGCACACCGTCGTTATCTGGATTGGAAACAGTATTTGGTGAAACACATCAGGCTGCTAGAGGGGGTCAGCGTAGAGCTACCAGGAGGATTCATGATCTCCAGGAATTACAGTATCCAGCCAAGCTGAGGCGCTTCGGCTTCTCAACTCTGGGGTACAGGAGATTTCGTCAAGATATGACCTAGCCATTCAAAATACTCAGGCATTTCGACAACAACGATCCATAAATATTCCTTGTACGACCCACCCTGTCAACTAGAGGACACAACTTCAACTGGTTTCAACCACGCGTTCATTTAAATGTCCGAGGTGACCAGTTGGAGAGAGAATTAAGGTTTAATGTCGCGTTCAGCAATATTTCAGCTATATAGCGACGATCAATCAAAATTCTAAGTATTCAAGTTAATAACTCAGTAAACTAATGCATTAAAAACATGTAAATACATTAAAATTTATACAACAAACCAATTTCTTTCAAATAATCTAAAATACAATCTTCTTTTACTCGACTAAAAAGATCTTCCAAAGTAGCTGTTCGTAAAAGTTATCTCTTACAATCTTAAAATCTATACAGTCGATAAGAATATGTTTCACCGTGAGATCTTCGTGGCATGGAATACACCCTGAGAGTGGTTCTTTTTTCAGCAAATGCTCGTGAGTTAATCGTGTATGACCGAGTCTACAGTGTTTAATCATGGCTTGATCGAAACGTTTCTGGCTGTTCGGATGAGTATAACCTACAGTTTATTTGAACTCGTGAAGTTTGTTATTATCCATAGCATCCCGCAATGATTGAAACAACTTTCTCACATAAGCACAGATAGATGGTCTGAAATCACTGTATGGGATTTCAACAGGATCAACCCCATCATCTAGGGCTACCTTAGCCATTTTATCAGCTTCAGTATTACCTTTGATGTCAACGTGATTAGGTACCAAACAAAACACAATATCAATCTGTTGATTAAATTTACAGTCATATGATTGTAGAATATTCAAGATGGTGACCAGTTGGAACAGTCCTTCAAATCAGGACTGAACATCTGAACAGTGGAAGGGTCACGGACTGAAGTTTACTCCTTCGTGCATAAGGTGTAATCTCCATACTCCACACATTGTGCATACAACAACAGCCTCAAAATGGGTTTAACACGTATTTATGCTTTCCTAACGACCCTAGGATCAGGTAAATTCAGGGAAATAAATAACTCGTAGAAAGTCTATTGAATAATGATCCTGAATCAATCTAGGTATCTTACTATAATTTAGAAACCTGTTTGTTTGTTTGTCCGGTCCGTACTGAGACACATTTGGTCATATCGTCATGAAAGTTCATTGTGACGATATTGGAGTTACTGTTAATAAGAGAACAGTTATGGGTATTGCTTTAGTGTATTTTAATTCATTTCTGCAGCGATATTCCATGCAGTGTATAGATATATATTTATTCCAATATTATTCATAATCTTACTTTGGAATACTTTAATCTAAATGAGCGGTGTGCCTTTTAACCATATATTCTGCTTTAATTTAATAATGTGTTCCTTAGCCCTACCTGGCCCGGGGGGGAGGCACTTTCCGCCCCTGTTGGTTTTTTGCTCCTATCTTCGGAACGACAAAGAATTGAGAGCTGATACTCCGTGACTTTGTAGCTTATCATATTGGGGTCTATTTGCATGACCTCACGAGGAGGGTATCATGGGTAAATTCAAAATGGCGGCCATGCGGTGTACCAAAAAAGTGACGTTTTCGTCAGATTTCTTAAAAATTTGTGCTTTTCTGCACGGAAAAGTGGGTAAAATATATTTGATTTCGTATGAGATTATTATTTACTAATTTATTATGCAGTTTTTTCGATGAAAACGCTTGAATAAGAGAATCGAAAAATCTGACCGAAAAATCGGCCAAAAATGCTATTTTTCCGAAGTGTCGCAGTACGTCACTGTGACGTTATCATGGCGGCCATCTTGGATTTTTCTTTTTACATTTTGTAGTAGAGCTTGACCCAAAGATATAGTGTGGTAAGTTTCAGCCCCCTAGTCTGAGGGGTAGCGAAAATATTTAGAAGGGGCACTTCCCCCCGCCCCATCGCCCAGGCCAGATAAAATAGTCGATAAAAGTCATCAAAAGAGAGAAAAACGCCGTCTTTTGATATGATACACAATTCCGATCGTTCATGGTCAATTTATTACCAAATGGTTCACATTGTTTTTATTTAGTTGTTTAAGCAGACATAGCTCAACCTGTGTACGTTCTAATGTGACGGAAATTATTTATATATTCTCCGTCGTTTAAGTTATGCCATGTAAGTTATTTATATGTTGTCCGTAGTTTTTAGGTTCTACAGATCAATCCTCACATACTGTATATACGTACGCACACCCACAGTCGTGGACTATAATTTCCCGTGACCTAGTGTTTTATCGTTTTGTGCTAAAACCGATTATAAATAATCTGATCTTATCCTATGTCAGGTTTTCAGAACTCTCAATCTGGTGATATTCTAAATTCTTTATTTTTTATTATTTTTTTTTGACTTAGCACGAAATAAACAGATACATCTCTCTGAGGAAAAAGTGTTCGGAGAAGTGTAACAGAGGTTCACGTATGACAGTGAATTATAAGGTTTACGGGTAAAAAATGTTATCATTGCATGGAGAATCAAGAGATGGGCAGGTCAATACCATTGAAATAAGTTAAGATGTGCTATGAGCTCAAAACTATGAACACAGTTTATTATTGTACAATAGCAAGCGTCATCCAACATTCAATATTCAGTTGTCGTTCATAAAATAATTTCCACGTCAATAGTCGAAAGACCTATTTCGTATGACAGAACAAATTCCAAATGTGTATGAAATAAAAATAATAAAAAACACAAGACGGTTTCCTACAAGAGAGAAGCGGTCAACAGTTTCCAATGATGTCAGTGAGACATGATGATATTTGATGCATAACATCCTAAACACTGACCATAATTCTTTATCCAAATGAATTTTTCCAAGCCGTTTTCTAGATTATGTATCTCAGTCTCGCTTTGTTTGCGCTAGTTCATTTGAACACCTTGGAGATGTAAAACACATGAAATTCAAACGGCAACTAGCCTCAGGTTAAGCAGAATTAGACACAGGTTGCGAAACGCAGATCTCAATAAATTGAAAAGCCAGGGACAAGGAACTTGTAGTGAATTTTTATCCAGTTATTTAGCCTGTTGATTGGCAAGAGTCTTGTCCCACTAAATATGGCCTAATTTCTCATAATTATTAACGATTCTTGTTGGTGTAGATGAAGATATCGACATACTGCATTTTTAGTAATATTTAAATTTCGAGAAATAATACCAGTGAAATTACTTCTTATTTGGTAAAGGCAACAATTTAAATGATCTAAAATTTAAGAGGACTCTTGGTTTTCCTCTGAATTTAATGGTTATTCATTGCCTTTATTTATACAAAAGCTGATTCAAGGTCCATTATTTTCTCAGAAATGATGAATTAATGACGATTATTGTTTCAGAAATAATGATTTAATCACGATTTTCTCAGCCAACTGATACGTAATGATCAGCAGACCGCATGATCATGGAATTGGGATCATTTAAGGGTTTTAAATAATCAACTACCCATTTTAAGCTCTAAAATGTTGAACCAGTGACAAACGAATAGATGTATAACATACAATCTTCGTCAAAATGAATGGTGCATCGGGATAAATTCAAGTTTCGACGGCTAAAAAGATTTCTATCAAATTGGATTGATTTTATGAATAATTTCTCGTAAACGTGTGCATTTACAAATGATATGGTTTCTGTTAGGCTTTAATCTGCAATCTACGTGCAATTGAAGCCCTGGCAGTGTGTCAACACAACTGCCCAATAATTAATCTGAGAGGAAATCTTGGAAACATCATTCGCCGCCATAAACTTTACCAACATATTAGCGAAGGACAAATGTATGCTCGCCATTCTTAGATTAATGATAGGGCAATTGTGCTGGTATACTACAAGGGTTCCAATGCGGGTAGGTTGCAGATCAAGAAGATATGAAATCCTTTGTAGATGGGAAAATTGTTCATCGATTCAACCCAATTCGCTATCAAGGTTTTTTCCCCGATGCACCAACTATTTTGGTGAAGTCTGTAGTTTTACATGTACAATGACATACGTAATTGCTTAGTGCCATTTTACTGGGATATTATTGGGGACTAAAAATTGATTGCATGCTGTAGTGCACAACGAGTAACCAAATAAATCCCGAATCTTGAAGCTTACTAGTTTATCATTAGTTATACGCCTCCATAACTTACGCAGTTTCTACACTTAGATATCTCCAACAGGGTTAAAGAGCAAGTACACAGGGCATGGTCTAATTATCGATATGATCCCTATGAAGCCCGAGACGTTTCACTGCTACTTTACAATACATGTATATATATTGTAAGTATATATCATTTCAAATCATATTACATTATATTCATGTTATGTTGTACCTTTTATTTAGGTATTTCCTAACGTCGTACGGCAGTAGCATATAACGCCATGTGTTGCGACAACGATGGTGTGGGGAGGGGGTTGGTGAGTGCTCCGGGTCTCACGAACAATCACTACAGGCGTTCCAATGCAGGTAGGCTGCGGATGAAAAAGATAAGAAATCCTGTGTAGATGGGGAAGTTGTTCATCGATTCAATCCAATTCGCTATCTGTCAAGTTTTTTCCCGATGCACCAGCCATTTTGGTCTATAGTTTGACATGTACAATGGCATAAGCAATAGCTTAATGTCATTTTAATGGAATATTATTGGAGACTAAACACTGACTGCATGCTGTAGTGTACCACGAGTACCGTAACCAAATAAAACCCGAATCACGAAGCTTACTGGTTTGTCAGTAGTTATACACCACTATAATTTTTCTACACTTATATATCTTCAACAGGGTTAAAGAGCAAGTACACAGGGCATGGTCTAGTTATCGATATGATGATCCCTATGAAGCCGGAGACGTTTTACTGCTACTTTACAATACATGTATATATATATTGTAAGTATATATCATTTCAAATCATATTACATTTTATTCAGGTTACACTTTATTTATGCATTTCCTAACGTTGTACGGCAGTGGCATTTCACTCATGTGCTGTTGTGACAACGATGGTGCTGGGATTGGTGGGATATGGGGAGGGGTGGAATACAGGTCTCACTAACTGATGATGCGAGGCTCGAGAGCCGATCACGTCAACTGGTTAGTGAAGCGAGTGTTGTTGTTGTACAAAGTATTCTGGAAAGTGCCCTGGTCTCGTGTAACTGTTAAATACTGAGAGTACAAGCATGAAACACAACAATAAAGTGAAAACATTACCAATAGGCTCTGTTACGTTCGGTCAATCTAATTTATAAACTCTATGTAAGGAAAAAACAGAAAGCGTAATATACAATTATTTCTACTCCCAGTAGATTCTAGACAAGCCAATGATCGACAGCGGTCACGTGCCTTTGGGATAAAAATACATATCAAACTGCACTTGACGGCAGTTTGCAATGTCATGATGTAAGCAAACATGGCTGCTCAGTGCTCGAGGGATATGCCAGCGACAGAACTGGAAATAAAGAATATGCCGGTTATCAAATCTGACCGATAATATGTCCAACTGTTCCTGGAATATCTGGACAAGGTACCGTAGTGTACCATGACTGCGAGTGGAGACTGGTGGATTTTAACGTTTGACTCAGCTCGACGATCGCGCCTCGGTACAAATACAATGTGGTTGATGCGGGATTTTACCTCTGCTATTCTCGCTTATTCTTATTTGTCGTATACAATTCTAGGTTACATGAATCAAAATACTGTTAACAAATAGTAGACATTCTTAAAATACGTTGGTTAATTCAAGATTGATCATATTCAGATGTTCTCTGTTCGAAAACTATGCAGTCATTTTCGCCGACTCGAATCCGGCTCGGCCGTTCAGCCAGCGATAAAACTCTAGCGCTGTACGCTCTTTTGATTTATCATTTCGTGCAGTAGTCAAGATTTCTGATTCCGAATATATCAAAATAATTTACGCGTCTCCAACCGTTTTCAGTATCACTTTTCTCGTATTTGGTTAGCAAGTTCTAGACCATATTTACTTCATCTCTTTCCAGACTTTAAAAGGCTGCTCGTAGAAATAAATTCGTAATCCTGTCTCTGCTCGTTTGATATTGAATTATATCCTGTTACATGGCGAATGCCACACTCCCGCTTCGCGGTCGTGTGGCATTTTCGCCAGGAAACAGGATAAAATTCAGTATCAAACTCGCAGGGATAGGATTACTTATAATATTGACAACATGGATATTTTATACCCATACAGTAGGCAATTGACCCGAAACAATTCCATATATCCTACTTTATGTACGCGGAATAAAAGATAAATTTAGGAATTGTCAACTGTATGGTTCAAAATTAATCGCTTTTGTCAATATTTGGATGGTGTTTTGCAGACGCTTGTGTTTTATGCTTGCTCTTTCAATATTTATCATTTACACAAGACCAGGAACATATTCCACGGTGCATGTAATGTTAATGTCTTCAAGCATGCTCATTTCGACATTTTCCAAATACTACGTAACAATAACACTCGGCTCACTATTAAAGCCAAATCTGTTTGAACTCTCAGAAGTAACTCGCCAGGCTCAGATAACGTGAAGTGAGATAACGTGAAGTGAGATAACGTGAAGTGAGATCATAGTGTTGCTCCATAAGCGCATGGAAATGAACGTGATCTCTCCCTTTGAAGAAAGCATTCGTGAAATTCATGTAAGACCCTAACCCATGAACAGATGCAATAAAAGCGCGGCTGAGATACTAAGGCTACGTCCGAGAATCCACCGTATTCTTGGGTCTGAATGTTAGGTGTCGACGAATACTTGCATATCGTTCCAATTCTGCGAAATATCTTTTGATCAGCTTTCAATTTCATATGTGCTCCAGTGCATGTTATCTCTTAATAGTTAATGTGTTTGAATTATGCTCAAAGACCTGTTGAGTAAATAATTCCACATGTATTTGGAAAAGTTGTGCACATATATGCAGTTCAAAATATTTTCGCACATACATTTTTGTCTACATATATGAAAATCTTTAGTACATGTACATGTGCGCAAACATATACACATATGCAAAATAAATATTTTATTACCAAAATTCGTTGCAAAACCTTATTTGCAATCTAAAGACATTTATTTCTGTAACATTTATTCCTTTCACGCCAGGCTTGGTGTTCTCTATTGTGACTGTACTTTATGTCCTAGTGCTTTGCTAGCATCTTACCAGAATCATCTTACCAGAATCCATACAGACGATGAGGACTTTCGTGGTGTTTTGCATTGTTACTGTACAATGTATTTTGGCTCAGTCATCGGACGAGGATTGGAGTATATTTAAAACCAAATATGGAAAGGTCTACAAGGAGGCTGAAGAAGATACGTTGAGGTATTTATAACCAAATAATTTTTATTTTCGATGGAGATTGAAAGAAATCAGTCTTGTACATGTATGTTCAGCCTACTCTCTAAATCACTTGAGTGAAAAATCCACGGAACAAAGTGTGGAATGTCATCCAGCTCAAGTTGAGAGTGAGATTCACTCAAGCATGAGTAAAATTCACTCAAGTTTGAGTTAAATTCACTCACATTTGACTCAATTTTCAGATAACTCAAGTTGAACGCACTCAGCTTGAGTGGAAGCCACTTAACATCGAGTGAATGTTTTCACCAGTGCTCAAGTGCGATGGACATCATGAGTTTGTACTCTTTTTTGGAAAATAATTTCATAATCTCATCTAAAAAGAATCATAGATGAATCAAGGATGGCGTTTTCCATTCTTTTCCGCCTTATTCATAAATTCATGTGATGGAAATATTCTGATTCCACGCAATGAATATTTAGTTGTTTGCAATTCTAGGAGAAATATATGGAACAAGAGAATACAACGAATCCGATTTCATAACGAGGCTGCCGACAAGGGTCGCCATTCCTACCGCATGGGCATGAACCAGTTTGGTGATATGGTAAGAATTCAATGTCAATGCGTCTCGCATTAACCAATCCATCAATGTCGGGCATGTGAACTGATTTTCGACCACTAGAGGGGGAGGGTCGTTGATTCACATTGCAGATAACTATTTGTACTGGCATGCAATATACAGGGCACTTTTGTGACACTTCCGTAAAAGAAACAATATGTTATGACTGCGACGACGACCAAATAGGGAAAAGCGGCCTAAAACAATGTATCATTCAATGGATGAGGTCAAATGTCACAAGGGTTAGTGAGCCAAGGAAAGGCCAGTAGACCATACAATATGGTAAAATATCGCAACAATATTTCACTTCGTAACGCAACAGGTGAAAGCCCCTTTGGGAGAGTGGGTCAGACGACCAGGAGTTTTGACCAGGAATGCGAAGCAGTCAGTCAAAACTTGCCCGGATGTATACTGACTACAATGGAGCTACCTTCAGCGAAGCATGCGAAATGGTCGCAAAACTAAAACTAAAAGTCTTTGAGCAAACCATAAACCCCATGGCCCAGACCCCCCGGGGAATTTTTAGGTAATATTTTTTTTATGAAAACCTAAATTATTATCTTTGAATAACACGTGTTTGCTCTTTAGATATTGAGGCGTTTGCTGTATATAGCTCTTTAAATTTGGTAACGGTTAACCTTTAATACAAAATGCTAACGACGGGGATAATTATCATTTGTTCCAGTGTGTTGTTACATGGATTTTCGATTTATCTTCGATGTTAGCTTCCTGTTATGTGTCGATATATTTTGATAGTATAATACCGGATAGTATCTTTCTCTTTGGCCTTTAATTTCATGTATGAGGTCACAAATACTTCGTTGTGACGTTTGAATCGTCTAAACATGTTTAGAAATAATATGATATAGTCATGTAGTGCAACAGGATACCAAATAGGCCTTAGTACTATAATTATTCACATGGCTGTTTTCTATCAATAAAACCACATTGCAATAATTGATTTTCATACCACAATGCCAGTATTTCAAAATCCCAAAGGTGGTTTTGAGCTCGGCATATGATTTCAGAAACCCATTGGGATTTTGCAATATACATTTTTGAACGGGTTCTCTGTTCCAGAGCCAGACAAACAAGTATAAATACATGGACCACGTTTTCATGCTGACGCAAACAGGACAACACAAACATACACACTTGCTCCTGCATCCACAATCAACAAGCAGCCAGAGGATGCTAAGTCCCCCGCCAAAATGGCAGCAATATTTTTTAGCATTGTTGGTCTCGGGGGATATACATGAAGGAGGCAACTGCTACTTCATAGGCAAGGGTCTTTCTGCCTTCCCAAGTTTTAAAATCAACTCAGAACAGACTATAAACTTGACTGAACGTTTTTTTGCTTCTGTAATATAGTTTCCATACAGTGAAGCATGGAAATTATGTAACCGAGAAGCGACCCCAAGTCTGCAAACCAAATTTGACGAGAAGCTGAATGCATCCTCAACCTATTGTCTGGAAACCAAATTTTAAATTTGCCACCAGGTGTCACCACCTGTAGGTGCAAGTGGGCGAAATGCAATCCCAAGGATCATCTCATGACATGGTATATCAGCATATGAACTTTGGGACGAATCTGAAAAGGGGTTATTGCCCGGAAACCAAATTTAGATTTGTATGCACAAGTGTGCGAAACACAATCCCAAGTGACATCTTATGGCATATGAATACCAATTTGAGAAGAATCCGATGAGCAGTTGTCAAATTATTGCCAGAAACAAATTTCAGATTTTTCTACCAGGTGTCGCCACCAGTATGCAGAAGCAGGCGAAATACAATCCCAAGGGACATATCATGGCATGGTATCTGCATACCAAACTGAAGAAAAATCTGATGAGCGAAATCAAATTTAGATTTGACACGAGGTGGTGCTACATGTACCTGTAAGCACAAGTGCGCGAAACGCAATCCCAAGCGACATCATATGTCATGATATATTCACACCAGATTTAAGAAGAATCTGACGAGCGGTTCTCAAGTTATTGCCCGGAAACAAATCTGGTATTTCGCCACCATGTGGCATCACCTGTAAGTAAAAGTGAGCGAAAGGCAATCCCACGCAACATCTCCTGGCATGATAGCGGTTCTCAAGTAATGGCTGAAAACAAATTTTGATGTTAACACCTGGTGGCGCCACCTATAGGCGCAAGTGGGTGAAATGCAATCTCAAGCGACATCTTAGGTCATGGTATTACCCGGAGACAAATTTAGGATTTTGCCACCAGGTGGCACCACCTGTAAGTGCAAGTGAGTGGAAGGCAATATCATGCAACATCTCCTGGCATGGTACATGCATGCCAAATTTGAGAAGAATCTGATGAGCATGCAGTTCTCAAGTTATTGGCCAAAAACAATTTTCAGATTTTGTCAGGTGGCGTCACTTTCTGAGCAGAAGTGGATAACGCAATCCCAAGCAACATCTCATGGCAATTAAGCATGTATATGCATGCCTAATTTGGGAAGAATTTGATGAGCAGTTCTCAAGTTATTGCCCGGAAACCAAATTTCGAGCAACATTTCGAAGCGTTTCAAAGTTATTGCTTGCAGCACAAAAGAACGGAAAGAACCCTAGTGGCGCCACCTACGGGCAGATCTTTCTGAAACGCAATACCAATCAACATCTTGTCACAAGGAATGCATATGCCAAATATTGAAGAAACTAGATACAGTCGATCGAATACGATTGGAGGCATGCCTTTTGCATCTTCAGTAAAGGAAACATTCATTATTTGTGAAGAAAGTAAAACTTAGGATAAACATCATTAACATGGCCCCACAAGATGCCTTGAGGGTAGGTACCCACACACCAAATTTAAAAGAATCCTTTAAGGCCCAACAGTTACTGTCCGGAAATGCAATTTTAACTTGGCCCTCAGGTAGCGCCATGTGTAGGCAGATAGGCATAAAAAATAATCCCAACCGAGATCTTGAGGCAAGATCCCTTGATATTGGAAATAGAAAATGTTAACTTGGCCTACAGGTGGCACCACCTATGAGCAGATCGAAAAGAAAAACAATACCAAGTGAAACCTTCAGGTAAGGTACATGTATACCAAACTTGGAAAGAATTCATTCAAGTATTAAAAAGTTATTGTCCGGAAACATAATTTTAAATTTGCCCCCAGGTGGCACCACCTATATGTGGATCGCAATGAAAAACAATGCCAAACGAGAAATTGAGGCGAAACTACCTACACACCAAATTTGGAATGAATCGATTCAGGTTTTCAAAAGTTATTGTCTGGAAACACTTAACTTAGCTTTCAGGTGGTCCCCCTATCAACATGAAAAAGGTACCACCACACCAAATTTGGAAAGAATCCTTAAGGTTTTCAAAAGTTATTCTCTGGAGATGCAATTTTATCTTGGCCCGAGGTGGCGCCATCCAGAAGCGGATTGGCACGAAAAAAAATTCCAAGCAAGATCTATAGACAAGGGACATATTTACCAAATACAAAAACATAGGTCTGTGCCTGATAAATTGAAACCTTTTGGGGTTGCAATTATCCCAATATTGCAAACAACATACAAATTTCAGCTTCTGCCAAGATATATTGGAGATACAGGTATATGCTCCAACACAATATATGAGGGTCGGGCGAGGGCTAGTTTGGAAGATAGAGGGTGCGGCGCGGCGCCCTGGGGTTGGAGACATGCTCTTCTTGAGGATAGTGGTAGATGTGCTGACATGAAAGCCATAGAAAGCTCCCTCCCTCCATTCAACCAAGGAGTGAAAACGGCCAAGTATATTGCACGCAAAGTGTTGCTGATTGAAGTTGTCTTAATTGACGGGTCTGCCATACATGAAATAGAATAGAATAGAACCTTTAATTGTACTTTTTTACCCGTTGATGGGTTAATGTATACAGGAGAAAACAAAACAGAATAAATCACAACATGTTCACCGGATTCAATAAGATACATTGTTCATCAAGTACGTTCTCTTAATTAGGTTGCAATGTATAAAGTTAACTACCAGAGAGATGACCACCATGTCCTCGGCAGAGAGAAGCCATACAAATTTTGCCCTATCTGGCATACTGATAAAGTTGGCACATGTCTGTGATATATTTGTAAATAATAGACATCTAGATATGCTATAACCAGGGCATTTAATCAAAAAGTGGGATTCATCCTCGTATCAGATTTGCACAATGGACAAAGACGGCGTTCAATGGGAACTCCGGTATACCTGCCCCTTTCTAAATTAAGCTCATGAGAGCTAGTTCGGAACCTTGCAAATGACCTACGACGGTCTCTATCTTTGATAACATCAATATAAATCTCCCGACTAAAACGAGATTTGAATTCCATATATGTTCTAAGTTTATGACTGCCAGGCAACCGATTACACGATGGTCCATTAACAATTTTTTACCCCAGTTCTGTTCAAAAGCGGACATATACATCTTTTGTACTTTGCCTGAGGAAGCTGATTGTTTTGCCACACCATCGATATTGTTATAGGGACCGAGAATTTTGGGGATACTATTTAATACATTTGAGTACCAGGATGATGGATTATTCTTGCAGTAGTCCAGAGCCACTTTTATAAGAGAGTTATCAAGAGCAGTATTTAGATGGCCCAGATAGTTAACTGTTTGACTGGCTATAGATATTATCAGTGGGTACCTCCCCAGTTCACCATAGACTGCATCGGTGGTAGTGGTACGGTTAACCTCAAGAACATATTTACAAGCCTTTAAATGTAATTTTTCACAGTGTAGTCTAGTGGGCTTGTGTATATCAGCATTGGGATCCAAATCTATATTGGCAGCCCAGATCTCACAGCCGTACAATACAATAGGCTTAATCATGTGATCAAACAAGTGAAAAAATAATTTCACATCCAAGGTTTGACAGTTTGTGTTTTTGCATAGCTTGAAGAATCCTTTGATAGCCCTGTTGTATAAATCTTCCTGTGCAAGGGTGAAAGAACCAGTTACACTGAATTGTATTCCTAAATATTTATAGCGTTTGACATTATCTATGTGTTTTCTCCCAATGGTGAACTGATCATTATATACCTTACCGCCTTTGTTAAAAACTATCACCTTGGTTTTGTTAACATTTACATCAATACACCAACAATCACAATAATGGTCTAGAATGTCCAAGGCTTGCTGTAAACCTTCCTTAGTTTTAGAGAGTAATACCATGTCATCTGCATATAAAGGGCAAGGTATTGCTATGCCATTCAGGTATGGTGGAGTCTCTACATTGCATTTCAGTAAAGATGGGAAGTCATTTATGAACAGTTTAAATAAATTGGGGCTCAGTGTATCCCCCTGTCTAACTCCTACATTGGACACAAATGACTCTGTTAATCCAGTGGATGTTTTGACACATATGGTATTCTTACTGTACATATCCTTAATGATATCATAGAATCGACCTCCTATTCCTGCTTGTCGTAGTTTCAAAAGAATCCCTGGATGTACAACACTATCAAAAGCTTTAGACAGATCTACGAAACGAACGAATAATTTACCTCCTTTAGGGGAGGTGTACTTGTCAATTAAGGTTCTCAATACAAACATGTGGTCAGAGGTGCGATGTCCCTTACAAAAAACAATGTGGGACTCGTCTATAATATCATTCTCCATGAAGTAGCTATCTAGTCCATTGTTAAGCACTCTATTGAACAGCTTCCCCAGGCAACTACTGATACAAATACCCCTGTACTTATGTGGGTCTGCTGAATCACCCGCCTTAAAAATTTGAGTTATAATACCATTAGACCAAATTTCAGGATAGGAACTAGATGACAGAACCATGTTAAACAATTTACGTATACAAGGTAACAGTGTGGCTAGACCATGTTTAATTAACTCATTAGGTATTCCATCAGGGCCACTAGATTTATTACTTTCAGACAATCTACTGCATCCGCTATTTCCTTATCAGTAATTAGGTAATCAAGTTTATTAAAAGTTGGAACATTTTCTTCTTTAAGTAAGGAATTGATATACGCCAGACGTTTATTGTATTTCTGATCAGCTGTATTTAGAGTATTGAAGTAATCTTTCCATAGAGATGGTTCTATGTTTCCTGATTTATCCATATTATTTGCTTCATCAAGTTGTTTAACCAAGTTCCAATAGGCCTTTGGGTCCTGACTGTGAAGTTCTGAGAGCTTTTTCAATAGTTCAGCTGTGTACATCTTCTTTTCATGTTTAGAGGGGGCCGAGTGGTCTAAGGCGCTTCGCTGGTGACCGCTAGCCTCAAACCGCTGAACCGGCACGGGTTCGAGCCCAGCTGGTCCATGTGTGAAAGTTTCTCAGTTACTTGCCGTAGGGCGGTGGTTCTCTCCGGGTACTCCGGCTTCCTCCACCAACCAAACTGACTGTCACCATATGAGTGAAACACACTTGAGTGTGACATTAAGCCACAATTCCCTCCCTTCCCTCTTTTCATGTTTACAAGTTTTGTAATATTGCTTGGTATATTGAAATAAAGTTTGTCTTAGCATCGAATTGAATGGATCATGCGATAATTTAGCACTCAGCTTCTTAACAGTTTTCTGTAGTTCTACGAGGTTGTGATTACACCATCGCTTATGATGTCTAGGTATTTTTTTGTCCTTCCTGGAAGGGAAAACTTTCACAAAGCAGGAATTACTCGCATCTGTAATGAGTTCATTCAATTCTTGTGTGGCTCCGTTAACTGAATTTTGTTCGGTAATATGGATATTATGGCTGTAATGAAGTATACGCTCACCAAAGGGTGGAGATCTCAAAATACCTTGATACTGAACCAGACCTGAATTAGTAAGTTTGAGGATATAAGGTGACTTTCTTAGTTTACACTTAGCTTGAGTATCAGGATTATCTATGCCATACTGTTGGCCTTTCAGCATGAAAGATAATTTGCAGTGATCTGACAAAACACTATTAAATGTTCCCACCTGCATATACATAACTTTAGGAATCAATTCATTATCAGTTACAAGATAATCTATTGTACTACTACCAAAACAGTTATGATGGGTCAGCTTTCCCAATAAATCCCCCATTATCCGGCCATTTAAAATGCGCATTTGCGATTGAATACATAGTTCTAGGAGTCGTCTACCTCTGGAACACACTGTAGAGTCTTGATTATGTCTATATTCGATGTCACAATCCACAGCATAATATTTATCTGCAACACCATATTCATGATCATCGTTCTCGATGAAATCAACACACTGTCCAATTTTTCCATTAAAATCACCACAGAGTATCACATTACCAATATTTTGATAACTGATAATCTCTCTTGTTAAATCTTCCATGGAGTCTCTCTGTACTTTTGAGTAATAGGAAGTGTACTCTGGTGGTATATGTATAAAACAAATATATAGGTCACGTTTAATGCCTGACTCTTGATTTGCTATCTTAATCCACTGGTAGCCTGTGTTGGTATTTTTAATAAAAGACACAGATTTATGCAAATTTTGTTTAATTAGAACGGATATTCCACCAAAGGCCCGTGGGCTGTCACCACATTTCGGTCTATATACATTTACTGGACGTCGGTACCCAGGAATGTTAAATGAACATCCTTCTTCTAGGTGAGTCTCGGTGAAACAAAAAATATCATAATTACAAACTTCTTGAACAAATTCCGAACATTCCCATTTGTTGTTTTCAAACCATTAACATTCCAAACACCGATCCGAATTGGGCTGTGAAGTTTGAATCTCGACTTAAACTGACACATCAAATTTACCGATCAATAAACATACACGTGGAAATGAAATGCCAAGTGTTGGGATTAAAAATGGATTTGGTCTAATACTGGTACCATATAAGATTGAGACTAATACTGTGGTATCATAATTACTAATGGTCTAACGTTTGAGACCACCTGACTATCCTAGTTAATTATTGTTATGAGCGAAAGTTACAAATAATACAGTTCACATTCAGTCCCATTGGTTTCTGTATCGGGAGCGGCCACGATTCCAACGGGGGCAGCGATCTCGACGAGGACTACGATTCCCTCGTGGGCTGTACCATCTCCTGGGAGACGGAGGCCGCTCAACATCGAGTATGGTTTCCACGGAATTCCGGAAATTGACTGCCATGAGGCTCACTCACTCATCACTCAGGTGAATACCATCCTCCACAAGGAAACGATGAACAGGACCACCTCTCCTGCTGAGATTACCATGTTTACATACAGATATCTTCTCATCATCCATTAGATGCGCTGCTAAGAGCATGTTTGTTTTCTGACCCGTTTAGCAAATAGTTCGCTGTCCTGCCGGGGGGGGGGGGGCAGTTCAGATACCACCACTTTAGCAGAGGGGTACTTCGATTTTGTTTCTTGTAACAGGAGCTGCATTTGGTTAACACATGCATCAGCATCTTTCTTTACAATCTCATTGCTACCGATATGGAAGATAACACAATCTGGACGATTTTGCGAGGGGTCCATCGTGGAGAGTGATGCTCTGGCCTCTTCTACTGTATAGGCAGACTGTTTACTCATATTAAGCCGACTAGAGAACCGGTCACAGTCGATCTTCTTTGTGTTTGAATCTCCTATGAGGAGAACTCGTTTGACAGGCCTTTCTGCAGACTCCGAACGGGGCATTGTTTCAGTATGAGATCTCTTTGTCACTTGGTGAGTTCTGTCTGCTCTAATGTTGTGTAGTTTCAAAGATAACACTTCATCACAGAGCTTATCAATTTGCAGCTTCAACTGTCTATTTGATTGATCCAGGTCTTCAATGGTGCTAGTTTTAGTACCCATCCTTAGATTTAGTGAGTCTAGGTCCTTCCTGAGTATATCTATCTCAAGATTTAGAGATCGATTTCTGGTCTGTTCACGGTTAATTTCCTCGCAAAGTTTAGATCTTGTTGTCTCAATTTCTACCATATGTGAGTGACCTTGTTGGTTCAGTTGGTCCTGTAGGTCACAGACTTTTCTACATGCTTTAAGTTTGTCTGATTGTTTGCACAAGGTATCATATTTGCTTTTAGACTCTGGTCTGTGGATCCACCAGTGACCGCTTCACATTTTGTATGGGACTGATGGGACTGGAGATTGTTCAAGTAGCTAACTACATGGGTCTGGATTACCTCCACGATGGACTCTCTGATAGATTCCGTGTTGGTACAGAGGAGATGAGACTGGTCTTGTAAGATTTTACCCAGAGTGCTATTTGCAATGGATGTGGGCTGTTGTGGTGAATGTTCTTCTGTGGCGATATTAAGTTCCGGGGTGAAGTTGTCTAGAACATTTGTACACAGTTCACAGGTATAAAGGCGGTTGGATTTCTTATATATGAACAGCTGGTATCTGGGTAAGTTACTACACTGTGAATGTACACGATGCCTACATACACTGCAGGTGAGAATGGTGTCCTGTAGATTTACTCCAGTTATACACACAGAACACAAATTGTTATTGGCTTCACTTGTGTTATCAGCCTCATTCATCACCCTGTTTGTGGAAGAGAGAACAGATGTGAGGCTTCCAGAAATGTCGTACTCAGGTATCACTGATTTTGAGACTGTTTTATTTGTTGTTAATTCCGCTAAAAAAAATGCTGAATCCAGGGCTGTGTGCACAATTTCATCAAGCGCATCAATTTTGTCCACATTTTGTAGCAATAACATCAGAGTGGGTTTCACGTGATG
Organism: Hanleya hanleyi; assembly: GCA_036873755.1. Classification (NCBI taxonomy): domain Eukaryota; kingdom Metazoa; phylum Mollusca; class Polyplacophora; order Lepidopleurida; family Hanleyidae; genus Hanleya; species Hanleya hanleyi. The sequence goes on along the minus strand of JAVTVY010008113.1, from coordinate 374,794 downwards.
GTGAAGAAAGACGCTTATGGCACTACGTCCGTTCACTAGCATGGAGGAGTTTGTGTGGTACATGTTTATTGTGAATTCATGGAACTGGGCTTTTCCCAAACCTGTTTTAGTGTACACCCGTAGTATTTCCTCTGTCATTGATCCTTTGTCATCTTTTTTTCAGGGTAAATTTCGACAAGTGGGTCATGCTACGTCGGTCATCATCTACAGTACTTCCTATCGAATAAAAGTCCTTGAAGATGCCTTTGGCTATCTCATAGGAAGTAGTGCTAAACTGGAGGTAAACTTGTTTACCATGATCTTTTAGTTCCAGTTTTACTTTGTCTCTAAGGCACGCCTCAGCCTTCTTTACTAAGGCTTTTCGTCCATCTAGGGTATATCGTCCGTAAATTTCCGAGTCATATGGTTCATTTGCGTCGTTAATCATAACGTCGTTGTTGTTCACGTTGTTGTTGTTATATCTCGTCTCATCCACGTGGTGCTGCCATTGAACAAACTCATTCGTCTGTGGAGACTCCGGGTCAACTATTCGGGCAGCCATCTCAATTTTAGCTGTACACGGTACTTAGCATAGGTATTTCGCTGACATTAATGATCCTAACAACTCAGTTTAAAACCATTTCATTCTAGTAACTGAAATTCAGATGTGGTCGTCGCCATCTTGATCAAGTGACCCGAAATATGTTTCATGACATGAAACAACCACACTGTAATATAGTAATTACAAGCGTCTAGTCCGTCATTCATAATCCAGCCGTCGTCCATTAGAGAATATCCGCGTCCATAATCCAAAGACATATTCCATATTCCATATAACAGTATTAGCACCAAATTCAAAAAGACAATCATAATATACATAAACATAGGCTTGTTTCCTGCAAGAGAGAAGCGGTCAACAGTTTTCAATGCCGGCAAGACATCATGATGTTCCAAAAATATCAAATCCGTATCGCTGATCAGTATTCTTAATCCATAATATTCGTTGTAAAGTCGTCATCTAAAGAATGATGTATCTCAGTCACGCTTTGATTGTGACTGTTCATATGAGTACCATGAGGATCTTGAAGTACATGGGTTCATACGGCCCCTAGCCCCGGGTTAAGCGGAATTAGACACAAGTTACGGAACGTAGCGCCATAGATCTTGCACGCTACGTTCGTATTTTGCTATCAGCATGCGATATGTATCGCCAAATTTGAGAAACTTTGAGTGGAGGCGCTTGGTGGAATAGCCCTGTTTTATAAGATTCTGCAACAATGTTTTGTGACGTTGATTAAAATCATCACATTTAACACAGGATCTAGCAAATGCTACTAAGCGAGATATGTATACGCCATATGCAGGTCCCACTGGAATATTACTATCCAGAAAGGGATAGTTTACGATGTCGAAATTGTAATCATCTCTTTTGTCATAAAATCGACGAGAGAGAATGCCCGCTTCATTTTTATAGAGATAGAGATCTAAATAAGATGTGCCTGTAGGGCTATCTGTAGTTTACTTCAAATCCAGTGAAGGTGGATATATATCCTTCACTGCGTCATTTATATAGCGATTATCCACAGCGAGAAGATCGTCTATATAGCGTTTGGTGAATGAGAAGGAACGGGCTTTGAATGGATCGGTTTTTGAAAGCGCCTGCATATAGTCATATTCATAAGAGAACAGATACAGGTCAGCCAACAGGGGTGCACAATTAGTACCCATTGGAATACCTATATACTGCTGATATATTGTGTTGCCAAATTTCACATAGATATTTTTAATGAGAAATTCAAGCAACTCTATAAACAAAGAAACATCCCATGAATGATATTTCTTGTATGTAGTCGAGCTAAAGAATGCTTTATGGCTTCCGACATTAATATATCTACGATCAGTTTTCTTGAACACAGATACTATTAATGAACTTATACGGTCAATAAGGTCCTGATGAGGGATTGTAGTATAGAGAGTCGAGAAATCCCATGTGGATACATGTCTGTACGGTATGTGACCTTTAGCATCAAGTTCTTCCGTAAGACATTTTGAGTTTTTCAATATCCACATACATTCAACGCCAGAGTTCTTAGAAATAGTGGCGCAATACCTTTCCCAAAATGCTTTTACCTCCTGAAGGGCCCTCGTCAATAGGGTTGAAAGAAGCTTGGTGGTGCAGCTTCTAGAACCAGCTATGAATCTAGCTTTGTATGGTGATTTATGCATTTTGGGAGTCCAGTATATTTTTGGTATGTCGTTATGATTGGTTGGAAGATAAATACCTCTTTCCCTGAGAAACTTTTTGTGATTGTTAAATAAATCTTCCAGATTAAATGCAGTTTGGGAGTAAGTAGATGTATTTGATGAAGATATGTCTACACTCAATTCCTTAACCAGCACCTGGTAATAGTAATATTTACATATAAATATTATATTATTCGGAGCTTTGTCTGCTGGGACTATGACGAATTTACTCTGGAGATTTGCTAGAACTTCTTGCAAATTGAGGTTTCTCAGTACGTGTTTTGCTTGGGGAAGAGTACTTCTGTCAATATGGCGGATTGTTTCAACGACCTTGCTCTTGGTGAGGTCCAGCCAATCAGCGAGTACTGTGGGTTCAACTTTTTCTCGCTACACGTGTGGACACACATGGTTCCTGCAGAAGCTTTAGGGTAAATCGTATGATGTGAGATACTATTATTTGATAGTAAAATTGAAGGAAATTTTGTCCTTCATTTAAGATGACACGAAATTAAAAAGCCAGGGGTTCGGTACTGCGGGGATTTCCCCGCCAGTTATTTCATATTATACTTCTGAAATAAAATATGGTTCATGCAAAAGCTTTAGGGTAAATCATATGATGTGGAATAGAATGAAATTGAAGGAAATGTCCTTCATTTAAGACGACACGAAATTCAAAACTAACAGCGAGAAGCGGAAGAAAGAAGAAAAAATGACAAACCCATTTAGGGATGCCTAATTATTAGACAAAGCATTTGGAAGTTATCGCTTGTGAAGAATTTGAATGGAAACTACGGACATGCACAGAAGATTGGAACAAGACCCAGTGGCGCCACCTTCAGGTGGATCTTGCTTAAACGCAATACCAACCCATGTCTAGTCACAAGGAGTGTATATGCTAAATTTCGAAGGAAATTTGGGAAGTTATCCCCTGTGAAGAATTTGAACAGACATCCACAGACACAAAGAGAGCAAGACTCATTTTAACTGGAACGGACACGAAGAAGCGAAACTCAGTGGCGCCACCTTCAGGCAAATGTTACTGAAATCCAGTACATAACCGCGTCTTCTCACAAGGAATGTGTATGCCGAATTTCGGAAGAATCCAAGAAAGTGTTTGGAAGTTATCGCTTGTAACTGACATCCACGGACACAAAGAAGCAAGATACATTTTGACCCAGTGGCGCCACCTTCAGGCAGATCTTGCTGAAATGCGATACCGACTGGTGTCTTGTCGCAAGGAATGCGTATGTCGAATTTCGGAAGAATCCAACAAAATGTTAGGAAGTAATCATTCGAACGGACATCCACGGACATGCACGGACACATAGAAGCAAGAACCATTTTAAAGTCCCATTTGGGAAGAAACAACTTCTTTTCGTACGCTATCTCCATCAAATGGATAAAAAAAGAGAGTTATTAAGTCAATTATTCATAAGATACGAACAGGTTAACTACTGCTTGGTGGTTACGCCAGAGGACCCCACTTCTGAACGAAGATAGATTCTTATTTTGTGTATAGATGTACCTCTCAATACCTCTGGTTCTGATCACAGTGTCCCTTAAACCATCGAAAGCAGGCTTCAGGTTGTAGTATCTACATCTGTATATATATTGTTTACCGAGTAACACTGATCATTAAGAACAGAACCTGTATTTCCCAAGATTACTGGGGATCCCGACGGTTCCTCCATTTGAACCCATTGACTTTAAGAGGATCCCATATAACTTGATGCTGAGATGAAATTTCCCACTCGAGAGAAGGAAAAATCATCCCGACCGAGCCGTTAGGCGAGGTACGATGATTTTTCCTTCTCGAGAGTGGGAAATTTCATCTCAGCATCAAGTTATTTGGGATTCTTTTTCCCATATAATTTTTTTTAGTCGAAAATATTGCCAACAAAGCACAACAAAGATTTTCAGCTGACGGTTTGTTTAGAGCCTCTCTCGTTTTTGCAAACTCAATGCTGGTAATGATGGAATATCCATATTCATTTTGTTTTAAGTATCTGTCGAAACTGGAAATGAATCCACGAAGACTGTTCGGTTCATAGTCTTCTCCATTCTGTTTCCTTACGGAGACGACAAACTGTGCCAATAATTTGCCCAGAGCGATAGGCTCAATATCCTTGATATCTCTGGTTTCACCCAATCCACATAAGTATTCAGACAGTACATTTAAGTGTGACTTCGTTTTTCGAGCCGTCTCTTTGTTTTCCTGAGCTCCAATTAAATCATTCAAGTCAACATCAACAAACCTCGTTGTTTCGGTTTGGTCATCGGTAGGCCCAGCGCTAGGTTGATCAAGTTCAATGTCGTCGATGTTCAGTGGGTCCAAGTCGTACCATGGCACGTCAATCATTTCGCCTGAATCCATCGTGACACGGAACAAAGTCAATGTTCCCAGTGGTTTGTGCCGTTTTACGAATGTTCCAACTGCCTTCTGGCTGGATTTCTTTACCCACACACTATCGCCAGGTTTCAAGAAATTCAAGTTGATGTCTCTGTCCATCGACATATTAATCCATCAATTATCGGTATTGTCATAATTGTGTAAAGCAGACGATAGTAAATGTTACTAAAAATAGGCGTAGTATATTTGACCTACAAATTTCATTCATGAAAATACGAAAGTAGTCCGGCATTACTTCTGATTGGCTAGTGCGCGTCACGCGCTGATCTCGTATACGATGGGATGAACTTTACCACAGGGTGTTCTCATATGGATTTCATTGGTTATTATATGGGAAAAAAGTTTCTCATGTTGTACCATTGTTGGCTCACGATCTAAAAAATAGGACATAATTTTAAACAAATACCTTTCTCTATAGCTATATAGTGAATGTTATTCACCTGGCCAGTTCGAATGATGCATTTCGGGACACACAACTATTCCAAGGTCTTTCTACCTCAGCGTGGTGTAAGCATTATCTAGCTATACTGTATTATATCGAATTATATCGAATATTTGTTTCTCTTCAGACGGAAGAGGAGATGGCGGCCTCCCCAACAAGTATCGTATCTTTCAGCCGAAAGAAGTCCGAAGAACTGTTCACATCCACCAAAATGGTGAAGGATCTTCCGGCAGAGGTGGATTGGAGAAAGAAGGGCATAGTATCTCCTTCAATGTATCAGGTATGCACATTCTTATAATAAAAATATCAGAAATAATGAGCTACTGCAGACTGATACACGTATTTAACATACAAACACAAAACTTAACGCCATGCTGCCATCAGTTAACAAAATGCCAATGGAATGCAAAAGGTCATAATTATAATTATTTCTTTACAGAGAATAAGACGTACCGTTCTTTTTCTTATATGACCAAAGCACATTTGCATACCAAATTTGTACAAAAAAGGATAATCAGTTAGACGCAGCAATACTTTGATGAGTTCAACTGCAACCTTCTTAAAATCACCCTCTAACACCAGGGGCCCAGGGCCAATATCCAACATGAGGATAAGTCCAACTGCAAAGATTTTAACATCAGGGACCCAGGGAATCACTTGTAAATTCACATCCGTGACACAAACTTCTTCTCTAGCATCAAACAAAGATGTCGGAAATTTAAATTTTTCAAAAATGCACAATAAAATTCGCATAGTAAGGCTTTCCAGTTGTTACTTTAGCCATGGAGTATCTTCGCATGACCATACAGGTTGATGAAGGTAGCCATTCCATATTTTAGCACCACATGTTAGTCATATGTAAATCATGTGAGATACATGCGGGGAATGCCACGGTGATACATAGAATTCACATGCGTTATACGCATATGCCTGTGTATTTGAGCTGATCTTTCATCACAGCTCATGGGCTAGCGTATCTAATTTCGATTAAGCCGGTGCTAGGGGCCGTGTGTATACTTCATAATCTTCACATGAACACCTGCAATACAAGCGCGGCTGAGATACTAAGGCTACATTCAAGAATCCATCGTATTCTCAAGTCTGAATGTTAGGTGCCGAGGGATGCTTTCCTGTAGAGTCAAATGGTTGCTTTTTAGTCACCAGACGTCGTCAATTTTCCCCACCTTTTGCATATCGCTCCAATTAACACAGTCGCAATTCATATGAGATGCTCTCCAGTATAGTCAAGTGTTCATGTCTTTTGCTCCGTCACTACGCCATCGGTCCTCTACATTCAATTGCATGCACAATCCGGGACCAACTACGCTGCATCGGCTTTATCCCGTGAAAACAACCCTTTCCCAATTTCTGCCCCGTATTTTTGATTTTGAGTTCGGCAAACAGTTTCATAGTCGTGAGGTCCCGAGGTTTCTGTAATTGGTCTTACACAAAAGGGATTATAGCGTTCATATCACGTAACCCGTATGCTTGGAAAATTCAATCGTCGGTTGGTTTTGGAAGACGGATTATAGGATTACAGGATAGACGAACTCGATAAAAATAGTGGACAGATGGCGAGAAAGGGTTGTTTTATTGCCGGATAGAGCAGCACGGCCCGTGCAGCGTAATGGTCCCGGACTGTACATGCAATTCAAAATAAAAGATCCATGGGGTAGTAACTGAAAAACATAGACACTTTGCTACCTTCAAAGATGAGATGTTTCTTGTATACTTCACAGGGAGATTGCGCGTCAGGGTACGCATTTTCTGCTACGGGATCACTCGAGGGATTGCTAGCCTTAAAGGCTGGAAATCTGACCGTTCTCTCTGTTCAAAATCTTGTGGATTGTTCCCAAAAACAAGGTTGGCTTTCTTTACCCTTATTTAACTTGATTAACTCGAGACAAATGGTATTTTCGATAAATAAACTTCATTACAGCTTGTGTAGTTGACATGTTTCTACGAATCAATGGATCGAGTCTTTGATGAATAATCTGAATATCGAATAAAATGATTTGCTTTTAGCATGAGATTATCAGACCGCAGATAATATCCGGTTTTATTTACACATTATACATGTACTCTTTCTCAGGTAATTTTGGTTGTATGGGTGGAACTATGGACAATTGTTTTCAATACGTAGCTGACAACAACGGGATCGACTCCAAAACATCCTATCCGTACGAAGGCAGAGTGAGTATCATTGGGAGTTGTGTACAAATAAGCGTTTTGCTACAACGTATAAGGTACAGGGTTCAGAGTGCCAGATCAGGATCAGGGTCAAGTGATGAGCAAAACGACAATATAAGAGCAAAACGGTCAAGTTAGGAGCAAAAAGAGCCTGGGTGGAACAAAAAGGTCGCAAGGCAGGAGTAAAAGGGTCTAAGGATTGATTCAGGAGATGAAAGGCGAATGAATTTATAAAGATTTGATGATGTAGCTTGTCGAGTATGGGCGTTGTTCAAAATAAGACAAACTGACAAAATCCACAGAAACTTACATAACGAATGAAAGGAAACTTGTATTGTAAATACTTATATCTATCTCCATGGGTCAACCTGACATGTGGTCAAACATTGTTTCACTTTGTTTAAACTACAAGGATCCATGGATTTCCCCACAGCAATGGATTCGGGTTATTGTCAAAGTATCACGTGATCAACACTGTCTATTTTAGCAGATACTAGCTACGTCATCAAACATAGTGGTTGCCTACATAGAATCGTTGAACCTAATGCGTTTTCACTCGCAAACCGTCACCCTGTCCAAGATTCTGATTTTTTATCTCATCGTGCTCCTACGACCCTTTTGCTCCTCTCCTGGCCCATTCTTCTCCTCCCTTGGTCTTTTTTTCCTCCTTGAAATCTTTTGTTCCTCTCTTTATCCTTCCGTCCCCATTGAGGCTTGTTGCTCATGCTTTTACTGCTTTACTCCTACCTTGACACTTTTCACTCCTCGCTTGGTCATTTTGCTCCTCCCTTGATTCTTTTTTTTTGTTCCTCCCTTGATCCTGATCCTGCATCCTGAACCTTCGGCACCAATTATTTTTACACTACTACCGTGTAATATAATATCTAAATGTCGGATCTGAAACATCATCACTCGCAAAATGATAATTCTCAACGTGTTCTATGCTTATATTAGCGACCAACTGTTATTTCAAATGTATTTTTTTTTCAAAACTTTTCTTAAAATACTGACAAGACTTATATTATGTTCTTGGTCTGTATCATTTCAGAAACATTTTTACTCTAAGCATTTCATGCAAAAGTTAACAAACTACAGCTGTTAAATATATTACAATGAGCCATTGTTTAATGATATTGTGAGTTAGCCTATCAACTGATCATTTCTAACTCAATATGTATGCTTTAAAGCCTGTTCTTGTTCTCATTTCACCATAACAAAGCTAAAACTAATATTATCTTTGACATGCATTTGACGACTATCTTATCGATACCAGCGCATCAAGTCGTTATCCGTACAATTAGGAATCTCTTGGTTTACTGATATTTCTATCTGCGCCCTTCGCAACCGCTGTTATTTTTAGACTACACACTTTCTACATTCCGCGACTTGGTTCGAATTTTGGTCTAGGAGTATTGTCGTCATAACGTACATCCATCCGTACGTACAGGAGCGAGATAGTCGCAAAATGGTTCCACTGATGAATTCCAAATTTGGAATGCTTACTTACCTACCTAGAGCCAGAAACCTATCAGATATGAACTAGTTGGGATAATTTGCATGGATGTTATGGCAACATAGTCATCGTTTTTAAATGGTCCATTTTTTTTTGATTTTATGTTTTTATTATTCGGTCCATCAGTCAAGAGCCAGTCTCTGGTAAGTCATACATATACATTTCTCAGAAATGCAATATACTTTAACAGTATTTGCAGAGAAAAAAACAACAAACCAGTATATTAAACTTCGTGGACGTGACCAGGTTCGTTCACGAGATGTCCGTACTTTAGAACACATTACATTTACCATTCACACAATTACATCCCAGAAACGCCACTACTTCTCTCCTGCCCAGTGGAACTGGAAGGATCTTAGAGGGGATTTTTGCCAGGACCAAGACCAAACTATGCTTCTCAGATTCTAAATTCCAGAAAAGAGCAGGAATTTGGAAGGAAAATAACTGATGTACCATGTGAATGTCAGCTCTGTACAATAACTGAGTTTCCCATCGGCCTTGGTCAATGTACCAGCATTATGTTCTTGCCTATGAAACACACACCATGACATAAGCATTACATGGAACGTCTCGACAGGGTGTTGCAGAACTGATAGTATCGGTATCTCATTTGCATTTTCAGGGTGGGCAATGTCACTTCAATCGTTCTGGCGTAGCAGGCACAGATATTGGGTACGGAGACATTCAGACTGGGAACGAGACTGCTTTACAGCAGGCGGTGGCAGATATTGGACCAATTGCAACCGCCATCGACGCATCCCAGGAAAGCTTCCGGTTTTATACTTCCGGTGTATACGACGACCCCAAATGTCTCACACATCCTGACCATGGTATACTCCTGGTTGGATATGGCCATGACAAATCTTCGGGAAAAAATTATTGGCTGTTGAGAAACTCGTAAGTTTCTCAGAAATCTTATATCATTCAAAAGTAAACCCCTTATAGAATTAGTGATTTTCACAAAGAGAGAGACTCAAACATGAAGATATCCTGAGACAACCTCTTTAATGTGAAACAGATATATATTACAGATATTCCATAAGGCTAGTAATGAGCACAATGAATCATAAGTCAGCACTTCATTCCAAATCCGTACTAGTGTTATTCTTGGGATACAACAAACCCCCTGAGGTTTTATTTCCGTCATTGTATCTTTGTTCTATTCCATGTACATACATACTTATACATTTAATTGAATGACGAATAAACAACCAATCAATCGATCAGGGGAAACACATTGGAATGCAATTGATTGCAACATTGGAGTAAAACCTTGGCCGATGTAGTGAACGATGTAAAAATGAACTAAATCGCAACTAAATGAACTTGCTGCTTCAAAGGATTTCTATTTCATGCGAATGTGACCAATCCTGCCGACAGCATTTATATCCTTGACTGATTTATCTTTGACTGATTTATTATTATCGTTGACAGATATGGTGAAGCATGGGGAATGGATGGTTACCTGTTCTTGGCCAGGAATGAAGGCAATCGATGTGGAGTGGCTACAGTGGCTAGCTATCCACTTCTCTGATCGGAGTGGTGTGACAATACTGGAAACATATAGTCCCTTTTGTAACCTGTGTGCATGTGTACCAGTTCGATTTGGCAACACTGAACGCCTATCCTGTAATCAGCGCTATGTGGCAACACTGGCAAACTGCCATCTTCTATAACTGGCGTGAGGTGATAACGCCGAACACCTATCCTCTTGTATAACGGGTGTGGTGTGGCAATACTGGCAAACTAGTCCCTTTTGTAACCAGCGCTATGTGGCAACATGGCAAACTGCCCTCTTCTATAACCGGCCCGATGTGGCAACACCTGAACATCGATCCTCTTTTTCAACTGGAATGGTGCGGCGAGACTGACAAACTGCCCCCTTCCTCAACCGGTTCAATATGACCACACTGTCAAACTGACTTCATCATCAGCCGGCGTGATATGAACACACTAATAAACTAACCACTTCTATAACCAGCGCGATGAGAATATACAGAAAAGCTAACCTCTTGTATAACTGGAGTTGTGAGGCAAGTGTCCCCTGACAAATTGTACCCTTCCTCGACCGGCGCAACATTGTCGCACTCACACACTACCCGTTTCTATGGTGCGATCTGGCGACATTGGGTTGCCATCTTTTCTATGACCGGCGCGACGTACCATCATTGATCAGCTGTCATTGTTTCTCATCCATATACTCTGCAGAATGTGCTCAACTGATCAGCTGTCTGACAACGTTTCTCATAGTTCATGCGGTTTACAAATACTCGCCAGCTCTGTCCTTTTATATCCGGTGCGCTATTTCAACGTTGACCAGCTATCCGCTTCTCTAACCGGATGACACCATTATCGACAACTATCCCCTTCTATATCCTGTGCAACGTTGCAACAATGCGCAGCCATCCCTATCCATAAGCTGTCCGGTGTGCCATCACCGACCAGCTACTACCTCTAACGAATCAGACCCGAGCTGTTTTCACATTCTTCTCTAAGCTTGGACTGGTGAATTCTTCTAAACGTCTCCATATGTAAATTGAGTGTACAAGCTGTCGACTTTCATGCCGGAGCCTTTATCTGAAAACGGCGCGTATATATATCACCTGGTAGCATTTGCAAGATCAGGTGCAGACTGTGACAATTTAATCAACTCCACAGAAAATTATGACAGAAACTTTTCGAACAAGGCTATACAATCTAATGGCCCCATTCAAAGTTTCTCAAATCTTCATGTATTCAGCTATGGAAGCTGTGTGGTTACGGTCATCAGAGGGGTACTGTATGTTCGCTTTCAACACAACCGGTCTGCTACCTCCTGTGGGAAGTGCGTTGGCCGAGTGGTTTAGATCGCAGGCATATAGTGCTGGCGATTCGGTGCCTTACACTGGTTGTCGCAGGTTCGAATCCCGCATGACATCCGAACAATTTGTGGTATACTAAAATAACAAAAATGCTGTGATAAACATCGTACACTGACAGCAAAATACTACCGTAACGTGCAATATCAACAACGTGCTAGGTTTCGTAAAATGCGTCTAATTCCGCTTAACCCGTGGATACGGACAATTGAATATCATGTTTTATATCTCCATTGTGTTTAAATGAACAACCACAATCAAAACGCGACTGAGATACCTTCTCTAGAAATTCATTTGGATAAATGATCAGTGATAAAGATTTTATGCAATTTACATCCTTATGTCTCGCTGACATCATTGAAAGCTGTTGACTGCTTTTCTCTTCTAGGAAACCATCTTGTGTTTTTATTATTTGTATTTAATACACATTTGGACAGGTTGCTATCATGTGAAATACGGTTTCCGATTATTGACGTGGAAATTCTTTTATGAACGGCGGCTGTATATTGAATGTCAGATCCGACGCTTGCTATTTATGAAGTGATCTGTGAAATTTCATAAAAAATGCCAATAAATATACAGATTGTCAAAATTGTATCCGTTTTAATGAAACCTTTCCATCCGTTTAATGAAATCCAACAGTTCACTTGATAAAGGCTACGACATGAGAGTCGAAAGCCTGTGCATTAAATATGTACGTGGAGTACTAGTGTAGCTCAGAAGTTTGTCTATTTCTATAATCCACGAACCAACGTATGAGTAGCAGTTGAACACAAGAATTGTTCGCCGGCGTGCACTTCAGTTCGCCCGCTGTACAACACACTTCTGCTATCTAATACAATAAGGTTACTGGGCTGGCAAATGTTTCAATTGGTTGCCTTCCCCCAATGTGTTCATGAATATGAATGTGTTTTTTCTGAGGTTATATTGCTTTGTCACAGGTCGTAGCACAAAAGTCCACAATTGCGCACTGTAAAAAGTAGATAAAAGGACGTTCAAACAAACAAAACGAACGTACATGTACATGATTCAGTTCTGCTCTGGAGGATGAATCGGTTTGCAGGACGTTATGTACGTTCAGTGACGCTTCTCGACCCGTTCTTGCTACCAACCGGTTGTCTATAAATTGTAATACTTCTAAACAAATGCGAGTTGTTGTTTGTGTGTACTATCCTACATGTATTTACGCTTATAAACAGCTTGTGTCCCTACTCTTCTTGTTCCCCCGCTGATTCACATCGTATATTTCGCGCCCCTTGTCCGTTAAATGAAGGACAACATTTCCTTCAATTTTGCTATCAAATAATTGTATCTCACATCATATGATTTACCCTAAAGCTTCTGCAGGAACCATTTGTGTCAACATGTGTAACTTACTATATTAATTACAAATGAGTTCCTAAAGTTTGGATGCACACTGTGCATATGATCAATTTCCTGAATTGAACTGAATTCCACCTTATAGTTTTTCGGATTGACAGATGATGGCATGCAGTTTTCAGTGTGGTTGTTTCATGTACAGGGAGCTATCTATGGCTTTCATGTCAGCACACCTACCACTACCCTCATGAAGAGCATGTCCCCATCCCCAGGGCGCCGAGCCGCACCCTCTATCTCCCAAACTAGCCCTCGTCCGACTCTCATATATTGTGTTTGAGCATATATATCTAAAATATATCTTGGCAGAAGCAGAAATTTGTGTGTTGTCTGCAATATTGGGATAATTGCAACCCCAAAAGGTTTCAATTTATCAGGCACAGACCCATGTTTTTGTATTTGGTAAATATGTCCCTTGTTTATAGATCTTGCTTGGAATTGTTTTTCATGCCAATCCGCTTCTGGGTGGCGCACCTCGGGCCAAGTTAAAATTGCATCTTCAGACAATAACTTTTGAAAACCTTAAGGATTCTTTCCAAATTTGGTGTGGTGGTACCTTGCCTTAGATCTGGCTTGAGAATGTTTTTCATGTTGATAGGGGGACCACCTGAAAGCTAAGTTAAGTGTTTCCAGACAATAACTTTTGAAAATCTGAACCGATTCATTCCAAATTTGGTGTGTAGGTACCTCGCCTCAATTTCTCGTTTGGCATTGTTTTTCATGTCGATCCACATATAGGTGGTGCCACCTGGGGGCAAATTTAAAATTATGTTTCCGGACAATAACTTTTTAATACTTGAATGAATTCTTTCCAAGTTTGGTATACATGTACCTTACCTGAAGGTTTCACTTGGTATTGTTGTTCTTGTCGATCTGCTCATATGTGGCGCCACCTGTAGGCCAATTTAACATTTTTTATTTCCAATGTCAAGGGATCTTGCCTCAAGATCTCGATTGGGATATTTTTTATGCTTATCTGCCTACACATGGCGCTACCTGAGGGCCAAGGTAAAATTGCATTTCCGGACAGTAACTGTTGGACCTTAATGAATTATTTTTAATTTGGTATGTGGGTACCTACCCTCAACTTTCTCAAGGCATCTTATGGGGCCATGTTAATGATGTTTTTCCTAAGTTTTACGTTTTTACTTTCTTCAGAAATAATGAATGTTTCCTTTACTAAAGACGCAAAAGGCATGCCTCCAATCGTATTCGATCGACTGTATCTAGTTTCTTCAATATTTGGCATATGCATTCCGTGTGACAAGATGTTGATTGGTATTGCGTTTCAGATAGATCTGCCTGTAGGTGGCACCACTAGGGTTCCTTGCGTTCTTTTGTGCTGCAATTAATAACTTTGAAACGCTTTGAAATGTTACTCGAAATTTGGTTTCTGGGCAATAACTTGAGAACTGCTCATCACATTCTTCCCAAATTAGGCATGCATATACATTGTACCTTGCCATGAGATGTTGCTTGGGATTGCGTTATCCACTTCTGCTCAGAAAGTGACGCCACCTGATGACAAAATCTGAAATTTGTTTTTGGCCAATAACTTGAGAACTGCATGCTCATCGGATACTTCTCAAATTTAGCATGCTTGTACCATGCCAGGAGATATTGCATGGGATTGCCTTTCACTCACTTGCAATTACAGGTGGCGCCACCGGGTGGCAAAATCCCAAATTTGTCTCCGGGTAATACCATGACCTAAGATGTCGCTTGAGATTGCATTTCGCCCACTTCCGCCTATAGGTGGCGCGACCAGGTGTTAACATCAAAATTTGTTTTCAGCCATTAACTTGAGAACTGCTCATCGGAATCTCCTCAAACTTAGCATGCATGAATCATGCCAGGAGATGTTGCGTGGGATTGCCTTTCGCTCACTTTTACTTACAGGTGGTGCCCCCTGGTGGCGAAATACCAGATTTGTTTCCGGGTAATAACTTGAGAACCGCTCGTCAGTAATAACTTGAGAACCGCTCGTCAGATTCTTCTCAAATCTGGTATGAATACATGTATATCATGACATACGATGTCGCTTGGGATTGCGTTTCGTCCATTTGTGCTTACAGGTAGCGCGACCTCGTGTCAAATCTAAATTTGATTTCGCTCATAAGATTTTTCTCCAATTTGGTATGCAGATACCCTGCCATGATATGTCCCTTGGGATTGCATTTCACCTGCTTTTGCATACTGTTGGCCACACCTGGTGGAAAAATCTGAAATTTGTTTCTGGCAATAATTTGACAACTGCTCATCGGATTCTTGTCAAATTTGGTATTCATATGCTGTAAGATGTCACTTGGGATTGTGTTTCGCACACTTGTGCATACAAATCTAAATTTGGTTTCCGGGCTAACCTCTTTTCAGATTCTTCCCAAAGTTCGTATGCTGATACACCATGTCATGAGATGATCCTTGGGATTACATTTCGCCCACTTGCACCTACATGTACAGGTGGCGACACCTGGTGGCAAATTTAAAATTTGGTTTCCAGACAATAGGTTGAGGATGCATTCAGCTAATTCGTGTCAAATTTGGTTTGCAGATAATATGCCTTCAGATGTCACTTGGGGTCGCTTCTCGGTTACATAATTTCCATACTTCACTGCATGGAAACTATATTACAGAAACAAAAAAACGTTCAGTCAGCCGTTCTGAGTTGATTTTAAAACTTGGGAAAGCAGAAAGACCCTTCCGCATCCAACGCCTATGAAGTAGCAGTTGACTCCCTCATGTATATCCCCCAAGACCAACAATGCTAAAAAATATTGCTGCCATTTCGGCGGGGGACTTAGCATCCCCTGGCTGATTGTTGAACAACTAGGGATTCATTAGAGGACTGTTATGTGTGAATATTTTTGTAGTTTATAGTTTATCTTCATATATTTACGGATAGGCAAACCGCGCTCTTTCAATCTAAAACTGTCAAATTCACACAAACCTACCAATTTGGAGAGCTCTTGTTGGAAAACCATGGCACTCATGCTTCCAATATTTCAAAGAGAGTTTAAAAAAATGTCATAGTTAATGCCAATCGAGACGAGTATTACATATTTTAAGTTTCATTTTTCATGTAAAATTGTACCTCACCTGGGGCGGTTTGTCCACCTTAACGTACGAGGTCCTTTATTGATTTGACAAATTGCCTGGATAAAAAATATCCTGGTATATTATTTTATATATTAGCGCTATATGTAAGCTACTTGATTTTGATCTACTTTCTTGAGGACTTCATCTTAAGTATCCCGTGAGTAGTGACCCCTGGTCACGAGAACTCAATCAAACAGATGGGATATGTTTTCAGATCAGTAGTTCATAAGCCCGCCTACCTAAGACGATTTTTTAACAACTCCAGAAGTTCAAAGGGTAAGTGATAGGGCCGACATGTTATTCGCGATATTCGATACATGTAAAAGGAATATTTGCGAGAATTCTTGATTATATTATTATGAAGGTAAACAATATAGGCAAAGTTACCTTCAACTTTCATACTGTAAAACAGATGCTTGCTCTCACGACTATATGGAGATTAGCAATAATCTCGAAGTTTATTCGGGAAGCGGAAGTCTGTTGTGATATCTCTGGTATACCATTCGCGTACAGTTCTATAACGGTATGTGTCCTGTACAGGAGGAACTAATAGAACTTGGTATTTTGACTTGCGATACACCAATACCGTTATTTGACTTGCGATACACCAATACCGTCACAGTGTCGACCATCTCTGTACACATATTGTGATAATATACATTTGTCTGAGTGATAACAGATTACGATTCTGTTATTTTTGCACACATACATGTACTCTTATATTTGAACACAGACTGCTATAGAAATATCAGATATTTCTGTCTCATATATCAACATAAGATAGTCCGTGTACCACTTAGTCGGTTCAGAGCAAAAGGTAAGATAAGCTTTATCACTAAAACATTTTGTTGTTTTTTTTTGTATGTCCCGTCGGTCGGGGGATATAGAATCGCTGCCACAGTCTGTGTGTGTGCGTGCTTCACGTTTTCCGTTAGCACGATAATTTGAAAACTGTTTATTCAAATCACTCCAAATATTGAAAGAAGATATACTAGTAATTGGGAAATAGCTCTCGGCCTATTGATTTTGAGATCACCAGGTGAAAGGTCACAGTTTCTTCATTACATTTTACTTACATTAATGTAGGCCCATCGTGAGCTATATCTAATTATCAAAGGTGGTTATAGAGTTGTCTCCCGTAGGGCAATCAGTGTCTTTGTACTATAGTTGTCTCTCCTATTTCTGTAAAATCATAAAATCTGCAGCTTTTGTCAATCATGTATATATTGATGCCATTCTTTTGATAACACTAATCTTTATCAGAGGGATCTTCGACATCATATTCGTGAACTGCTCTGCTCAATACAGGGAACAAACTTTACGACATTTAATGCCACGAGGCCTAGGCTATTTGGAGGCAGTCTCAGTCCCCTTATGGAGGGGGGATTTCGGTGACGTCTTATCTGAAACCATTGTTCGCTTATTTTCCGATCTGTTTTTTCCCCCGTCTCTCAAAAACTTTTATAATATAAATAATATTAATATTTTAGGCAAGAAAAATGAGAAAAATGGTCAAAGAATCACGAAAACACGACTTTCATAGAATAACTAAAGGCCGCCATTTACAATTTTCCAATCATCCTTTGGACCCAGGATTACGCAAATATTCGCAAAATATTGCCAATAATAGTCGCTGAAAAGGCAAACATTTTCAGCCCTATTTATCTTTGTTCTGGGGCTGTGGTGAACAGTTTGGCATGGGGCATATAGGGTTAGATACCGATAAAGTTAATGGTATTGCATCTATCTAAATGATACTCTCACTGCCTGAAGTTTTTGTCGCATATTTTCTTTACACATTGAGCAAGTTTACCTGAAATCAAATTACGTAATGTAAAATAAGTACTCTTAGCAAATCCGGCGGGGTATATTTGAGCCCACGGCTCTTGTTTAGAATACAATCACAATGCTTGCCACATATTTCACACTGTATGCTCGCAGTATTCAACCCAAAGCAAACAAAACAAAAATCTCTGTCAACCATTAATTTTCAGGGGCATAGCCGAGAAGGGGCCGAGAGGGTTAACCTGATGCGAACTCCGTGATAATAAACCACAAGTACATGTACATGATGTTTTGAAAATAGTGCCAAATTCTTCAATAATATGATAATGCGGCCTAAGACTATGATGCACGGTAATTTCCTTGTTTCAACGGCCTAGCCTAGACTAACTAGAGCCTTCTTGGAATTATCGGTCTCGTCATTAAAATTTAAAAAATATAAAGGTCTATCATGTTTCAGTGCGTTGCTGGTGGTTATTGACCTCAATTGGTAAAGTGTAAAGTCCAAATATCAACCGCACTCATGAGAACATCACTCGTCCACTGAACTACGGAACCGTAGAGGGGACATGCAAAATCTTTTTTTCGCGGAAAATTATCTCGTCCCACGAGATAATTATCTCGTCCCACGAGATAATTATCTCGTCCCACGACATATTTATCTCGTCCCACGAGACAATTATCTCGTCCCACGAGATAATTATCTCGTCCCACGAGATAATTATCTCGTCCCACGACATATTTATCTCGTCCTACGAGATAATTATCTCGTCCCACGACATAATTATCTCGCCCCACGACATATTTATCTCGTCCCACGACATAATTGACCAATGACAACAGGTTTTACAACTACGTTGTTAACGAATGAAAGCGCACGTAACTTGCGAAAAGAAGTGTCTCATATACCGGTATATTCCTCCGAGCAGCTCGCCCAAGCTCTCTGCTGGGTCAACCATTAGTTCGGGAATTAGTGCGACACGTCGTCCCTAATGACTTCCTTTGACGAGGAGTTTTATTGACAATAGGCTTGTTTTCCTGAACGCCAACAGTATACGGCCTATTGTTATCTGATCAAAAGAGCTAGAAGAACTACTGCTTTCACAGAACTTCGATATGAAGGACTTCGTGTACATAAAACTAATAAAATTTACGTAGTTCACTCCAGCGTTCATTCTGCACGTATTGCAGTTCAACATGAAACAACTAAATTGGTATATTTATTATAAATGTGAAAATGCTGTATCATTAATTAGATGGGAGATTTGTGGGTTATTTGTACGTCATGACGTCAAGTCTGTATGTTATAACACTGGCAGATCAACACTATCGTGGCGTTAAAATAATATGGTACGTATTGGCGATTTTCGGCAATTCTCAATCGACTTTATTGAAAGACAGGAATAAAATTAGTGTTTTTTTAGTTAATATACTGTGTGATTTAAGTTTCAATGTTGTACGATAATGGTCTCCGAAATATCGCCGAAAACGTCTGGGATATATTATCTGGGACAGACAGTAGGTTTATTTCTATGGTTTCTTTGTGAAAAGTAGTTGAAAATTAATATATCTCTTGTTTTGTATGAAGAAATACTGAGCAAATGACTGGGATCTCAATTGAAACACAAAACAAGTTTATAGAGAAACAATAAGAAGAAAAATTCTGCTCAACGGTTGTGTTGATGTTTTTTCGTCCAAATATGCGATTGGATTAGAGAACATTATTTCATTCTCAGAGATGATCGCACGAAATTTGAGCCCGAAATCGTTAATCTATTGTTTTGTTCACTGATCGATTGAAATCTTAATTTAGGCCTACCGGTAGGCACTGGCGGTGATAAGTTTACTTCTCCAGTATTAAGTAACAACTGGAAAAAATACTTGATAAGAAAAACATTCACTTCTATGATATGTTTTCTTTCTTTCATTTTTTGTTTGTTTGTTGTTTGTTGTTTTGTTTTTTTTTTTGTTTTTTTTTGTGTTTGGCCGGCGAAGCCTCCCTTGTCTACGCCCTTGCCTCCCCCGATGTACGGAGCCTTCTCGGTTTACTCCTTCTCAGGTTAATATGTAATGTCTGTCACATTTATATAATGCAAGGAAGTGGCGGAGATCGAGACACCTGTTCAGATGTGTACTTGTATCCGCTAAAGAAAATATTAACATCAAATTATAGCAGTTGGACGATTTTCACTCCTAATCATGAATACTGTTTGAGGGAATTGATAAACTTCACTTCTTTGGTGTTCTCTAGTCAGTCTTGTGTGAAATCTATGTCAACAGAATTGTATTACAATATGACATTGGCTTTATTATGAAGTCTGCGTCCGCTCCATACACAGATCCTACAACTCCAGACGAAAGAAAAACACATTGAAACACTCTCTTTGTTAAACAACTACATTTCGCCCGAAGGTTTGCAGACTTTTAGTGAACCAGGGACTTCAAAATTAAGATTCCATTCATCCAAATCCAAGAAAACTTTGAAATGATCAATGAATTTCTCCTTGTAGTTTGAGGTTGTTTTTTTATTGCCTAGGCCATCTGCAGATTGCCTAAAATTCCCAGACTGACTGCAACAGAAGTACGTTACGCGCGCTTTCATTGGTAAACAACGTAGTTGTAAAATCTGTTGGCATTGGTCAATTATGTCGTGGGACGAGATAGATATGTCGTGGGACGAGATAATTATGTCGTGGGACGAGATAATTATGTCGTGGGACGAGATAATTATGTCGTGGGACGAGATAATTATCTCGTGGGACGAGATAATTATGTCGTGGGACGAGATAATATGTCGTGGGACGAGATAATTATCTCGTGGGACGAGATAAATATGTCGTGGGACGAGATAATTATGGGACTCGTGGGACGAGATAATTATGTCGTGGGACGAGATAATTATGTCGTGGGACGAGATAATTATGTCGTGGGACGAGATAATTATCTCGTGGGACGAGATAATTATGTCGTGGGACGAGATAATTATGTCGTGGGACGAGATGATTATGTCGTGGGACGAGATAATTATCTCGTGGGACGAGATAATTTTCTGCGAAAAAAAGATTGTGCATGTCCCCTCTACGGTTCCGTACTGAACAGTTATGTCCTGGTGTGTTGCTTTCCACTACTCATCGGGTCATATTAATGTGCGGGGCTAAATATCATGATGTGTGTTCTCAACGTCGGAGTACCGGTAGAATTAATGTGTTTCTCGTTTGGCTGGATGGTGTCTATAATTTTTTTTTGCTGTGTTCATCAAGTGTGTCTGAATTATGTAAATGAGGTGTTTTTGTATCACCCGACGTTTCGCTAACTATGCCAGTGGCATTATCTAGCATCTAATGATCACTCTAACAGCATAATAACAGAGAATATGAGCTGTTTGTTCGAATGGGCTGTTCGAGATTCGAGTCTACGACTAGAGAGTAGAAATCCAGTAGGTGTTATGCACATATACAACAAATCTGTGCATTTTCACGGTCGGGAACATCCGCCACCTATCTCCAAGTGTGTTTCTTGTTGGAGAGTCGTCGAGGACGGATGATTTATACTGACATCTCTCAGCATAACAGTCATGGATATTGCACAATTGCACTCGGAACTGTGGGAATTTTAACAAATGGGGCAATCTTGTTCTAACTGTACACATTCAGCGAGTTATACTCTAAGTACCTATAACTTCATTCGACAATCTGGTAAGAGACTTCACGGATTATAAACCCCTACTATAAGCTTCACGCAGTCGAACGATTTTTGACAAACTCTGTCAACAAAGCTTCAACAAAATAGGCTACAATTTTTGAAACTTGTAATCGATATTTTATTTATTTTTCATTATAAATTCACAGTTTTTATCAGAACCGAGCCGAGTGAGCCCGTTCATGGGATCGTGTTCCTTTGGAGATGTTACCGCCTGACTGCTGACGCCATTTTAACTCTATCAATCCATTATAGAAAGGGTTGCATACGCCTTACACGGGTATGACTTGATAAATAAGATCACGGACCAGCCCGACAAAATTTTCCATCAGTCGGAGTTAGACTACCTCATACAGATACGGTATCTTTAACATACACTTTACAGACATCATTATTCCTCTCGTGGTGCGAGACACACCAAGGACTACTGTTCCCGTCTTTCTGTATTCGCCATTTTTTGGATGATACACACTCAGTCAAATTTCTATCACCATTCCAATGCGTTTTGTACGATATCCTCGTTGGGGAAATATTCGATAAATGACAAAAATCTGTTTTGTGCCAGAAACCCACCAGAACTGGCTCAATCTAGAAGATGAAGAAGGTGACTTTATTCTTTGTTGTGGCTGTGCACTGTGTCCTGACGCAGTCATCGGACGAGGAGTGGAGAGTGTTTAAAAGCAAATATGGAAAAGTTTACGAGGATGTCAGAGAGGAGACGCTAAGGTATGTATAGTCAAATAGAGAAATAACTTACTTATTGAAACGTAATACTGAGTGAAACTGCGAAAACGACGATAAACTCGGAAATTCTTCATGCGCGACGGCTGAATACGGAATGTCGGACATGAAGCTACATGTAGTATCGAGATGGATTCTGATTTCTGATGAAGTTGTATAGAAACACACAGATCATTACGGTACATCTTCCGGTTTCAATTAAAGCACTTCATTTTTGGTCGGTTAAATTTTAGAAAAGAAGTCCGCAATTTTCATTGGCTCACAGAAGAAAATCTGAGAAAATCCAGCCAGTTGTAGTTCATTGTATACTCATCATTATATAAATGTACCGAGCTTTTACACGAACATGAGTTGGTCTCACAAGTCAGCCATGGTGTCTCTGTAGGTTTATTGTATACTGTACCGAGTTTTCACACGGACACGAGTTGGTCTCACAAGTCAATCATAGATTGTATACTGTACCGAGTTTTCACACGGACACGAGTTGGTCTCACAAGTCAATCATAGAGCTTCTATCGGTTCATTGTATTCTCACCATTATATAAATGCAGCGAGCTTTTACACGGATACGGGTTGATCTCGCAAGCCAATCATGAATATACTAATACATGCAACGGTGTGGTATTTTAAAGAAGATCAGAGTTAACTGGGTGGGGAGGGGGAGTATGTTCGCTATCCCTAAGGTTAAAGTACTGGAACTTATCACACCTTATTTTTGGGCCAAACTCTACTAGAAACTGTAAATGAGAACTAGAAACTATGATGACGTCACAGTGACGTATTTTTCAAAAAAGGCATTTTTGGACGATTTTCGAGTTTTTTATTGATGTGCTTTTCCGCACAAATTGCATGATAAATTAGTAAATAATAGTCTGTTGTGTAATAAAATAGCTTTTGCCCACCTTTCCTCGCAGAAAACCAGGAGTTTTGAAGGAAAATGACGAAACATCACTTTTCTGGTACCCCACATGGTCGCCATTGTGAACTTAGTCTTGATCCTCTGCTTGGGGGTTATGCAAAGAGGTTCAAAATGTCCCCATTATGGTAAACTACAAAGCCACGGAATGTCAACTCTCAAGTTTTTGTCGCTCCGCAGATGAGAGCTAAGAAACACAAAAATATAAAACAAAACCACAGAGGGGGCGGAAAGTGCCCCCAGGCTAGGTAGGGTTAAAGGACGAGGTAAAACTAGCTTTCATGTGAGAGGGATATTGCTACACTGTAACTAAGTAAGAACCCACATTAAATTGTGCTTTGGGAGAACACAAATCAGTTTCGCCATTTTTCTAAATAATTTTTGTTTGGATAGTTAAATGACTTAGTGGGACACCGAATGATCACCCATCTCAGAGTAAAGACATGTGCTAGGATATTACTTTAGCTGTGTTAACAGTGTGCATCATTTAACAATAACAACATGTTCTTGTTTGCAATGTCAGGAGAGAGATATGGACACAGAGAAGGCAACAAATCCGAGCTCACAACGAGGCTGCAGACAGGGGAATCCACTCCTACCGTATGGGCATGAACCAGTTTGGAGATATGGTGATAACTCCATACTACTGTTTCTGTTTTACTCAGTATATTATACGTACTGTAACATTTTACTCGGCGGAATTTTTCCGCGCTATTAAGACGAGGCCTGTATCATAAGTCTGCAAGTTCATAAACATTTATTTTTTTCGCTGGTTCGCGGTGCAGTAAAAATCAATACTCACTGGAATTGTCCGATACCTTGAGTATAATTTGGATATAAGCTTTCTACACTCTTGCCGAAGCCTTTAAGACAGTCGAAAGCTCATACAGTAACTTGCATTTACGTGGAGAAACTCAAAGTTTATAGCATTATTTCAAAAAACTAAAACAGTATATATTACTATCATTGTGAAATACAATGAAAGGAAAATCAATTACCATATTCACTTGTTTAGTGAACGCCCAGCTTATCATTTAGTCTACGGTTTGCTCTTATCATGATTTACTTCCTTTCTGGTATTTGATCTGTTTAAAGACAGTTTGGTCTTTCTATTTGTTGTTTGACCTCATTTCGTGATCTTTTCACTGTTTGGTTGGCTACACTTGATCTCGAACTCTTATTATTCTATCTACTAATAGCGATATATTTTTTCAATAATCTCATCGACAATTTTTTTCCTTTCAGGCAGAAGAAGAACTAATACCTTCCAACAGAAGGAATATGTGGCACAGCCGGAAGAATTCCGGAGCTCAAAATGGGAGATTGTTTACATCTACGACAAGGATCGAGGATCTTCCTACAGAAGTTGACTGGAGAAAAAAGGGCGTGGTATCACCTATAGCAAATCAGGTATTCAAATTGCGTCAAACAATATGATACGAGAGTGGGTTCTACGGTTTAACATCAGTTGAGGTCCATAAAATATTGTCTCTTTTACTCGTGCTGATATCACACATGTTATGGATTTGTCGTTTAAGCCGACCACATCTGGGATTTTCGGGACCTATCCAGGCCTTGAGAACGGGGATTTTACCCCCCTCCCCCCACCACCACACACACACACACACACCCACTATTCCATTCCCTCCTTGACTCCTTGTCTTACTTCTCGATCTAGGGGGCTGAAATTTATCACATTATACCCTGGTCAAGCTCTACCTAAAAAATGTAAACTGAAAATCCAAAATGGCTGGATATTTTTATACGGTAGAACCCACTCTCGTGTCATATTATTTTCCCAAAAGGCATCATCTGGACATATTTTTTTATTTATGAGATTGTCTTCACAAAACTGCATGACCAATAAGTAAATAATAATCTGATGTGAAATAAAATTTGCCAACTTTGTTCTGCAGAAAAGCAAACATTTTAGGAAAAATTGCAAAACATCACTTTTTGGTACCCTCATGAGCGCCAGTTGTATTTTCCCATGATCATCTTCTCAAAGGGTTATGTATATCAGCTCAGTATGACCCCAGTATGATAAGCTACGAAGTCCTTGTGTGTCAGCCCTCAATTTTGTGTCGTTCTGGAGATAGGCCAGTAGAGAGTTTGGTTCGCGGAGGAGGCATAACTCCCCCACAGGCCTATCAGGAATAACGTTTAATTTGTGTTTGTAAGATTTAAACTAAACGAATCTATTTCCTCGTAAACTGAGACATTATCAATTATCAATTCTTAAATATTCTGTTTCTGAGATGATGAATTTTCTGTTGCACTGTACAGGGTATGTGTGGATCAGGCTATGCCTTCGCTGCTGCAGGATCACTGGAGGGGCAATTTGCCCTGAAGACCGGAAACCTGACTGTTCTCTCGGTGCAGAATCTCCTGGATTGTTCCAAGAATCAATGTAGGTGCTGCATGCATCTTATTCTATTGTAAGATTTAATCCTACCAACACTGAGTGATTTCTGGTATACTGCAGTCTGTGGTCTGGACGATTTCGCCCTAGTCTCCCTCGTCTAAATATTTTCTTTATCCCGGAGATAGCGCAAAATATACGACACTGTACATCCTTGGGTCAATGGTCTATGGGCTTATGTAACATTTTCCAGATTTGTCATTTTTTCGGGTAGATTCTTGGCACTCATGTCTAAACACATCTAGAAAGTTCGCTGATTAAGAAAAGAATGGGTGCCAGTTTTTGCATTAACATTTGGGACCTCCATTTTGAATTTCAAAATGGCCATCATCGAAAATCATTTTTTAAACATAATTGCCAATTATTCATTCAAATGTCATCCAATATTTGTTTCATTTTATCTAAACTCTTATAAAGGGGCCAACCATTCATTGGAAACAAAATAAGAACACTATAAATACTCTAAATTAGCAAAAATCCAAGATGGTCACCAGATTTCAGGATTTGTTTACGTATCCCCATATAGACCCATATAGTCCCATACTAGGGGTATAGGACCAATGTTTGTCCCACTGGGAAACGTACTTCTAGACATTTGCGGTATGGTTGTTTTGATTTGTTTTGTCTCGTCAAGACAAACATGATAGGAAGTGTCCCGGCACGAAACGGTGAAATTTTTGAAAAAAGTTTGAGGTCTGTCTATAGCCCCATAATAGACCCATATACTGGGGTATAAGCCCAATGTATGTATAAATCCATACTGGGTGGACGTGTTGGAGTCTAGGTGGTCCAATGGTGTCGTATGAGGTCTTATTTTGAAACTCTCATGCAGGAGCACTTGGCTACACTAATAATTCGTACGTTGTCAATAATTGGCGCATGCGCAGCCCGGCCGTAGTATAGAAAGTAGGCATTTTTGGGGGTGTGTGTGGGTGTGTTTGGGTTAGAGATGGGCTATTCACGGTTCGAATGGGTCGTGTGAGGTATCCATGTGAAGCCTATGTAATGGAGCACCTGGTGGCGTGGATGTGGGGTAGAAATATGGTCATTCTGCGCATGCGCAGTCTGGCCGTAGTATAGAAAGCAGGCATTTTGGGGGGTATGTGGGTGTGTGTTTGGGGTAGAGATGACCGCTATGGGTCCGAATGGGTCGTGGAAGGTGTCAAAGTGAAGCTTGTGTGGGTTAGAGTCAGAATGGTGTGTTTTCAAATGCAAGTCGCGTCAATCTGCGCATGCGCAGTTGGTTGTAGTAAGTAAAGTGGCCATTTTGGGGCAGTGAATGAAGGTATTTGGTGTAGAGAGGGACCATCCTTGGTCCGAATGCGTCGTGTGAGGTGTCATTTTGTAGTTCTTGGGGTGTAGACCCCAATTTGAGGGATGTTCACGTCATCTGTGACGTCATTGGTGACGTCATCAGTACGAGTAGTAGCCAAAGTGGACATTTTGGGGCAGTGAAAGGACAGTATTTGGTGTAGAGAGGGACCATCCTTGGTCCGAATGCGTTGTATGAGGTGTCATATTGTAGCAACGCCCGCCAACACCAAGCTTAACGCTTCAACGCCCTGGTGAAATAGCTCAGAAATTCTGATTTTCTAGATATTCCATGTAATTGTCACTAATTCTTCGAAATGCACTGACGCCCGTCAACGCTTGTAGTTATGCCTTAACGCTCTAACATAACGCCTTGACGCCATGATATAGCCCGGAGAGAGAACAACAACAACAAAAACAAGGATGACACATGAGAGAACAACAACAACAAGAAGTTTTTTTCATATAGTTTATTTTCCCCAATGTTACATCATACCCACGCTGGGGGAACCGCGTTGGGTATGTTTACAACTCAAAAAGACTCTTGCCCAATCAGAGGCCACCATTTGCATCTATCATATTCGTTCCTGTCCGTTAGATGTAGTCTTGTCCAATCAGAAGTCGCTATTTCAGCAAGTTCCATCTTCAGCCATGTTCGCTCTGAACCGTTTATTCTAATCATCGTCGGACAGGCCTGGATATTCTTCGGACAGCATGTCCTGAAACAGTTGTTTGCGCATTCTGATCGCATTTTCCAGGGCCACGGTGGGTGGTAGCCCCATAGCCTCTTCCAAGTGACGCTTGGCCTTCATGATGGACCTGCGCGTGGGGTCGCCTTTCATTTCAAGCGGTAGTAAGGTATACTGTTCATAGATCGCCATGGCTGTTTTCCTGATGCGGGGGCGCATTTGGGTGTACGTCTGTTGTAAATTATCCTCTCCGGCGTCCTCGATCGCTGCAGCGTAAGTATTGATAGCTGCTGTCACAATACGATCCCAGAAGGTAGGTTCTGCCTCACTTTCCACGGACGTATGCTGACTATCTGAGGTCAAGCTCTCCGTATCACTAGATAGACTCTCAGCAATCTCTGTTTCGGTATCAGTCGATACACTCTCAGCAGTCTCTGTATCAGCATCCCCCTCAACGGACTCCTCGGAGTCTTCAATCCCATGTATATTGTTCTGGTGTAGCATCATATCGTAATGTCTGGTGAACGTGCGTTCGCACTCAGAGCAAGTATAAGTCATGTTGACGGTTGAACGTCGACTGTGCGTGTTTTTGGAAATACGCTCGCTTTTATAGACAGTAACGCCCGTCAACGCTTAGCTTAACGCTTCAACGCCCTGGTGAATTAGCTCAGAAGCTCTGATTTCCATGGAATTGACACCAATTCATCGAAATGCAGCGACGCCCGTCAAAGCCCGTCGTTACGCCTTAATGCCCATCTCAACGCCCGTCAACGCCCAGCTTAACGCTTCAACGCCCTGGTGAACTAGCTCAGCTCTGATTTTCATGGAATTTATTTGGTTCACATTGGATATGCATTATTACATACTGTGAGCAGAAAATATTTGTCATATACCAGTAGTCCGTGAGCTACTGGGGCTCACCTTGCACCCCCCTCCCCCCCACTACAGACCGAAACGTTTTTTATGTGCTTTAGGAGTAGTAGCGAAAGCTGGCGTTTTGGGGTGCGTGAGGGTATGCTTGAGCGATTGAGGAACCATTCTTGGTTCGAATGCGTCGGGTGAGGCGTCAAAGTGAAGCCCTCGGTATGTAGACCACGGCTTGAGGGATCTCCACATGATCTGTGATGTCATTGGTGACATCAGTAGGAGTAGTAGACAAAGTAGGCATTTTGAGGATGAGGAGGAAGGGATAGAGATGGACCATCCGTGATATAAATGGACCGTGTGGGGTGTCATCTTGTAACTCTCTGCATGTAGATGCAGAGGGACACCCCACACGGTCCATTTAGACCACGGATGGTCCGTCTCTACCCCAAAAACCTTCCTCCGCATCCTCAAAATGCCTACTTTGTCTACTACGCCTACTGATGACGTCACCAATGACATCACAGATCATGTGGAGATCCCTCAAGCCGTGGTCTACATAACGAGGGCTTCACTTTGACACCTCACCCGACGCATTCGAACCAAGAATGGTCCCTCAATCGCTCAAGCACACCCTCACGCACCCCAAAACGCCAGCTTTCGCTACTACTCCTACTTTGTATGTATGGTCCCTGTGTGATGTCATACCCAACAAATAGTGATATTATCTTGTAAATATTCGATGCAGCAATCAATGCTGAATAATATGTGGCCAACATTATAAAGATTGGATAATAATTATGGAAGATAAGACTATTCTTGTAACCCTACCCCCTATTGTCACAAAAATTGTACTTATTAACACAGGAGTAATTTCGAAGTGATTAAAAGGGTAGCGAGTCCCAGTTTATCGACTGTTAACAAATTGTTTCTTATCTGACATGTCCTAAAGCACATAAAAAACATAGTTTCGGTCTGTAGTGGGGGGTGCAAGGTGAGCCCTAGTAGCTCACGGACTACAGTAAGAAGTTGCACATTCATACCAATATTTCTTGATAATAACGTCGAAAACAGGTTAATATCCATGCAAACGAGTTCAGATGAACAGTTGTCTCAACTGTAATGCATTTCAAACCCAAACTATTTGCGCACATTTCGATTACATGTTTAAAATAATGTTGAATAACAAAAATCATACAGATCGGCTAAAAAAAGGCGGCCATTTTGAAATTCAAAATGGAGGCCCTAAATGTTAATGCAAAAACTGGCACCCATTTTTTTCTTAATCAGTGATGTTTCTAGGTGTGCTTAAACATTGGTGCCAAGAATCTACCCAAAATTTTGCTTTTTTTACATAAGCCCACAGACTAGCTCTAACAGACCGTGCTAAAAAATCCAAGAGGGCTGCACTGACGCCATTTTCTAAGAAGATATTTTTTGGCCGATTTTTCTACGTTTTTGTTATTGCAATTATCGTCGTTAAAACTTTTATCCATAGAAAAGCAAAAATTTGAAGAAAACAAGCGAAAAATAGCTTTTCTAGTAATACGCATGGACACCATTTTGTATTAACTCATGATCCTTTGCTCGTGGGGTTGTGGTAATAGGCTCAAAAAATGACCTCAATTTGATAAAATACAAAAGTTTCAGCTCTTTATTTTTCTCCCGTTTCGAAGAGAAATGTTCATAAAATGGGGATAGATATAACACTTCAGTACTAAAGTCTGTCCAGTTTAATTAGTCGTCTACTTTGGAGCTTGTCAAAAATCAATAGTTAACACTGCATAAATTTTCTTATTGCAGAGTGTAGAACAAAATGAACTCTACAAAATAACTACCATTTCTTAGTGATATCGATAATATATCACGCTTGAAATAACTTTGTTATTCTCTCCATATAAACTACAGTACGGTTGTTTCATGGACCGGGCGTCAATTACATAGGGAGACGTCATAATATATTCGTGCGCACTGGCATAAGGTCAATGATTCCATATAAAGTAATAACAGGCGGTCCATGGGAGTGTCGCTTATATCCAATGCCCAGTGAAATTGCCGACTGATACACTGCACACACCTCTATGACCGTAGACGGGGTTGTTGACCTTTGTGCTAGTTAGCACGTATACATTATGACGTCTCCCTATGTAATTGAAGCCCGGTACATGAAACAACTGTACCGGAGTTCTATATGGAGAGAATTACAAAGTTGTTTCAAGAGTGATATATTATCAATATCACGGTGTAATGGTGGTCATTTATGCAGAGTTAGCTATTGAATTTTGACAAGCTCCAAGGTGGACGACTATTAAAATAGACAGACTATAGTGTTTGTGCGTTATCATGGCAGCGCTGTACTATAAACCTGTCGATTTTGCTTAGTGGTCTACTTTGGAGCTTGTCAAAAAAATAGTTAACTCTGCATAAGTTTGTTTTTTTACATCGTGTAGAATAAACTGAATTCTACAAAATTACGATATCACGGAGGAATGGTAGTCATTTTGTGGAGATCAGTTTGTTCTACACGCTACAGAAATGAAAATTTATGAAGAGTTAATTATTGCTTCCTGACAAGCTCTAAAGTAAACGACTAATTAAAATGAACAGACTTACGATTAACTAATTATTAATCACGTTCTGGACCGCAAGAATATAGTTGTCTCCCTTGATACTTTCACATTTTAAAGATAACAAAGGTTGCAGGGGTGGATACACCTTCACTTGTTTTGATTATGTGGCTGACAACAAAGGAATAGACTCGAGAACATCCTATCCATACGAGGGCAGGGTGAGTATACACACGTTGATCTTAGCATGAAATTTTGAATAGACTCGAAGACATAAAATCCATATCACATCGATGCTAGCCTGAAATATTGACTAGACTCGAAGACATAGCATCCGTATCACATTGACCTTAGCGTGAAATATTGAATAGACTCAAGGACATAATATCCATACAAGAGCAGATAGAATACACACACATGCATCAGTTGTGAAACAATGAATAGTCTACTGGGGCAGAGTCAATATACAAACATTGATCTTAGCGTGAACTATTGAATAGACTCAAGGACATAATATCCATACAAGAACAGATAGAATACACACACATGCATCAGTTGTGAAACAATGAATAGTCTACTGGGGCAGAGTCAATATACAAACATTGATCTTAGCGTGAACTATTGAATAGACTCAAGGACATAATATCCATACAAGAACAGATAGAATACACACACATGCATCAGTTGTGAAACAATGAATAGTCTACTGGGGCAGAGTCAATATACAAACATTGATCTTAGCGTGAACTATTGAATAGACTCAAGGACATAATATCCATACAAGAACAGATAGAATACACACACATGCATCAGTTGTGAAACAATGAATAGTCTACTGGGGCAGAGTCAATATACAAACATTGATCTTAGCGTGAACTATTGAATAGACTCAAGGACATAATATCCATACAAGAACAGATAGAATACACACACATGCATCAGTTGTGAAACAATGAATAGTCTACTGGGGCAGAGTCAATATACAAACATTGATCTTAGCGTGAACTATTGAATAGACTCAAGGACATAATATCCATACAAGAACAGATAGAATACACACACATGCATCAGTTGTGAAACAATGAATAGTCTACTGGGGCAGAGTCAATATACAAACATTGATCTTAGCGTGAACTATTGAATAGACTCAAGGACATAATATCCATACAAGAACAGATAGAATACACACACATGCATCAGTTGTGAAACAATGAATAGTCTACTGGGGCAGAGTCAATATACAAACATTGATCTTAGCGTGAACTATTGAATAGACTCAAGGACATAATATCCATACAAGAACAGATAGAATACACACACATGCATCAGTTGTGAAACAATGAATAGTCTACTGGGGCAGAGTCAATATACAAACATTGATCTTAGCGTGAACTATTGAATAGACTCAAGGACATAATATCCATACAAGAACAGATAGAATACACACACATGCATCAGTTGTGAAACAATGAATAGTCTACTGGGGCAGAGTCAATATACAAACATTGATCTTAGCGTGAACTATTGAATAGACTCAAGGACATAATATCCATACAAGAGCAGATAGAATACACACACATGCATCAGTTGTGAAACAATGAATAGTCTAGATAAGATGCTACTGGGGCAGAGTCAATATACAAACATTGATCTGAGCAATGAATTAATGAATAGACCCATCCGTACAATAGCTGAGTGAGTATACTTAATGTTTATATTATATATCAATGATCTACCCACCGTTTTAGAATATTGTTCGATTTCAATGTATGCCGACGACTCCAAATTTTACAAAGAAGTGAAGTGTATTGATGATTGTAAACTTTTTCAGAAAGATCTCAATAACGTTTTAGAATGGTGTTTTAAATGGAAACTGTTTTTAAATCTTTTGAAGTGTAAAGGAATCACCTTCACGACAAAGCGTAATATTGTCCTGGACTTCGATTATGTTTTAGATAATGTTGTACTGGAGAAAGTGAAGGAGATACGAGATCTTAGTGTTTTATTGTCTAGTTCTTTAAGTTTTAATAGCCATATTGACAAAGTGTGTGCGAAGGCTTTTAAAATGGTTGGTTTTATCAAGCGCTCATGTAAATCTTTCAAATCACAAAAATCTGTTTTATCATTGTACAACTCTTTAGTCCGCAGTCAGCTCGAATATTGCACTCCTGTATGGTCGCCTAACACGAAATGTTATACAGACAAGATTGAACGAGTACAGAAGACTTTTTTAAAACTATGTATGGTTTAAAAGTAATATTGATTATTCTCAATATTCTTATCCTGCAAAATGCAATCTTTTTAATTGACATTCTCCTAAGAACCGTCGTTTATTCTTAGACTTCTCCTTTTTACAAGGTATTACAACTGATAGGTTGCAAAGCTCTTATTTATTACGTCAATTACCGTTTTACATGCCATCTAGGCGTCTTAGAACTGTACAACCCTTTTTAGTTCCTTTCTCAAGGTTAAATGTTCGGAAATTTTCTTTTATTCCGAGAGTTTTATATGACTACAATAACCTTTTAACGCCACAAATTTGGACTGATTTGTTTCAAAACATTGTTTTAGGCAGACTGTTTCAAGACAACTTAGATTGTTGGCGTAAGTCTTAGTATGCGATTTTAGTCTACTAAATTTATCGTATTTGTACATACATATATAATCTCACATGTTTTGTCCAATTTCATAGACACTTAATCGTGTCTATATATATATTAATTTATATGTTAACATTTATTTGTTTTATGTCACTCTGTATATAGTGTTACTCGTGATCTGTAATTGTCCGTTGATCATTTGAATAAATGAATAAATATACAAAAGTTCTTCGGATGAGGGAAATACGGAATAGACTAAAGAACATATCTATCCGTGCGAAGACAGAGTAACTACCGGTACACAGGTTTATCTGTGTAACGAAATAATGCCAAGACTCCAGAAAAAAACTATCTGTAAGAGAATAGAGTGGGTATACAAACGTCCAGGTGAGTGAAATATTGAATAGACCAGACTCCAGAATACACTATCCATACATGCCGTACGAGGACAGAATGAGCATATATATACGTTGATCGGAGACGGCTGGAAACTCCAGATGATAAAAGAATACTGGTTCGTGAAACGGCTCCGTCGATAAAAACATCCTGAATGATCTCAGAATAATGAATAATCATTGATAACTGCTGACCGCTTCTCTCTTTCATGGAACTAGCTTGTGTTTTATTTGTATTGTTTATGCCCACTTGATTTCTTGTGAATCAGATATTTCGATTGAACACAGACAACATTTATAGAGGACGACAGGCTACTGAAATCGAGACTTTCATTTTTTTTTTGAGAAATACAAGATAATAACCCTGTTTCCCTCTTTACCGTGTCCAGTCTAATTAAAATTAAATTCTATCTGCTCCCCCATTTTGGATATATGGCTATATATCCAAATGGGATAGCATATAGGATTTAATTTTAAATAGATTGTGTGGTGTCTGTTGCATGTGTTTTCTACTTTAGGATGGTCTGTGTCGTTTTAACCGTTCTGGAGTGGTGGGTACGGACAGGGGGTATGGTCTTATTCCGTATGCAGCTGAAACTGCTCTCCAAAAAGCGGTTGCTGAAATTGGACCGGTCGCAACCAATATCGACGCATCCCAGCCCAGCTTCAGATCTTACACTTCCGGTGTATATGACGACTCTAAATGCAGCAAGGTGCGTCTTGACCATGGTATGCTCGTCGTGGGGTACGGGAACGACAAATCGTCGGGAAAAGATTACTGGATACTAAAAAATACGTAAGTTTCCAGATCCGGCTTGGACACGGATGGATAAACAGAGATTTCTTCGAAAAATAGTTATCTGTTATGAAATTAGTGAATCGAGCGAAAGGAGATGCTCACTTATTATAACCTTCAAGAAATTCACAAAATTGGATTAAATACGAAATCGCAACGCCCAAAAATGGTGAAATAATCTTATCACTGATAAAAGATTGAAAATGGGACAAACTCATAACGGTCACAAAGCGTTCAACCGTTAAAAATCCCTCATCGTCAAACGTTTATGAAAACAAGAATTAATTTACTCGATTCAGCAAAATAAGAATTGGTCTTTATACAGAGAAATTGCCCAATATAAGTTCTAACTTTAAAAAGTGGCATAAACAGTATTGTCAGTCTTTGGAAATTGGTATTTCGGTTGTTTTGGAAATCTATATATTAGAATTTTTTTATATATCTAAAATAGGGCACACCGATATGATATTTGAGGATTCTGGACGGAACAATTCTTTAATTTACTGATGCTAGCAGAAAGAGACAGTTTTCCTTCGGAGAAAGAGAGTATACATATGGAATGTAGTTGTCTTTGCACCGCTCCTATAAGTTATTGTTATTGGTAACTCCTATCGTTCTGGTCATCAGGTATGGTCTTGACTGGGGAATTGACGGTTACATACTCCTGGCCAGGAATAACGGTAACCAGTGCGGAGTGGCGACAAGGGCCACCTATCCTCTCTTATAACTGGTGCAGAGTGGCGATACGGGCCACCTATCCTCTCCTGCAACTGGTGCAGTGGCGACAACGGCCATCAATCCTCTCTTGCAACTGGTGCAGAGCGGCAACACGGGTCAACTATCCTTTTTCTATAACCGATGCAACGCGGCGACTCGGGCCACCTATCCTACCATCATTAACATAAGCCATCAAGAAACGAGAGTTTCTCCCAAGATCAAGCATAAGCGTTCTTTCACTCTTAGCTCTATGTTTGAACCATTCTGCTCGTTTTACATGTTTTTCAATTTAACTGTAAATAAATGTATACCCCCAAACGATCGGGTGGAATATGCTTTCTACTTTATTTATTTGTTATGAATGGGCGAATTTCTTGTCACATTCTCTCTTTCCTTTAGGACAAAACATCTCTATTCACATTACTGGCCTGTAAAATATAGCTCGAAACGATGTTGGTACCGTAATTGTCCATTCATCAACAGCAATATGTAAGATATTCCAATGCACATGCTACAAATTACTTAGTTTCGTTATCACAGTTAAGTGTAACAGGGGTTTGTTACGATTTAAATATATCCGATGTAAATCCAGATACAAATACGTTTATTCACAAATAATCAATCCAACAGAAACATAACCGGCAATCGGTTTTCCAGCTACAGTAAGTTTGGTGATCCAAAACTATAAAACTGCCGTGTCTGTACAGAGACTATCCAGAAAACTAAATATAATGACAGAACGTTTAAGTTTTATTCGAAGAGATGACAATGAAACAACATGGCAGATGGGCCCCAAAACAAGACATAGAACTAGAAATACAAAATTGACCAAACATATAGGTAAGAATATGAAAGAATCTATTACATAAGAAAATTATAAAAACAAGTATGCGATCTACATATCCGGTCAGCAATTGAACTCACGCAGGGCTCGCCGCTTATCGGTCGAGTATTACTCTTTTGTTAGCCGGTTTAATTGCAATTAGCAAAAGATGCATCAGTTCTCCAGTATATGGTTCAGTATAATGGTTAGCGGAAGAGAAAATCTTAGATGTGAAGTTATGAAAGGAAACATGATACCAGACCTTGGGGGGTGGGGGCGGGGGCATTTTTGCCCCTTGTCAAACTCGCTACCCTATCTCCAAAACGACAAACAATTGAGAGCTGTTACTCCGTGACTTTTTAATTTATTATATTGGGGTCATTTCGAGCCTAGATGCATAACCACCGGAGCACAGCATCACGGCGACCATCACAAATGTGATGTTTTCGTCATAGAAATGAAATATTCGAATGGACCAAAAAATGTTTTTAAATGACGTCACTGTGACGTCATCAAAGTACCCAAGGCTATAGTGTGGTTAGTTTCAGCCCCCTAGCTCAAGGGATAATAACAATATTTAGGGAGGGGAGGAGGGCGAATCCCCCTCCCAGGCCTGGACAGGTCCCAAATCGCCCAGGCCAGATAGGAAGAAGAGAATCTGTAGAGAGAGAATGTCGTTCGCAATTGTTGTGAAGTTAAGAGATACTGAAAGACGTTGTTGATATTAAGTTGGTTAAAGGACTTTCCTTTAATATACATTTATCTTGTGCGACAATGCAACCATATTAGAAACTGCAAAGAGGGAGATGTGGAGTAATCTGCTATGAAACCTAGGGTTACCTCTCTTGAGGAGAGCTCATGGATACCAAGCTGGAAGACACAACTTGTCTGAGTGAAGTATTAAGTCATTTGGAACCCAGGTCTGGTTTTAATAAATTCACCCAACATTCCTACCGTGTAATTATGTTCAAGGCGCATCGTATATGTAAATCTAGGGTGAATTCACAAAGATAATAATTTATTTCTTCCTCATCTCGACCCATGATACCTTATTGGAAATACGTTCTCCTATGTTGGAGGCGCGATACTCCCGTTTCATCTTCGGTGAGAATTACAACAACAATAAATACAACAACGAAGACGCCTTTCAAAAACAAAAGTTGTGTACTTCATAAATGGATGGAATATCCATTTCTCCAGCACCATAGCATCACGCGTTCTACAAAGCAGAACACAACTGGTCACATTGAGGTAATATAAAGTCATGTCCCAAGAAAAACTGGGCCTGAAATAACAGTAAATCGGCGACGATTTAATAAATATACAATTTAAGGACGTTCCTAACCCTTGCTGATGTGACAACGTCACGCATGCATTTACTGCGCGTACGTCATAAGACTTTTCATAGTCTCCCTTTGATCGTGCTTTTAATTGCACACACCATAGGCCGCATTTATAGAACATAATGCAGTGGGTATTATTACTGGTATTTATTTACTGGTAATTTGTGCACAACGTTTGAGAAAAAAAATCATCATAGTTCATCATATTAGATGAGCTGGACGTCTTCAAATTATTTCTAGCAAGCCCTTTTGTGTAAAAATTATGAAAAGCCTGGAACGCCGATTTTATTATACAGGGGCACTAATTGATGGTACATATACAATGAAAATGATGGCGACACCTCATAAATTCGGCAATAATTAATTATACATGTAGACCTGTCCAGGACTGGGTGGGGAAGCTATTTCTGCCTCCTAATAATCTCGCCCCCCCCCCCACTAAATATTTTTTTTACACCTTGAGCTAGGGGTCTGAAACTTTCCACACTATTCCCTTTTGTCAAGCCAAACAAGAAAATGTAAAGAAAACAACAAATTGTTAGTCATGATGACGCCACAGTGACGTTAATTTGAAAAGGCAGTTTTGACGATATTTCGGCCAGATTTATCAAATTTTTTTATTTGTGTTTTTTTCGTAAAAACTGCATGATAATTGGTAAATACTAAACTGCATGTAAAATAAAATAGCTTTTCCCGACTTTTCCTCGCAGAAAAGAGGAAAATTTGAAGAAAAATGACGAAAACATCATTTTCTGGTACTCCACATTGTCGTCATTTTGAATTTACCCATGATCCTCTGCTCACGGGGTTATGCAAATAGACTTAAAATTAGCCCAACATGATAAATTATAAAGTCAAGGTGTGTGAGTTTTCAAGTTTTTGTCCTTTCGGAGATAGGGTAGTAAGTTTGGTAGGGGGTCATAAAACCCCCCTCCCCCAGTCCTGGTAGGGTAAACACCTCCACCCCCCTAAACACATCAAATATCCATACTGTGAAACGTGAGTTGTGATTGCACACCGTCGTTATCATTATATTGGATTCTTCAAGAATAATAATGCATAGTCAACAGATAGTTTTATGGCACCAAACATGAAAACTGATGGATAATTTCTGATACTAGAACTAGAAATAACACGATGCTGCTATATCCCTCAAAACGTTGTTTGTTAGGACAAATTAGATGAGGAACAGTGGTCGATAAATCAATATGTATTGTCTGACATTGGTGCAGAGTAAAGTTATGAAAAACATATTACATGAACATGTTTGTATGGTGGAAGTTCATACTGACCGCATGGGTCAACGTGGGTGCGGTTTTCAACATACACTTTTGGTAGATTACTTATCGATCAAATGTTATACCATAGTAGTTATGTAATAAAGTCATGTAATCCCCTTAAGACGGCTGGCGTAGGCTCGACGTTCTGAATTACGTCTGTGCATGATGTCTGGGCGACGCACAACCGATATCTTAAAATTAACACACACAGGTTCCGTTGGAGACCTGATGTCGGGCTGACGTAATGCCGATATATTGAAACTAGGACCGAAATATGCGTTGCCGACGCCAACGTACGCCGACATGATTCAACCTGATGCCGATGTCCGCTCGATGTGTGCATGCTGTCTGGAAGGCTTTTGTGCTTCAACTGGGAAAGCCAGAATTCGCCAAAGTTTGAGAGAGGGCCAAAACGTAAGAAGATTCGAATGCATAGAAATTTTGTGAAACAGTCTGATTAGGTACGAATGTTCGTACGAATGGTTTGTGATCGATTTCCTTCGCACGAAAACTGCGAAGCAAATCTCAGGATGTGTCTGTGCTTGGCCAACAGAATACGTGCCATCAAGTGTCGGCCCTACATTGTATCTCATTGTCGAACAACAATAATTGTTCCAAATGTAGGAAACCATCTTGTGTTGTTTTGGGTTTTTTTCATACACAAATTGGTACTAGCTGTCATAAAAAATAGTTATTTCGATTTATAATATTGATGCGAAAATTCTTTATGGGCGACGGTTGAATATTGAATGTCGAATCTGAGGCTTGGTAATTGATACGCGATCTTTTTTCAATGGGAATGTTCAATGTACTGAGTGAATCGTGAGGTACAGGATCGAAAGAATCCATTTCTCCACCAAAAGAATCAGCGGATGAAATTATGAAACATCACGTGACTCGCTTCCAGTGAGCATCGATAATGTTGATCGTCTATCCTGCAGTGAAGCAAAGTGTCACTGTCACTTGTGTTGCAAGGAGCAAAGAGTCGGGGATGAGATCAATCAAAGTTCATATCTCGTATTATTGACGCTGAAATATTTTATGGACGACGGCTGAATATTGAATGTCGGATCTGACGCTTGCTTTTTGAATGCAAATCGCCCACTAATTGTCTTTATATTAGGACTAAAATGAAGTCGACAAGTTGGAATTAAAGTCGGGGAAAGAGAATCTAGAGTGGAATAATTCTCTGACCTTTGTGGAAATAGAGGATAGGCCCCTACCGTTCGGTATATCAGGACAAATTTCAGGAAATATAAAATAATGGAATTGCTTTGCTTGGGCTACAGCAAAGGATAGATATTACTGATGAAATCGTATGGCCTCGTGTATGACAAAGATGTTCAGCATACCCCCTGCATCTGTTCACTTCCTTACTGGAGTTTAACACGTCTCTGTTGAGTCTCGGTTGAAGAAGAAGAATATAGAATCGTTTCAGAGTATTTTCCCCCTGATAAATATTGCAGAGTAATAGATATTTATATAAAAACCACCTTGCCAAGTTTGATGTCAATCGGTTTATCCATTCTCCAGATATGGACCACAATTGATGCCAACAACCACACTGGGTATTGGGATCTCGTTCAAAACTATACCATTCTATCTCCTAGTGAGATCCAGCCATGTTATCTGTAGGTTTTCATTTGCCGACCGAAACATCCAAGGGGTAGGTAAAACAAATGAGCATGAGGATAGAATGTGAAAACTTACATAGTGGTTCATAGTGGTTCATATGTGTCATTCGACTAATATATGTAGGTTTATTGTTTCAATGGGAAATTTAAGCCGAACGACGTCGGGCATTACAGGTTCGTTTTTCTGGATATTCGCATTTACCAGGTTTATCCCACATGGAGGCGTTTACTCCATCAGACGTCCTCGAAACTCATTCATGCTCATCCATTTTTTTTATAGCTGATCTGTCATCACAGCTGCCGAGCTAGCGTGTATAATTTCGCTTTGAACCGGTGCTATGGGCCTTGTGGATACCTCATAGTCTCCGTATGAACAGCTGGAATGAAAGCGCGGCTGAGATACTAAGGCTACGTCCGAGAATCCATCATATTCTCGGGTCTGAATGTGAAGTGCCGAGGGAAGCTTTCATGTGGAGTCATATGGTTGCTTTTTAGTCGCCAGACGTCTTCACCTCTTGCAAATCGCTCCAATTCAATGAGACTCAAACTCACGTCGCCTATGAATCCAGCCGCTGGGGCTTACAATACTACCAGCCAGACCACTGCGCCACATTTCTTCTCAAAACGTTTCTTTCAATGACGGTGTTAGATCGAGTGTCAAACAATGAATCACTGGCGATAAAAAAATAAAAGTTACACTTTGCAGCAGGCAAACACCTCATTGTATCCATCAACTTACCCAGCCATCAAAATTTGTTGCCAGGGTGTGTGTGTGTGTGTGTGGTGGGGGCGGGGGTAAGCGGCTATCCCTACGGGTAAACCCAACGACCAACTTGAGTCGTAACTTGGATCCCCTCAGGGTCTTCTCGGTCATTCGAACAGGCCTTTTTGCCACACTGAAGGTTAATCATTTGACCCCCCCCCCCTGTGTCCCCTCGAGCCGCCGGACAGTCAACTCGATCAACTCGGTGGGAGGTACCACCCCTATCTCTCTAGGTCAAGCATCCAATATCATGGGACTCAAACAGACGGTGTGATGGCGTTTTACCATGAGTTACTAGTACATAAACCCATGTAAGAGGCCAAAGGAGAAATTTGAATCAAATCTGGTACATGAAGCTGTAAGTACAGAATTCACAAGACAAGTAGTGTGGAATATTCATTCGTTACTTTGGATCAAGATGCGCACCGTACATGTATTATTTGTATTATTGCAAGCTGTAAGCTGCGCTGCGAGTAAGCTGATTTTTCATCAAAATACATTCTGTGTATTCAAATATAAGATATTCCAGGTAAGTTTCAGTTCAGCCGTTGGCCATATTGAACAATTCGATTTGGTAACAAAGCCATACACACCCAGAAAATTGCTGTTGGCCCAACACCCATTTACGGTGTTGTGGGCTGATCATATGAGGGCTGATCAACACCATAAAGTGGTAATGGTGTTGACCCATGTGAAGACTACAAAATGGTTCAAATTGTATTTTATTGTATTGTATGATATGGTATTGTAAAGTA
The DNA here is from genome assembly GCA_036873755.1 of Hanleya hanleyi. NCBI lineage: Eukaryota > Metazoa > Mollusca > Polyplacophora > Lepidopleurida > Hanleyidae > Hanleya > Hanleya hanleyi. The sequence goes on along the minus strand of JAVTVY010008113.1, from coordinate 332,588 downwards.
TTGTAATGTATTGAGTTGTAATATATTGAATTGTAATATATTGTATTGTATTGTAATATATTGCATTGTATTATTTAGCATTTTATTGTATTGTTTGTACTGTCTCGAACTGTTTTGTTGTATTGTGACATGAAGTGTTATTTTGGAACAAATAGAAAGATGAAAAAAAAGCAGTTTTCCGGGAAAACTGTGAAAATATGCCATCCGAATTGACGTAGTGTATTTTTGTGTAGATATTACTTTGTCAACTGACCACATTTTTGAGAAGTTTTTGTGTGAGAAAACGTGGTCTACTTTAGGCACATCAACAGTGTCTTTGAAAAATCGTAAATACATGCCTTTGTATTGTAGTGGTAGAAAGTGGCATTTGTTTCAAAGTCCCTTGTTTCAGGGTATTGATTCATATCAACAATAATAGATGATAGAATTCTAGAGGACAATTGGTGTGATTAAAAATAGGTGGTATAGGCATTTTCTTTATTTCTAGTTCTTGAATATGAAACCCTCTTACAGAATTTGAAATTAAAAAGCGTTATAAATTTTCTTTGAATTCCGTATTATCAGGGGAAAAAATTATCGTACAAGGCTGAAATTTTCAAAGAAAATTATGTATATTATCTTTCCAAACTAATTAAATTTTGGTCAATTCCGTGAACGTTGAGCGTGCAAGGGAACGAAGCGGTGATAATGGAAGACGGCCATAATACCAAGTTGACCCGTAACACACACACACTAAACGTGATATATAATAAACCACAGAGTCAGTCACACTGACATATAGTTTCTGACGTTTCAGCGAATAGTAAGAAACTGATGTCTCCACGTGGTTAGAGTACTCAGTGTCCGCCTAAGGGGCGGAGTTAGGGGGTGTGGCGAAATGAACGTATCTGATTGGTTGACCAGTACATGGGGTAACATGGTTAGCGTGGTGTGAATGATCATTCTTGTCGGTGCTCAGCGCCAAGACAACACGTTTTCTTTTAAAATGGAATTATGTTTGTATTAAAGCAAAACATTCGTATTATATAGAGGGAGATGTTCTATGGTAAGCATAAATTTGGTAGTTTGAAGGATTCACTTTGTACTGTAACGGTAAACTGGTGGCCTGTCAATATCTGATAAATTTTGAGTACGGCTATACATAATGTACAGTGCAGTACATGGCAGATGTTATACTCACGCTTTTCCCAGAGTTTTTAACCTTTAATAAACTGATTTTATCTCTGTTTTTTTTTAATGCAGGGTGTAATATGATCTGAACCAATTCCGAGAAAAGCAGCTAGTTCAGACACTGGTGTAAAGTAATTAATAATAAAAGTGAAACGCTGAATTATTATGTACATGGAACTTAACTAAACTGTAACCTAAAATGTAACCCGTGTTGTTCTTGGGCTCAATAAATACCGCTAATTCTGTGTTGTTCTTGGGCTCAATAAATGCCGCTAATTCCAACCTGTGTTGTTCTTGGGCTCAGTTAATAAATGCCGCTAATTCCTGATAATTGGATTATAGTTGGGTTAGTTTATGGTGTTGGTACGGCACTAAGGGGAGACAGACACTTACCCACACATGCATCCATCTTGATACACTCTCACCCACACATTCAGTCACCTTGACAGATACACATCCATTCACCCTGTCATATGGTATATATTGCCTGGAGGGATGGTCAAGCTGATGTACTGTTTTGCCGGTCCAGGCCTAGGAAACTTCTCCAGTCGCGCGCCTCAGTTCCTTGTCCATCCATCATTTTGCCTGTTTTCGGGGCCAATTTCGTGTGCATGGGCCAGAAATCGTCCAATCCTTGCGCTGGTGAAGCATTTCACGACCGTGAACACAGTTTCGTGGACTCGCACCAGTTTCCTCCCGAAGTCAGTGTATTGGTGGAAATTTGTCCGAGCGCATGAAGCTTTGTACGAGGGTGAAGAATATTTCCAGCGCACACGGATTGGAAGGGGCGAGCGCCCGGATTTCATGCGCACGGAATTGGCCCTAATCACAAGGAAATAGACAGATGGACAAGGAACACAGGTGCATGCGTGGAGAAGTTTCTTAGGCCTGCGGTCGGTTGACCTGGGAACTGACACTCACCTTGTTTATGAAATTACAATACTACAGTCAGATAGTCGTTTAAGGTAGATTTATACCCCAAAATCTGATTAATCAAATTTTCTCACCCTTGTCAGTCTTTTGACGATTTCTTCCCAGTGGCCTGGAGTATGGTCATGAAAAATCATCAACGTGTCAACCTCGACACGAGAAAGATATTGAGAGAAATTGATCTACAAGTGCCAAACAATAGAACTGGACCACTATTTTCTCCATGTAGTACGTACAGGTGAAAATATTAACCAAATCATTTTCAACATAATTTTTTACATTCATATTCCTTTATTCTTTAGGTAAACTTGAATTTATATTGGGCTATCACTCTGGTTGTATTGTTTGACACTTGTAGATAAATTGGACGCTGCAGTTGAGGTTCTGATACTTATAGTGAGGTGGCATGTGGCCATATTTTGGGAAGATTGTGACACGCTGGTCCAAAGCACCGAACTTGGCACATCCATCACACGAGGCATATATAACAATATAATAAGGGGTGCCCTTTGCTCTGGGCTCTGTGATGCCCTCCGGCCCCCCAAATGGCATCCGATGGGCAATGTTGTTATTCAAAGAATAGTTATCCTCTCAACAGCTTCGTTACTTTCATTATCCTTCAGGTTGCGAAGCTGAAACCTGCCACACTGCATCACTGGTTCAAGCGCTGCCAGAAAATGTTACAAAATCCGAGATGTTGGCCATGTTGTTATCACAGTGACATCATATTCCAAACATAAGCCATTTTGTGGACGATTTTTCGAACCGATTTTTGCAATTTGTTATTTGTACAATATTCTTCGCTGAAACTGCCTGGTAAATTATTAAATAGTCATCATATTTGATATAAAATACTTTTGAGCACTTTTACGAAGAAAAACATTAATTTTGACGGAATACGACGAAAACAGAACTTTTCAGTTATACCCTTATGTCACCCATGTTGAACTTACTCGTGATGCTCTGCAACAGGCTCAATATAACCCCAATATCCTAAGCTATAACTGCACTATAAGTTTAGAGCTCTCGATGTTTCTTCGTTTTGGAACACCAGGTAATAGTTCTCTGGGAAGGAAGGGTTTGGCTGAAACCACCTATACCAATTAGGTTTACATAATCGCCTGTGTAAAAGGAAACAATCTCGCCCAAAGATGGATATGCCCATCTTGAACATGAAAGCATGAAAGATGGAAAGCTCTCGCCGATCCCATATTCATACTTTCTGTCTGGCAAAATTTAGAACAGAAAGATGCAAATCTCGACATCGTTTTTGCATTTTGAAATATATAATACAGCAAGTATGCTATCTATGCAGACCTAAGGTTTGCATATAGAGAGAGTATATGGCAATACGAGAGCAATAGGCCTACTTTACTTAGGCGATTGGCCTAGTAAGCCCCATTTCTCGAAATATACATTTAACGACAATGTTTATTAATACTGTTTCACATTCATCTGTTTAAAATTAACAATCTTCTCCCCTAAAACCCTTGTATCACACCGGTACCAAGTTCACAACAAAACAGCATGTGATGTCGTAAAAAGCAATGTGTGAATATTGGGAGAAATGAGACGATATATTTCTATTTTATTCAAAATATAGAAGCTGGGTAGGGCCTATATTTTTGATTTTGAGAGTTAAAAAACCTGGCACACGTCGAACACTAATTCTTTAATTCTCAATTTTGCCAAATGAAAAGCTGGAATACAGGAGCAAGGTTGAGCTTTTCAATCTTTTTGCTTCCAAGCTTGAGAGATGAAAAGCTGAATTAAGAAGTGTTGCACGGGTCGGGGATACGTGTTTAGTTCTATACATCTATGTTTATTTATTTGTACGAAAGCCAGTTCGTGCCACTTCGAAATCATTTTTTTCTCCAGCTAAGTCATAATTACGACCTATAAAGTTATAATTATGACTTCACAAAGTCGTAATTTTCCACGTAAAAGTTACCAATAATATTTTATATCACATCAGATACCACATTATTTACTAATTTACAAGGCAGTTTAAGCGAAGAAAATTGCACAAATAAAACATTTGAAAAATTAATCCGAAAAATCGTCAATAAAATGGCTTATTTTTATAATATGACGTCACTGTAACATCATCATAAAGGCCATCTTCGGTTTTGTTACATTTTCTGATAGCGTTGGAAACAAAGATATAGTGTGACAAGTTTCAGCCTCAAGGATAACAAAAATCATGAAGCTATTGAGAAGCTGACTATTTTTTCAATGATAACATTTTCTCTTACATATAGATACCCTTTTGGGGTCCAGAGTGCATCACATGACCCAGAGCAAGGGGCACCCCTTCTTATATTGTTCTGTTGGCCTCAATCGATGGATGTGCCAAGTTTTGAGCTTTGGACATGCGTGTCAAGATCTTTTTGTTAAGCCACCTCACAATTAACTGGGTTAAGCCAGAATGACATTCCCATTGACTGAAATTACATCGAAAAGAATTGTAATTATATCATATTGAAATAATTATTCGTGTATATTATAAATAAAATCAAATATGAAGATGATAAATAACACTTTTTGACAGGACTGAAATGGTGACAGCGAAATGATTGTGTAACAGCTCATTTCTCTAACTTGCACCACAGGGCTAAGTAGCACTGTTTTGTCAGAGATTTTTTTTGAAAATTTAAAATTAAATTTTTTTAAACTTTTTTTAAATTTTAAAATTTTAATTTTTTTTTAACATCTTCGAACCACTAAATTATTATATAGCTTACTATAATACTCATACATGGTCATATTTTAAAGCGCGAGCTCGTGTTTGCCAAGCATGGAAAATTACACTATATAGTAGGCCCCTATATATACCCTATACATAGACTAGGTTAATAACATGGCCTCGAAAATCCTCGAAAATGACGCTGAGAGAAAAAACCACCTTCTTTTAGATCGGTCTAGCGATCGAACCAGCGCACGAAATGTGCCAAAGTTGTATGCCATTGAACGAGGACATCCTATAGCTTATGTTGACGTGTCATTATCCCAACAACTGTTACTAATTATCACTGTACACCCAGATGAAGTCGGATGTTACGCTAAATTTTCTTTAGTCGGACAAGATCGTGGCCAGAAATTGTCAGTGTAAACCGCACTGAACAGGCAGTTTTGGCCAGTCATCTCTTCAATCACCGCATAAATTGGTCTGTTTTTTCAAGCAGGGTCAATACATAACATACCTGTGCTGACATTACTCCATGAGATCGCTCTATTGGTAAATCCATGCGTTTTTTCTTGTATACTCCTTTTCGCGGTTACAAATTTACAACAACAGCCCCATGTTAAACGCACTGCATTCTGGGATCGGAGATGTGATCCTTTCACTTCCTGTGCCGCTAGAATACAAGAAAAAACGCATGGATTTACCATAGGGTGATGTCATGGAGTAATGTCAGCACAGGTACGTTATGTATTGACACCCTACTTGAAGAGTGAGTGAGTGAGTGAATAGGGTTTAACGTCGCTTTCAACATTTTTTCAGCTATCACCCTGCTTGAAAAAACAGACCAATTTATGCGGTGATTGAAGAGATGACTGGCCAAAACTGCCTGTTCAGTGCGGTTTGAAAAGTTTGAACACGACAAGATTTTTCACCGACTTCGAATCTCGGGAAAAACACGCAAAAGACAATCTGACAAGAAAATGGTTGATTTGCCACAACTACTATATCGATATGCAAGCCTAGAATATTTTTAAGCGTCACTGTGGTACTGCTGAATCAAATGTAAAGGCAGATTCACGAATTGTTATCATGGGCATTATCTAATTTACTTCATAAACCAAATGAGTTGGATTGTTGAAATCCAAAATCCCGTGCTTTAGTATCAGCATGTCTCACCATACATGACATGTTGGGGAAAGTTTCGGTCTGCAATTGCAAATTGTGATATCTAATCACTGTTTTGTCAGTCCACAAATTCTATAAGATTGTAAATGTGATAACTTTCGCAAGAAAAGTTTTTAGTGGACAGTGGGAATCAAGCCCATGAACCCTCTGAACTGTGGAGTTGTTCTTACAATTGAATTTTTTTTTAATTGAATTTTATTCACCATATGTGTGTATGTGTGTGTGTGTGTGTGTGTGTGTATGTCGGGTGTTCGGACTATGATAATATAATAATATACAAGATAGTAGTTGTCCGGAATGTTATTGGCGGGAATAAAACCCCAAGGGACTTGTTCTATCCCAGGGGGGAAAATAAAAAAAGACAAGTTTAACATTTGAGAAATATACAGTAGGTGATGTCAATATATTAACCGCTCTGCATGGGCATATGAGTTAATTGAAATGCTACCATGTGAAACAAGATTAAGTTTCAAGAAGATGTGATTTAAGCTTTGATTTGAATAAGGACGAAGACGTTGTGGTTTTAAGTGTTGAAGGCAGTTTGTTCCATTCCCGCGGTCCTGTGACTTTAATTTTATGGTAAGATAGATTAGATCGATAAAATGGTCTACATGTATATAGCTTTACCTGTTGATTTCTAGTCGGATAACGATGGACATCAGATAATTTTGTGAGGTAATCCCGAAAGCGAATTGAAGTTAAATCGGGATGATACAAATTTTTTGAGTCAGGAGAGGGAGGAAGGAGGGAGGGAATTTGGCTTAATGTCACACTCAAGTTTGTTTCACTCATATGGTTACGGTCAGTTTGGTTGGTGGAGGAAGCCGGAGTACCCGGTTCAGCGGTGTGAGGCTAGCGGTCACCAGCGAAGCGCCTTAGACCGCTCGGCCACCGAGGGCCCCCGAGAGTCAGGAGAGAACAGGTATATTACGGAAGCGTATTAGTGCCAGTGTGAAAAAAAAAAATCCGAGATTTATCTCCTAATTAGGACATAATATCTCCCAATTAGGAGAAAATTATCTCCTAATTAGGACTTATTATCTCCTAATTAGGACTTATTATCTCCTAATTAGGACATATTATCTCCTAATCAGGACTTAATATCTCCTAATTAGGACTTATTATCTCCTAATTAGGTGATAATTATCTCCTAATTAGGACTTATTATCTGCTAATTAGGACTTAATATCTCCTAACTAGTTGTTGCCCCATTTATCAGCTATATCGTGAGTAATATGCAAAGCACCGTAACCCTCAAGTTGACCTTTGACCAAACCACTTTTAGTCGGGAGGGATGCAAGGTTGTTATGCAAAGAATGGTTTACCCCAATGGAAAGGTCAAGGCCGCTATAGTTCCGGCAAAGGCCACTTCCGGTCACGTGACCACAAGTGACGTCCGAGGATGTATTCCACCGGGGTGATGCGGTCATGTCCGACGGTGATGCGGTCTTGTCCGTGGAGAAGCCTCCGTGCACAGAAAGTAGTCCCTTGTCAACGAGATTTCAATACGCTGTTGGTCGATTCCCTTGCGTCATAATACCATCATACAGATGAGAAAACAACAAGGATGACAGGTCAACCATTTTATTTTCCCTTTTATTTTCCCATCCTGGGTGAGCCGCGTTGGGTATGTTTACACTTCAAGTAGGCTCTTGTCCAATCAGAAGCCTTCCTTTGAGAAAGTTCAATCTTTTTTCGGTGTGACCTAAGCATTGCCGCGCAGGCCAGGATACCGTTCAGGCAGCATGTCCTGAAACAGTTGTTTGCGCATTCTGATCGCATTTTCCAGAGCCTCGGTGGGTGGTAACCCCATATACTCTTCCAAGTGACGTTGGGTCTTCATGATGGTCCTGTGCGTGGGGTCGCCATTCAGCTCGAGGATGGGGCAGTCGGGAGCTCGAAGCCCGCGTATTCACTCACTCGCTCACTCACTCACTAGCGTTAGAGCGTCACTGCGTTTAGGGCATCACTACCTTAAGACGAGCGTTGGGCATGCCTCACTCCCGGAGCTCCGGAGTCTGAGCTTGGAGCTCTTGGAGCTCGGAAGTGACGTCATCGTACGCATGCGCACACACACCTGTGCTGCACCTTGTATCCTATAGCCCATAGATAATTTTCTCCTAATTAGGAGATAATTTTCTCCTAATTAGGAGATAATTATCTCCTAATTAGGAGTTATTAAGTCCTAATTAGGAGATAATAAGTCCTAATTAGGAGGTAATTATCACCTAATTAGGAGATAATAAGTCCTAATTAGGAGATATTAACTCCTAATTAGGACATAATAAGTCCTAATTAGGAGATAATTATCACCTAATTAGGAGATAATAAGTCCTAATTAGGAGATAAGTCCTAATTAGGAGATAATTATCACCTAATTAGGAGATAATTTTCTTCTAGTTAGGAGATAATAAGTCCTAATTAGGAGATAAATCTCGGAATTTTTTTTTCACACTGGCACTAATACGCTTCCGTAATTACGGAAGCGTATTAGCCACTAATACGCTTCCGTAGCATATAACTTCAATTTAAGTATCGGTAAAATTTTCAGTGTAGCAAATAATGGCTGTGTATGATCAAACTTCTTACATAAGGGGATACAACGTATTACTCGTTTTTGCAATAGTATTAACGGGTTCAGGTGAGTGATATAAGTATTTCCCCAGAGAATGTTACAATAAGACAGATATGGGAATATCATTGAGTAATACAAAATGTAAAGTGTTTTCTTATTGACAGATTCTTTTGTATGATTGATGATTCCAGTGTCTCGCGCAATTCTTTTGCAGATTTATAGTCAATGTGAGTCGTCCAGGTCAATCTATTGTTAAGAAATATTCCAAGGAATTAGCTATATGCCCATGCAAAAGGAAAGATTACAGGACAAATGTTCTGTTCCTATCCGTTAACATAGCTCGAAAAAATTCTCCAACTTTGCAGATTACGAAAGACACGAGAAGGATAATATTTCTGTTCATAGTTATCGATAATACTCGCTTAAATCTTCACTATGCATGTCAAATCCTTCTATCGGTGCACGTGTTACTAAGTGCATAAACAAGCTTGCTGGTATGAAATTGGGAATTCGGTGTAGAGTATAGAATAATTTTTGGGAGAGAAAGAATAATTTAGCCGTAAATGTGGGTTCAATTCCAATTGAAGGTTAAATTATTCTTTCAAGAATTTTTTTTCCTGTACTAATTTCCTCGCGGGGGAGGTAAACGCCATACGAAACCGTCACGTTCAAATCTTAACGACAGTTGCATATATTGAAACATATGGAGTGCTTAAGAACTTCATGGTGTCGTATACAAATTAAACAGTGACGGGCTAAAAGCCATATCATTTCTTCTTGATAAAGTCAGTTGCGCACATTGCAGCACCGAGATAGAAGGTTGGTCATGACAAAGACAATCCACGGGTGTAATACCTATGGGCCGTCATAGCTCAGTCGGTAGAGCATCGGCGCGTTGAGCAGGAGTCGTGCGTTCGAATCCCGCTGACGACCAATTTATTCTTCCTCTTTCAAAAACTATTTCACAATTTAAACAATTCTAGGGTGACCGGTGTGTATGTTCCTCTGACTGCAACCAGTCTAATCATCGGTCGCCCAGTTATTTTCGTCCAGAATTAGCCATTGATTATTTTCATCATACACTATTACACCATGCCATCCGTACAAATATAGGCTGATCAGGAGAACAAAGACGATGAAGCAACTTATCTCAAGATCTCCACGAGACAAAAAATCGACCCGACAAGATATTTTATCAAAACTGCATGGAGTGCATCAGCGCGTATGTCAGATGATACTCGTGTTTCGGTCGCGCCCGGTTAATTCCGTAAAGAGTACTTCAGCACGACTCTTCGCGGTAGCCATTTTGAATTTTCAAAGCGGAATTAATTTGTGTTGATGTTACCAAAAATGTCTGCGAATCATTTCCCAGACAAAGTCTTTTCTCCATGTGGTTTCGTACAATTATAATCAAACAAACCAGTGGCAGTATCCGCCATTAAAATAATTTTGCTCACGTGTCTAAAGTACTTTGCACTACGCGCCGATTATCTCAGTTCCCCGTAGACAATGCAGAGAACACATCACGAGGTACGATTATCTCACGACCGATAACTGTCCACATGACACAATGTACATGACAATCATGTGCGTTTTTATTTGTCTATATAAACTGATATAAATCTACTGTTTATCGTCGTCCTCATTCTCATCCCGGTTGACTTGTGATCTGAGAAATTAACGGACAAGTTTAAATCAAGGTAAGCCTGATCAAATAACAGCATTGTAACAATGCAATAGTTCTATATTCATGTGACGACGACTGTTCTAGCAGTTTGTTTTATTAGACGAAATGATGGTAAAGCCAATGAACTGATATCAGGATGAGGAATATGAGCTCTTCTGAATTGAAAGTGAAAAACTTGTTGCTCTTGAATGGCATACAAGAACACAGAAAGATCATGCGGTATGTTTGTTCTCGAAACACTGTTCAAGTTCCAATGATGCTTCAACAGTTGCTGTTTTCTTGAAGAAGGAAAGGGTTGCTCACTTTGACTGAGCAATGAGAATTGACCAAGGTATTAAAACTTGATTATGATGAATACTTCCATCAATATAAAATGGACAACGTCTTTTTTTAATATATACGATAGATGGCTACGCATGTGCTCCCTTATATTTTCATGTAAGTATACGGAAAGCCGTGATGAAAATGATATAAAGATATCCAAGATGAGGCGCACACTGAGCCCTTGTTGGTCAATAGGATGTTGATAGGTTATATTGTTTCGGATTGCTGCGGTCTGTCTACTCTGTGTTGTTCCTTCTTATTGTTGGAATCCCCGAAATGGACAAGAGAATAATGGATGTTAAAAGAACAACAAAATGGCATAAGAAATAGGTAATACGTATCTAACCGCGTAGCTTTGTCTGGATATATGTCCGAATTAAGTACATCGTCTTACATTATTACCGTAATTTAGATCTCAATGGTTTGGGTACATGGCAAAATATAACTGATTATTTGAAATACGGACAATGGTCATCTGACTAGTGTCATCTGTACATTTTAGTCGCTAATCGCGAGATAATCTACAACATACTGAACTAGTTTCTTTTTCGAAGCAATAGAACCATGTGAGGACGTCGAAATTAGGACATTTGGTCTTATCTACATCTTTAAATCATCAGATATAGACACACTGATAGAGCTCACCGAGATTTATTGTATATGGCCCACTTTAAGAAGGCCATTATCTTTGCACTATCATATGATGAAACAATAACAGGCCTCGTAACCCAAACATATTTGTAAAATCTCGATCCACCATCTTCAATACTGACTGGCTACCTCAAGAGGCCTGGTGTTGCTCAGAGCTAAATTTCTTAGCGCATGCAAAGAATTGAGCTTCGAATTCGTTGCTTCACATAGGTTCCCTCAAAATATTAACGTGGTTTTAAATTTGCCCAAAACAACCAGGTAGTGAGCTTGTTTTCGCGGTCATCTTCATTCATTCGTTAGTCGATTTTGGTGATTTTTCATTACCTGTGTTGAAATGACGATTGATTTTAGAGTACCTTCTGTAATATACGTCATCTAGTACTATTGTACTTTTCCCTTTGTCGATATTGTGACTATATTTTATTCCGTCATGAAATCTTCTGACAAAGATAGTGTTCAAGTGCTTAATCCTTTTCAATAAGACGTTTCTTCCGTTCACAGATGCTGAGACTTTTAGTAATTTCTTCCCTCGTGGCATTCGCCGCCTCGGCGCCATTCGCTTCTAAACTGGATGGAGAATGGAGGCTGTTTAAAGAGAGATACGGCAAAAACTACGACGCCAATGAAGAAGTGATTAGGTTAGTACTGATTATTCAAATGTCCTCCGAGGTATCAACAAAGTTATCACTACTTCGGTAGTCTCCGTAACGGTGCTCGATTCATGCTCAAAATGTATTTTGAAAGGGAGAGAGAAAAAAAAGCGCCCCCTAAGTCATCGACTTACACTTTTTTTGTCGATTTCTTCTGCCAGCTACATGGTATAGAGAGAAAAGTGTTTGTACCTAAATATGTCCCGACATGCTCTGCACAGTTCCTGGTGATGTCTGTCTGAAATTCCACTGTACTATCGACTTGAAGATTCTACATGTGTATAGCTAGAAATTAAGTCTAAGGATCACGAGATAATGCATACAATTGCCAAGTATGATGATAACAATATGTCTACACCCAGGGATTTTCGTAGTCACACGAGCCTTGTCCATAGTTTCTTACGTGGAGTAGCTACCCTTTATTTCGACTCACTGCGCACTACATTCGTACAGCGTGTTCAATCCCGAGAGAATTAGGTAGGCAAGCTACACAATTATGTTTTGTTCTATTTTCTAGGCGGTCTATTTGGGAAGACAATGTTAAGTACGTCCAGATGCACAATCTTGAGGCTGACAGAGGTGTACACACTTACACTGTTGGAATCAATCCATATGCTGATATGGTAAATTTTCCCGAGAAATATTCATGTAATCTGACCTATGTTCTTCACTACTTGAGCATACAGAAGACTCAGATACAAGGGAATACGTGGATTTTCAGGATACAAGTATATTGTTTAAATGTTAAATGTAATGTAAAATGGTTTCTATTGAAGGACGTATAACTCTATAGCCTATCTTGTATAATTGGAGGTAATCTGCCCATTAATGTTCGTGTATGGAGGAAAGGTGTTCATAGTAGATAAAATAACTAACAGTCACACCCACGGGCACCCCCTCCCTTCGCGCAGCTCCTCGCAAAACTTCATCCTACCCCAGACAGGGTCAAAACAATAAGAGTTTGTCTAGCTATAATGTCGCCTTTTTTAGCTACATGTAATTAGTACGACTAGTATCTGGTTACAGACTCTCCAGCTATGAAAACTACCGCATATGTCACCCATATGAAGATCATTTGAAAAATGAAGCGTGTGATTATTTATTTGAACAGACAGTACAGGAATTTGTCCAGGTCATGAATGGTTATAAAATGCAGAACAGAACCCGAGGTTCCACATTTATCCCACCAAGCAACACGGCTCTCCCTGACACCGTTGATTGGAGGACAAAGGGATACGTCACACCAGTTAAGAACCAGGTAATCCAATCAAATTAGTCTAATTACTCATTCTCCTACAAGAGTTATCTCCCTTCGTCTTGATTTATAACCGACTAAAATCCATAAAATACCTGTATTTATCGCAAAAATCTTGAGAAAAAACTAATATTTTGGATTCATTTCTTACCATTATAATTAAACACTGATATTTTATCCATGAGATGTAAAAATTGATTCCTATTCAATATATTCAGACAGATTTAGAAATTTATTTAACAACAATGCCTCGCAATAAAACTACGCTCTCATAACCGCATAATGGAGGGTTGGGAGTTCGATAGGGTCGAAGCTGTGGTTCCGGCTGGGCATATCCATTATCAGCAGTCCATATTCTATCAGGGGCCTGTTGCGTTCTATTCTCACGAGACCACCTTCTACGCGAAGATTCTCTAGAGTAAGTAGTTGCCATCCATCCTATGGACAGGTTTGTCTCCCATTATGCCAGACAGGACATCCCTGCTAGAATTCAATTAGTCATGTAGCCCAGAATCAAAACTTCATACATTTACCAGGTCAGGCGTCTTTATCAAACATACTCGATATAATGGTATTTTGTACTTCCACGTGCACTCTGCTTTAGATGTGTGTGATCTTTTGATTTCAATTAGAAACGATGTTCATTTTTTTGTTTCAAAATAAATTCCACTGGTTCCTAACAAGGTGAACTAATTATGGGCTCGTTTAGGCCTACTGCTGTTTGCTAAATATGCTCAGCTAGGCTAAAATTAATTAGATCCAACATTGCTGCCTGATTCAAGGGTAATTAGCAAAACACTTCAGGAAATCTCGACAGTATTAGGTTGCTCCCCGTGCAGTCATATGTCAAAATAGCCCTGCGCGGAGAGTGCTCAAAGACGTTTTCTAAGCCAAGATGGCTGAAGTAGGGCCGTAGCTTTGTATGGCAAACGGTTGCCATCTTCCCAAATTGGGTGGGGGGTGAGTGGGAGCTAGGAGGCGTATAAGTTGCGTGTGGTTAAATCCGGTATTTCAATCTTCACTGAACGGAAGAGAATTAAAGACGGATGTATCAATGTTATTATATGTGATCATGAGAGAAAGTTATCTAATAAAAAAAGTAGTTCACCGGTCGCGAGAGTGACGGAATAAGGGCTTCGTTTCGGAGTTCGTACCAGAGAGTCGCTTTGGTCTCCCATGCGGGTGGATACGGCTCTCTTTGAGAATGAGGCTAGTTGTACACAGCTGGGGCAGTTCGTCATGTAAGGATCTTCAAACCGGGAACACCGTGTGTAAATTATACAGATTATCGGGTAGCTTTTCCGGGTTTAACAAAGTTCCCTACATAGAGTCACATATTGAGTTTTCTTTCCATTACGAATAAGCCCAAATCTGGCGCCGGTGTGGAGGTTTAGATTTTCGCGGCCTTCTAACCGAGCTACAAGTAGAACATTTTCTTCACATTTGGAAGGAACGAGAAATATCCCCAAAGAAAGACACACGAGAAGGGACACTAATCCCCAGAGAGATTAATCCCCAGGGTCACTAATCTCCGGTACATTCTTAGATATCACACATTTGATTGTAACACTGACAAAGGAGATATATTTAATAACCCGACAAGATAGTCAGTTGGAAAACTACTGTATTTCTTGGTGGTCATGTACATTTACAAGAAAAACCGAATTTTGTACAAGTCACAATATAACAACATGTTGTCTTCCAGTTGCAATGTGGATCTTGCTGGGCATTTTCTTCAACCGGATCTTTGGAAGGACAGCACTTCAAGAAAACTGGAAACCTCGTTTCTCTGTCAGAGCAAAACCTCGTGGACTGCTCCAGGAAAGAAGGTGAGATCGATGAAATAATATCAGTCAGTATAAGTTGCCGGAATATGGACACCGGATGGCTCTTGTAATAATTCAGTAACAAAGAAAACTTGGGGGATCTTGTATATTAGGTGTTTGTCAAATTTATTTTACTATTCGTCCAGATGAGACTACACGTTTGACCTTTTCAGGTAACCAAGGGTGCGGTGGTGGCTGGATGGACCAGGCCTTCCAGTACATTAAAGTTAACCACGGCATCGACACAGAGGTCTCATACCCATATAAAGCAAAGGTAAGATCAACAAGGATTTTCCTATGGACTATTCACTGCATCAAATAGCAGAAATCTTACATGAAATGCTAAAATTTCGTAATTCATAAGCATTGTATTATTTGAGATTTTCCTCTCATTTGGATACTTTTGACGTTTCTTCAGGACGAAAAGTGTACCTTCAGTGCCGCTAATGTAGGAGCAACCGATACGGGATTCATGGACATCAAAAGAGACAACGAGACAGCTCTTCAGTTCGCTGTTGCCACAGTGGGTCCAATTTCCGTTGCTATCGACGCCAGTCACGCATCATTCCAGGTGTACAAGTCTGGTGTGTACTACGAGCCTCAGTGTAACCCCAGAACACTCGACCATGCAGTACTGGTCGTCGGTTATGGAACTGACAATGGGAAAGACTACTGGCTCGTCAAGAACAGGTTCGTGCATGTTCTTTTGCTCGTCCCACAAGTTGACGAAAACGTTGACCAATCGCGAGAAGGATAGTACTAGGCTGTCCATGCAGAGGTAAAAGATTCCAGAGTACCCTTATTATCGCCATTGTGGATTAATCCATGATCCCATCAACCTCAGAATATGCGAATTGGCTCAAAAAGAATGTGGGAAGCTGAATGTTTCCGATGTCACATTTCTCCATTCGGAACTATGTATGTGTTCCTAGGGTGTGTGTGTGCGTGTGTGTGTCTGTGTGTGTGTGTGTGGTTCAAAGTTGTCAAACGGGGACCTTATGTCGGTAAAATAGCTCGCTCAGAGCTAATGTTTATCATGTTTTAAAACTGACAACCGACTTTAAATAAAATTTCTTGAATCTTGCAATGTCATACACCCCAAACGACTGGGGACACCCCTCCAACCGGGGACGTCTGGAGTTGTTTTATGATGAATATGGTACTTCCTGCCGATTTTCTTGCTCACGTGCCTATCAACTATGCAAATTACAGGCATCCCCGTTACATTGACTCAGCGATATATCGCTGAGTGTATACACTCGTCTGTATGTGAACAACTCCATGTCGACACATCAAGGTCCCGTTTCAATGCCAAGTTTCCTAATAATATTTACCATTTTGTGTATGTAACTCTTCTTTGTTTTCGTTACAGTTGGGGAGCAGAGTGGGGCACAGCTGGATATATCATGATGTCCAGGAACCGTAACAACAACTGTGGTATAGCTACACAATCCAGCTATCCGCTCGTCTAATATGGTCAACAAAGTCGGTACCGCCACCTATGTCAATATGGTCCACATCAACGAGGGTCATTAACCAATGTGGGTGATACGATCAACAGGAACGAGACCATTTACTAACGTGTGTGATACCATCGACGTCAGCAATTCCCGTACAATATACATATGTGATACAATCAACACCAAAGCGGCCAATAACAGATGTGTGTGATATTAAAATATTGTATAGACACAACATTCGGGATCGTGTGATCGTGAACGTGAAAAGAACATTGTAAGGCGCTTGATCTGATCTTTCTGTAAATAATTACTATCTCTGTCATTCCTCTTCCTTCTTCAAACAAGAATAATATTTACTTCGTCTGATATTCTAAAGTTTCAAAAGTCTGCTTTACGCTATTGAGATTATTCGTTAGTTTCGTTTTCGGATATGTACATATATAAATTGCTCATGAAATAAATTATGTGATATGTAATTGTAATGTGTTTGCTTCACCAATGGGGACTGTTACACGGTTTTCCGTCTCACTCTAACGATGAACTGTCATAATTGTTTTCCCCTTCTGTGGCGTTCAATCTTTCTCTTGTCTTGTTGCTTGTTGGATCAACTGATACACGGGGAGAACACTAAGTTCTTCCACCACGTTGGTCCGACGCTTCGACGAACTTCAACAGAAGTACTTGACAAACAATTGTGACGGTGGGTTTGACGAATTCATACCGTTGTTATCAACCTGTATCAGCACCTATCATTACGAATGTACTGGGCAAGATCTATGGCGCTACGTTTCGTAACTTGTGTCTAACTCCGCTCAACCCATGGGCCGTAGAAAACCATGTACTTCAAGATTCTCATGGTGGTAACATATGCAATTACAATCAAAGCTTGACGGAGATATCTGCTAGTCTAGATAACGATTTTAACGAAAATCAGATGGATAAAGAACACTGATCAGCGATAAGGATTTGATATTTTTTGGAACATATATTGCCGGCATCATTGAACACTGTTGACCGCTTCCGTCTTGCAGGAAACTAGCCTATTTTTTGTCCCCCGCCGCAACGCGGCCGGGGACTTTAAAATGGTTCTTGCTTCTATGTTTCCGTGCATGCACGGACATGTCCGTGCAAATACTTCGTAAGCAATAACTTCTAAATGATTTGTCGGATTCCTCCGAAATTTGGCATTTGCATTCTTTGCGACAAGACGTCTCTTGATATTACGTTTCAGCAAGATCCGCCTGTAGGTGGCGCCACTGGGGTCTTGCTTCTATGTGTCCGTGCATGCACGGACATGTCCGTGCAAATACTTCGTAAGCAATAACTTCTAAATGCTTTGTCGGATTCCTCCGAAATTTGGCATCTGCATTCTTTACGACAAGACGTGTCTTGGTATTACGTTTCAGCAAGATCCGCCTGTAGGTGGCGCCACTGGGTCTTGTTCCAATCTTCAGTGCATGTCCGTGCAAATACTTCGTAAGCGATAACTCCTAAATGCTTTGTCGGATTCCTCCGAAATTTGGCATCTGCATTCTTTGCGACAAGACGTCTGTTGGTATTACGTTTCAGCAAGATCCGCCTGTAGGTGGCGCCACTGGGTCTTGTTCCAATCTTTAGTGCATGTCCGTGGATGTTCGTGCAAATGCTTCATAAACGATAACTCCTAAATGCTTTGTCGGATTCCTCCGAAATTTGGCATCTGCATTCTTTGCGACAAGACGTCGCTGGTATTACGTTTCAGCAAGATCCGCCTGTAGGTGGCGCCACTGGGTCTTGTTCCAATCTTCAATGCATGTCCGTTCATGTTTGTTCAATTCCTTCGCGAGCGATAACTTTCGAACAATTTGTCGGATTTCTTCGAAATTTGGTAAATGCATTCCCTGCGACAAAACACCGTTGGTGATGCGTTTCAGCAAAATCCACCTTGAGGTGGCGCCACTAGAGTTCATTCCATTATTCCATGCTGCAAGTGATAAACTTAGAAACACTTGGTCGAATTTCTTTGAAATATCCTACATATGTACCTTTCTGGGTAACATGAGAAACGTTGCGGCTCATCGGATTCTTCTCAAATTTGGCATGCATTTACCATGCCAGAAGCTGTTGCTTGGGATTGCCTTTCGCTCACTTGCACTCACAGGTGGCGCCACCTGGTGGCAACATCACAAATTCGTTTCCGGGTAATAACTTGAGAACTGACCATCGGATTTTTCTCAAATTTTGTATGAATGTACCGTGACATAAGATGTCGCTTGATAATGCATTTCACTGACTTGCGCCTAGAGGTGGCGTCACCTGGTGTCAAAATCTAAATTTGGTTTCTGGGCAATAACTTGAGGACCCTCATCGGATTCTTCTCAAATTTGGTATGCAGATGTCCCCACGATACCATGTTCCTTGGGATTGTATTTTCCCGCTTCTGCCTACAGGTGGCGTCTCCTGGTGGAAAAATTTGTTTCCGGGCAATAATTTGGCAACTGCTCATCAGATTATTATGTCTCCCCCAACTATGTTGGGGGGAGACATCTAGTGTTTGTGCTGTCTGTCTGGATGGATGTCTGTCTGGATGGATGTCTGTCCGTCCCCTTGCCTTGTCTGCAAGATATCTTGAGAACTACTGGATCGAATTTCACCAAACTTGGATGGAAGCTTCATTGGGATAGCCCCCTCATTTGATTAGGTTTTGGGGTGTGTGCGTGCATTCATCCATGTCCGGTGTCCGTCCGTCCGTCCATGTACTTGTACATGTATATACAGGCCTTGTCTGCAAGATATCTTAAGAACTACTGGATGGAATTTCACCAAACTTGGATGGAAGCTTCAGTGGGATAGCCCCCTCATTTGATTAGGTTTTGGTGTGTGTGCGTGCATTCATCCGTGTCCAGTGTCCGTCCGTCCGTCTATCTACTTGTACATGTATATACAGGCCTTGTCTGCAAGATATCTTGAGAACTACTGGATGGAATTTCACCAAACTTGGACGGAAGCTTCATTGGGATAGCCCCCTTATTTGATTAGGTTTTGGTGTGTGTGCATGCGGTCATCCGTGTCCGGTGTCCGTCCGTCCGTCCATCTGCTTGTACATGTATATACAGGCCTTGTCTGCAAGATATCTTGAGAACTACTGGATGGAATTTCACCAAACTTGGATGGAAGCTTCATTGGGATAGCCCCCTCAGTTGATCAGGTTTTGGTGTATGTGTGCATGCATTCATCCGTGTCGGGTGTCCGTCCGTCCGTTCATCTACTTGTACATGTATATAGAGGCCTTGTCTGCAAGATATCTGGAGAACTACGTGACGGAAGTTCACCAAACTTGGATGGAAGCTTTATTGGGATAGTCCTCTCGTCTGATTAGGTTTTGGTTTGTGTGTGCGTTCGGTGTCTGTCCGTCTGTCCATGTACTTGTACATGTATCTGTATATACAGGCCCTTTCTGCAAGATACACCAGGTTTTGATGTATGTATGCATGCATTCATCCATGTCGGGTGTCCGTCCGTCCGTTCATCTACTTGTACATGTATATAGTGGCCTTGTCTGCAAGATATCTGGAGAACTACTGGACAGAATTTCACCAAACTTGGATGGAAGGTTCATTGGGATAGCCCCCTCATTTGATTAGGTTTGGGTGTGTGTGTGCATTTATCCATGTCCATCATCCGTCCGTCCATCTAATTGTTCATGTCTATATACCTTGTCTGCAAGATATCTGGAGAACTACTCGACGGAATTTCACCAAACTTGGATGGAAGCTTCATTGAAATGGCCTTATGATCTAATTAGGTTTGGGTGTGAGCTAATGCTTGCGTGGGTCCATGCAAAATGTGCTTATCTGTCTGTCCAATTTTTGTTCACTCCATATCTTGGAAACTACTGAAGGCAAATGCATGAAACTTCTATACGGTACAGCATGTAAACTATATGTGTGGTTTTTGTATGTTTTGCATCTTTCCTATAACGTAATCAGTTTCGAAATAGTTGATGCTTCACAGTTACATGTATTTCACATTGGTTGGACGCTGTAGATGTCGACAATCCACTCATTGCTATATAAATCCCGAATCCTCACTGGGTTACTGCAACAATAAAAATCGCCTCTTTGTAATTAATATTTTTAGATGCGCAGCTTTGTTTAGGATACTTAGTGCTACGTTCATTTTATAGCCCTTTCCCTTAAATTATGTGCCCACTCACGACTCAAGGCAAGGTGGGAGGTTGGGGGAGACGTATGTTTTTGCTTAAAAAAACAACCAGCATAGGCTTCATGCCGGAGCGGCAACTCAAGGGTCAAAGCGGAACCTCTAGTTCTCAAATTTTGTATTCATATGTGACCCGCCCCAAATAACATGAACACAGGTGGGCATCTAGTACCGGCAATAACTTGAGGACCCCTCTTCAGAGTCTCAAAGTTCATATGCCGATACCATGACTTGAGATGTCATTTGGGATTGTGTTTTGCCTGCTTGCACCTACAGGTGGTGACTCCTTGTGGCAAAGTCTAAATTTGGTTTCTGGGCAATAGGTTGAGGATGCCTTCATATTCTTGTCAAATTTAGTTTGCAGATAATATGCCATGAGTTGTCTCTTGGGGTTGCATTTCGGTTACATAATTTTCATGCTACATGGTAAAGAAAATATATTACAGTAGCAATCAACATTCAGTCAGCCATTCGGAGTTGATCTCAAAACCTGGGAAGGTGGAAAGACCCCTCTGCTTCTTACGCCTGTGAAGTAGCTGTTGCCATCCTCATGAATATCTTCTGAAACCGACAGCGCTTATAAATATTGCTGCCATTTTGGCGGGGGACCTAGCATCCTCTGGCTGCTTGTTATCTTGGGAACGGAAACTTCAAATAATTCATTCGCAGTTCAGGTTGGGTTGCATTAAGCTAGACGTCGACATGTTTCACCAACATAACGGTTTATCATTCCTTCCTCGTTTTCCTCGTACAACACCCAAAGGGAACACTTATGAAATGAAATCGGCTATAAAATAAATATTGAAACACTGCTATTTGGCGACTCCTCCAAAAATTCCGTGTATAATAGTAACATAACTTTATTTGTACATGATTTTATTAGACGAACCGGCAGATTTAAAATTTAAAAATACGAGTCCAGTTGTAAAGCTTTTATATTCTCTAATGGACGACGGCTGGATTATGAATGACGGACTAGACGCTTGTAATTTCATTTTCGTTTCAAAACGATAGACAAAAAGTAAGGTATTTTCAGTTTGGATGCCCAAATTGTTTCCTCAATTTCTGTATCTATGTAGATAGTGTACGTAAATTTGTTTTTCGCTTAATCTCACTGAACTATTATCGAGTGTATTGTTGTTTATTGACTATAAACAGAATTTATATATTTGTTTGAAAACTGTAGTTGCACATGGGGAGAGCTTTTGATATAGTTTTTCAGGAAAATAAAAAAACTGTTTGAACTGAGACTTTAATCCCAATTGTGAAGCGTGGAGTCAGAGGCGTCGAGAAACACGCTCCCTTACGTGGTCTGCAAGCCCAGATAAATGCGTTCAGCGGTGTCCTCGTCCGAGAGATACTCAATGAAGTGGGAAAAACTTGGTCGTCCAAGCGGAACGAGCCACGAGGAATAAAATAATACTAAAATACCTGCGCCACTGAGACATCGCACCAGTAGATCTCCGGCCAAGCCACGACGCACATGAAAGACCCAGCACATCTTTGGGTAACATCCAGACTGGAACGTACCAAAGGTCAGTCGGTTAAACATGTCCTGCAAGCTCTCCAGCATGGCGGCGTCGGGCCCTATCAAATTAGTCCTCAACAACTGGGGTACGGCTTACGAGGAATTAAACCATATCTGCTTCTGCAGGAGAGCCAAGGTCGACAATGCGCACTGCACCCTGGGTCCAGTACATCTTTGGCTCCATTCTATATTTCAGCAAGTGGATGTGGTTCTCAGTGATAAACTCGTGAGTACTTCGACAAGTACCCATATCGTGCCTACATCGAGACGTTGTTTCCGTAAGGCCGAGACGCCAAAAAGTCTCACTTGACGACGCTCTTGTACTACCGGGATATCCGGTCGACAATGCTTGATAAATAAAAACGGCGGGGTTTTAAAATGAACAGTCATCATTGGATCTCATGGGAGGTCTACATGTAGACCGCTGTAGACCGCTAACTCTTGAAAGCAGCGTCCACTAACTGGACAGCGTGCGGCAACGGCCTATGCGTTCCTGGTCACCGGCGTAGCGCCCGACTATGAGATCATCATCCAAGTGACATCCGTGTACGTTCGCAAATTTAAACCGACCGAATTCAGTCGGGCAGCTGGGTCACATCACGGCTTTGGCAAACACCAGCCCAATACCTGATCAGAAGTGTACAAATCAAAATGTTTTCCGTCCCGGCTCAGAATCGAGTCACCAACCAAGAAAAAAATTCCTGGGGATCTCCTCAGCCGACTGACTATTGTCTACGTGTGGAACACCAGTTTCATCGAGCAATATGCGGACTGTTTATGCCTCAACAAGAGTTAGATCCGACACGCAATATTCAGTCGTCCATAAAAGAATTTCCGTGTAAATAATCGAATACCAAATTCGTGTGACAGTTTGTACCAATGCGAAATGTGTACGAAATAAAAATGATGAAAACATTTCAACATCAATATTTTAGCCCTGCATACGAACGAACAGCAGGTTCCAGCAACTCACCTACAACTGGATTTTACGCAGCGCAATTGCATCCGTAGTTACCAGTACCCCTTCGCGGCGACGGGTCACGTCGACCAAGACGAAAGGAACCCCATCGATCGAGATGCCTATAGTGACAAGTATACACGTCAATCTGCTTTAACCTCACCCGGCCTTAGACAACGACCATCAGCTGAGCCTCATCAAGAAAGGGAACTTGCGGTTGAAAATCCAATTTGAGACACCCAACCTGTATCATTAATTGATTGCTATGAAGAGTTCGACAACATCATTCAAGTAGGCAAGAGCCGAAACGTTCTCTGCGACTGTTCCACCTAACATGGATAGGGTCCAGATTTCAACCGTGCTGGAAAACGATCCGTCTTTCAAGGGGATTACCCCACTCCTACATGTAATTAAACCGCGGACGTCCTCAACACAGACCTGATGGATCGACCCGATCGACACTGGGTTGCCGTGCACTTAACCCGTAAGGGATATTCTCATCGGGCGGACTGCCACCGATTCATCCAGACCTGACTGCCTTCATGAACGAAGGCACAGAGACGTCGTACTGGAGCAACCAAGCGTTGCAAGGCCTCAGCAGTAGCGTGGGTTGTCAGTACCGCCTATTTCATTTACTTTATCACTGACGTGGATACTCAAGCCCATAATCGTGAAGATGTTTGACGAGTACCTCCAGGTCGGAGACCATCTCAATGTCCGAGTTATTGTTATCACGTGGTTGTTCTCGCGTTGTTGTTGTTGTTGTTGTACACGGAATAAAAAGAAGATATCTTACCCAACATCTTGTCTTGTGTGTTTTATTTCAATTTAGTAGATACAGTAGCGGTTGCTCTAAATATAGATCGTCTGCTGCCATTATAAAAGTGAGCGTTCTCTCCGTTTCAGCAGACACTCGTGTTAACCACTACACCAAGATGTATGGGTCATAACCATTACAAGCGTCTGGTCCGTCATTCATAATTCAGCCGTCGTCCATTAGAGAATATCCGCGTCCATAATCCAAAGACCTATTCCATATTCCATATAACAGTATTAGCACCAAATTTAAAAGGACAATCATGATATACATAAACATAGGCTAGTTTCCCGCAAGAGAGAAGCGGTCAACAGTTTTCAATGATGCCGGCAAGACATCATGATGCATGCCGACCTCCTTGACACGTTGTAAAATGGGGAATTCCCTCAAACTTTCCCAGGTGTCTCACATTCGAACCAGTTCAAACGGATTGTCCTAAAAATAGAGCGTCAGCTAGCACTATAAAAGCAAGCCGTATCTCCAGTTTCTGCGGAATCTCTATCATCCGATCGCGATGTTCAATTGTACGACCTGCGGGGAGGAATTTCATCGCCTGGACAATTCACAACGCCACGAACGTGCACTCCTTGTAGCACCCACGTATCACTGTAAAAATTGTGGTCGCTTATTTAAACGGTTCAATCAATTAAGCCGCCAACAACCGTCTTTCATAGAGGACGTACACGCCCTTACCGTCTCTCGCCATTCTCGAGGAAGGATAATTTTGATCCCAAGGAGGTCGATTCGCTACCCTGAGTCGCGAAGACCATGGAGGTCGATCGACCGCTATGAGTTGAGTCCATGGAGATTGACCCCAGCGTCCAGGAAGTAAAACTGTCCAAATTTTATTCCTATGCAATAGCGTAAATATTGGAACGAATTTGAACTGATTCAGATCAATTTGATCCGGTTGTACTAAAAATAAACTGCCAGCCTAAAAAGTAAGACGTGTGACCAGTTTGAGCAGACACTCCGTCAACTTCCTCGCCAAGATGCTCACTTTTACGACCCGCTCGAAGCTATTTTTGCATCTGCAACATTTTTGCCGCCATGAGCCTACCAACCACGGCACACTACCACCCAGTATAGATGAACAATCTGCTGAGAAAAGTTTTAGCGCCTGGATGTATCACGAAGTCATGACCGTGCACTCCAATGGCCGGTGGCAAAGAAGCAATGCCGGGAGTGGACAGTACTTTAAACGCGTGAGTCAGCGTCATCCACGCTTGGGGGTGGAGGAACCTGTAGAAGCCAGTTTCGAAGAGCGCACTCATCTTCCACCAGTATAAATGTTCGTTATTTTGGGGTACATAATTTAAGCGCCTGAACTCTTCCATTATCTGGCGTCGCTCCTCATTATCTTCGCCGCCTGCAAACACAGTGCCTCGTGAATGAATCAACCATTGCCGCAGGCTGGATCTCTGCCATGAATAAAGAGCATAGGGAGTGGACGGGTGGTATAGGGGCTAGAGGGGACGTGTTTCATACCCGTTCACGATAAAATCTCAAAATTAATCCCTAACGATGACACATTTCAGAGGCCCTTTCCCTACTACTACCACGTGAGCATGTTGCGTCAAAAAATATCCCTTTTCTACTACTCTCCGAGTGCGCATGCGTTTATTACCGGATCCACGACAACCCTGTACCAAACAAGAGCTTCGATAGAACCATACCCACGCCTCAGGACTAGTGTATAGGGGTATATATATAGTCCGGAGTGCGCATCCAAACATGCGTCACAGATACGTTACCCTCATATTAGTTCTTCTCTGGCTACACTCCAAGCTCCACATACAACTCCAAGTCTACATGCCACTAGTCACCCCCATGAGCCAGAATATAGGGGAGTAGTTAGGCGTCTAGTCACAACTGCGCATTCGCCCTGCTGTTTCGTTACTTCTGGTGACGCCACAGTCACGTGACTTCCACGCTTTAAGTGTCCCAATGCACTCCGTGACCCGTATTCAAGGTCCAGCGTCAAAGCTCTGGGGTTCAAGGTCAAGAGTCATTACTCACATTTTTAACACTCCCTCCACCATATCTCCCTCTCGAAACGATGCTAAGAGATTTGCGGTTCATAAACTACTCTAACCACTCGGCTCTTCCTTGTGGCTTTCAAAGAATGAGTCAAAATGTGGGGAGTTGAAACTGTAAACAATACCAGTCCTCTGTATACGGTGGCTTGTTAGGGCCATGCATTGATTTTTGCAATTTTCTGCCTTTTACTAGTTTTCAAGATTTCACTTTCGCGTTTTCTGTAAATAGTTTCAACCGCGGTTGAAATACTTTCCACCACGGTTGAAATACTTTTTCGATGTTTTTGCTAATTTTTAGTGTTTTCACATGGTTGTTCGATTTTTGCAGTGGCTTGAAAATGGATAGAAGAAATTGTTAAAACCAGAAAACAAATTTATATCTCGGAAATGAATCGATGTCAATGGCAAGAAATTACAGAAAACGCGAAAGTGAAATCTTAGTAAAAGGCAGAAAAGGCAGAAAATTGCAAAAATCAATGCATGGCCCTAACAAGCCACCCTATCTGTACTCAAACTCAGTCGTGTTCAGGTGCTGTAAACATCTCAAATGGTACCACACAAATCACATTCAAGTCCGTTCTGATCACATTTCACCGGTGCAGAATACTCGTCGCACGGGCATTTATATATTTTTAGCCCTGGGTTAATTTCTGTATCACCGGCAAGCAGTAAGACGAGTATAGCGAAAAGCTTGTTGTCCAGGCAATCTGGTTTGTGATTTCTAAGCCAGAATAGTAACTGGAAAACTTTTGAGAATGTACTATGATTTGTCCCACATGATCCACTGGATACAGCTTAATATCAGGTATGTAAAATCTAACACATCTCAGTAAACAGGTAAAGTTTTATAAAACCAGGAGCGAGTTTAAAAACACAACCGCGGTGTTCGAGTATTCGCTTTCAACCCCAGAGGGGTAGGGGAACAGTTTTTCCACAAATAAATAAATGAATAAATAAATAGACCTACAAACAGCTAGCACTCATCAAAAGCTTAAAGCGTCATTGATACGTGTAAAGTATTGTTTTAAGTTACCGGTATCTATTAGCGAAAACATTATGCCTCTTACCCCTAAAGTTCGCGAGATATCGGTTATTTTCGGTAGTGATAACGTCACTTCCGGTTTCACTGTGATTGTCTTAAAAATCACTATATTCTTCGCATAATATATGCGATAACCTGCTGAACTAGTTTCCTGAACCTAGGTCAACGGGGTCGAGATAAAATTCCTGTGCAATAGGGAAATCGGTTCCCATGTAAAAGGATAGGACAAGGTGTCCTAAATAGACTTCGAATACTACTAACATCCGCCTTGTATGGAGCCGTAAAAGTGGCACGCAAGATTTTTTTAAAATTATCTCCTGATCACGACATCTTTGTAATGTCGTCATCTCGACATCTTTGTTATCTCGTGATCTCGACATCTTCGTTATCTCGTGATCTCGACATCTTTGTTATCTCGTGCTCTCGAGATAATCGCCAGAGGAATCCGCCATTTTCTTCTCTAACAAGATAGTTGCTACAAGATACGCATCAACTGTTGTCTCAGGGTACGGTAATAACTAACTGTGTTTTTCGTATAGGAATACATTCTTATTTAGCATGTTCATTCGTGTGGAGATGTTTAGCTATTGGTCAATTATCTCGAGATCACGAGATAACAAAGATCTCGAGATCTCGACATAACAAAGATGTCGAGATCACGAGATAATTTCGGAAAAAATCTTGCGTGTTACTTTTACGGCTCCATAGTATCCTGGAAAGTAGTGTCTGGTCATCAGCAGGACGTGTAGAACGCCTATTGTAGAAGCTCCGCAGTGATATTTTGTCAGCCATTTGTTGTTTACATTTACGCCATGAATTTAGATGTGGATTACTCCAATTGACAAATATTGTGATATTGGATCACGAATATCGGACCGCGTATATCAGATGCCAAAAGTCGTTTTTACAGCGCTGGGTTGAAAGATGTCGTCTGCAGATAACCAGAGATAGTGTAAAAATGAAAGTTTCAAATTGCCGTTTTTTGTTGAAATTTTTCCGGAAAGTCGGTCGAATATATTATTCATCGCAGGTGAAATCCACTGAGGGTTGACCCAGTTTAATCTAGTATGAGCAACTCAAATGCTTCGACAAACATTAGATCGTCCAAATGTGTTTGGTTTGGAGGAGCCCGTTTGTAATAGCGTACCTTAGTAGCCAAGTGGACAGGGCTTCGTTCGTTCCTACACTACGCCATGATGCCTCTCAATGAACTTACACTGTACAGTCCGGGATCACACGGTTCCATGGGTCGTTCTGCTCTATCCGGCAATAAAACAACCCCTCCCAACTCTCTGTCTATTGGATTTATCGAGTTCGGCAAAGAGTTTATTGCCATGAAGAGCTCATCCGTCTGCAACCAGTCTTCAAACATCAATGGCCGGTTAAACTTCCGCTATTATCTTCGTACGGGTCACGTGATCCCCACAATACGTTGCCGATCACGTGACACGTACGAATATAATGGAGGAGAAATTCAAACGGCCGTTGATGTTCGAAGACTGATTACAGACGGATGAGCTCTTCACGGCAATCAAACTCTTTGTCGAACTCGATAAAACCAATAGACAGAAAGTTGGGGGTGGTTAGAGCCGAACGACCCATGGAACCGTGTGATCCCAGACTGTACATGTAAGTTCATTGAGAGGCATCATGGGGTAGTGTAGGAACGAACGAAGCCATGTCAACTTGGCTAGTACCTTAGGCGGTTTAGGTGGGACCACTGGAGGTTTGTTGCCGGGTACAGACACCGTCCAATTGAAGTAAGGGTTGTAGACCGTCGCACACGCATCTCCATATAACAATCCGCAAACTTCGTCAGGACTAAAAGCTAGATTATCCACAACGTATAAAACTTCGTCCTAAAGAGAGAAAACAAACAAAGCATTGTAGAACCCCGGAAAGGAATGTTTAGCTGCCAATGAATAGGACTGTGGTAATTTCCACATGGGTTCTTTGTTATTGTTAATTAATTAATTACGTTTATTGTGGTGGGGTGGAGCGGAATGAATTTCCACTCTTACTTTTCACTCAAGTATTTTTAGAGAGAACACCATGCCCATGTTCGAAGGTGGGCGGTAGAAAACCATTTTCCGAAAGATTCTCCATAAAACCATACAGTTTATGCCAAAGCCATCGAAGAAACTTTTCATATGGTTGGCAGGTCTGAAGATGGGGAAACGGACAAAAGCGCAAACGTATATTGTGGTTTATGCGTAACATTTCTATAGAAAAAAAAATAATTTAAATCTCCTGTTCTGCCCAGAAGAGAAAATCTGCATAGATGAAAAGTTTATTCTTTTCCTGAATTAAATATATCTGGTAACTGGGCACTATATACATTCAAAGATCTATTTGAAAATTTCAATTTTCAATATTCAATTTCGTCAATTTAATTCAAAATTATTTTGCTAAAACATATTGGCTAAAAGTAGCCATACATTCAGAAAACTCTCAATGGTGCATGTGCCGGAAAACATTCAGACCGATAATTCTGTGATCGGTTAAACCTGGAGGACTGCGTTTAGTTTCACTTTAACTTTTTAAAAAGACCATGTATGGGATTATAAGACGCTAAATTACCGAAGCCAGTTCGTGCCACTTCGAAGTCAATTCTTGTCTCCCGCTATGTCGTTATAACGACTAATTACGACATGACTAATTCGTAATTTCGTATTTAGTCGCAAAATTTTAGACTCAGCTGGAGAAGAATGTTGACTTCGAAGTGGCTTGAACAGTCTTCCGTATCTAATCGCCTTAATGTGTGCATTTCATCTAAATCGCTAAAAGAAAATCCACCTTGAATTCTGGTATTATGCCTGTACAAACATTCTTGTCTTCTATCTTCAGAATTATACAGACGTCCTTCGACAATTTGGCTATCTCTGCCTCCGTTCGCCGCCCTTTCACGAACTCCTGTAATAAACCGACGATCAGCTTGCACGCGTCGCAATTATAGCCGTCGCCCTTTGCGGAGTTGAAATATTTAGGAAGGATTTCCTTCTGTAACGCCTCTAAAGGTGATTGCGCATCTCTTATCTCTTTCTGGATCCAGCGAAAAGTATTCTGATCCTCAGCATCCCGAGCTTTACCGACTTGCACTGACACAGCGAGAGAAAAAAGAAACAGAACTCGCCAGGCTGTACAAATTGACGCCATTTTCTCACCTCAAATTAATGCGTAACAGTTTTATCTACATGTAGAGGACCTGACAAGAGATTACAGGCCAAGCAAACTGAAAAGTTGTTATTTGTTGTTTAGTAAATTGATAAATAAATTTGTCTGATTTATCATGCACGATATGGAACATATCTCTGAAAATGAAGCTTTAGAGAAAAAATATCCCCACAGACCAATGAAAATCCTGGATTTCCTTTTGAAAATTTGAATTGACCATTCAGATGTTCTGGTACTGGATATATCCCGTGATGCGCTGTTGATTCTATGAAACTCAATTGGTTTGAGATCATACCAGTTTGGACCACATGTAAATAGGTCGGGTTTGAAAAAAATGCAATATCTTTCAACATACTCACAATAGATATCTGAAACTTCATATGTGTATTTTTAGTCTTGTTGTGGTATATATGACTGCAAGTTAACAATATTTTAAATAAAACTAATTTTAAAATCTGTCAATTTTGGTGCACCAAATCTCAAACTTCAAAACTGACATGCATCTGCAAATACCTTTTTTGAATGGGAAATATGAGGCCTTTAGCCATATTACAGACATTTGCATAATATAGAAAGTTTAAGAGTCAATAAATCTTTTTCTGAATTGAATATTTCGTGTGTTCCTTCTAGCTGAGTATCATCAAGATCTTATATTTATTATTCAGAGGATATTTAAAGATTTGATCTTCCAAAATTGAGATCTGGTTCACCAAAAATGGGCGAAGTTGAAAAATGACGATGACGATGATGACGATGTCGACGATAATGGTGATGATGATGGCGATGTCGAAGATGACGATGATGGTGATGATGATGACGATGTCGATGATGACGATGGTAATGTGATGACGGTAGCATTGACGATGACGATGATGATAATGTTACTAATCAGGTGTGGAGAGACCATAGTCTATATACTGTATTGTATAACCTACTTACACTGAGGAAAAAGTATTCTGTTTGTTCATGTTGTACCGTTACTCTCGGAGAAATCTTGGTTCTTTAGAATATTTGGCTTTACGTGTAACCAAATATATTTTGGTTCTTTGTTTGGTTCCACCTGTGTATCAGATAAAGAACCAAATTTGGTTTCATGTAGAATCAGATATTTCAATAAACCCATCTTCATTTCATCAAGCCAGATTTTACGTCCCACTTCGAGCTTGTCTTGATAGATCTGACCACCTTCAGTGTTCAAAATCCGAGATGTAAATTTCACCTACGAACGAGAGACGAACCAATCAGAATGTACCCGCCGATTGTGTGTAGGGTGACATAATCCTCAAGTATAGCAGTGTCATTGCTTCTAACATGGTGGTTGTTTTGGCCTAATATATAGGCCAGCCAATCAGTGACGCTCTTCTACAACACATTTCGATATTCAAATGGTTTCGAGTTCAGTGACGTCTTGAGTCTTTTATAAGTTTTTTGAACATTGAAGGGGGCCTGCATATATCAAGGGAACTTCGAAGTGAGAACGTCAAAAATGGTTTGGCGTAATGAAGTTGAATGAACCAAGAACAATCAATTATATTCTTGTGAAACACACGGTCAGAAAAGGCTACTAACATGGGTTAGAATCGAACTCAGGCATAGGGGATACCGTCCCACTGATTTACCGATTTCTAAAAGTATACTTATAATCATATTGACTGTTCTATTTTTTCTCTGTGCGAGTGAAAAACAAATATATATATATCTTTCGGCCCAGCCCGATTTCATTTTATGGTGACACGTTTATCAGTTTTCACTCGGACGATCGAATTATATCGTCAACGATCAAACTCCAGATCTCATTGTTATCTTGAGTCGTGATAACATTTGATAACAATTATTGTTCTTTCTTCATCGTAACAAAAATGCATTGTCACGCAATATGTGAGTGCCCACTTTTAACCCTGACCCGATGACAGATAAACGGTGTTAAAACTCAATAGTTTATCGTATGGGGTCATTTTGGACACAACTGTGGGAACCGTGTCAAATAAAATCTCGACAGAGATTTGCCTGGATCCTTTTACCTATCAAAGAAATTATGGGTCCTTTTGAGCTGGTGTATGAGTACAGTGGGCGGTGACCGCCTATTCGCGTCATCCATGTGTCGACCAATGGCAGCCGGACTCGCTGAGAGGCATCACTTGTTTTCAGTTTCCGTCTTTTCGCTTGAGAAGATCATGTGACAGTGTAGACTGACCGGCGATGCTTGGCAATGGGGGACAGAAGTCGGTTTCATTGCCTAGGATTGAATCGATTTAGACCACCAGTCAAATTATCGCTTCATTTCCTCGGCCAAAATGGATCTAAACCGCGGAGTAAATGGAATGAATGTTATTTAATCCGCGATCTGGATTCTTCTAGTCCGAGGTATAAAACGTTCAAGTCCTAGGCATTAGAAAACCAATCAAAACCGAGTTTCCAGTCCGATGTTTTCTACATCCAATTAAACATCGGACTAGAAACTCGGTATTGATTGGTGAACTAAAGCCTTGGACTTGAGCGTTTTATAC
Organism: Hanleya hanleyi; assembly: GCA_036873755.1. Lineage (NCBI taxonomy): Eukaryota > Metazoa > Mollusca > Polyplacophora > Lepidopleurida > Hanleyidae > Hanleya > Hanleya hanleyi. Next base: position 299,924 of record JAVTVY010008113.1, on the reverse strand, counting down.
CTCGGACTAGAAGGATCAAGGCCGCAAAGGTACTCGGGGATGTAATCCTTGGACTAAATAGATTTATTCCGCGGGTAAAACGCTTTTTTATCGAAGAATTAAAGCAGTAACTTGACTGGTGAACTTAGATCTATGTCTAAATCAATTTAATTCTAGGCTTTGAAACCTATTTATGTCCCTACCACCAACCATAACCGGCTGCTCCTCAAACAGCGTCGCAAATTGAATGAGCTTATTAAGTAAGATGAATGGTTGAATTGATATTTGACCCCCAGCTCCAAAGCATTTGATTGGTCAATTCAAATTCTCAAAAGCAAATCCTGGATTTTCATTGGGTAAAACTGGAAGAAATTCCAGCCAATAACAGAGTTTTGGTAAAGGTTCATTTTCAGAGATAAGTTCCATATTGTACACGATAAATCTCAGTGCAGGTAGGCCTACCAAAGAGATCCGAGCCTTGATCAGTCGACGGCCGACTGAATCTATGCTAATGTTCTGGACCTAGATTCATAGATAATCTTACCATAGCGTATTAGGGACATGCTATAGATATTTTTCGCATATACAAAGTGATTACGCATTACCAAATCGTTATTACGAGTAACTAAGTCGTAATTGCGAGATATTAAGTCGTTATTACGAGTTAAAAAGTCGTTATTACTAGTGTGTAAGTCGAGATCTAAGTCGTTATTAAGAAATATTAAAACGGTATTATGAGAGACTAAGTCGTAATTACGATATACTAAGTCGTTATTACGAGATATTAAATCGTTATCTCGAGATAACAAGTCCTTATTACGAGTTACTAAATCATTATTACGATATACTAAGTCGCTATTACAAGATATTAAGTTATCTCGAGATACTAAATCGTCGCTATTACGAGATAATAAGACATTTTTACAAGTTACTAAGTCGTACTTACGAGATACTTAGTCGTAATTACGAGATATTAAGTCGATATTACGTATACAAAGTCGTTACCAGGAGATGCTGAGTCGGTACTTACGCGATACTAATTCGTTAAATGATCGTAAACTCTCAATTAAAGTTTGCATCAAATGAAAGACCATTGCAAACATTATGAGAAAATATTTATTGTATTTTTTTACGATTTTATTACACAGAGTAAACTGCAAATAAGGCATGGTAATCTATGGTGATCTAAAGCAATCACATCTAGGTCCAGTGACGTCATATCTAGGTCCAGTGACGTCACACTGCCTTAATACATATATTTCAAACTTTGTATGCCCTTTCCAGTGCTTGATTCAAGCTTAAGGTGTGTGTACTTTGAGTTTCAACACAGGCTCACTGTTTCAACGTGCATATTTCACCAAAATCGGGGAGATACTCTCAAGTGTCAAGTCAATTTGAATTTTGCATTTAATTTCCCCGATTTGGTGAAACATGCACATTGGAACAGTGAGTCTGTGTTGAAACTCAAAGAATACACACCTTAAGCTTGAATCAAGCATTGGAAAGTGCATACACAGTTTGAAATATTTGTATTAAGGCAGTGTGACTTCACTGGACCTAGATATGATTGCAACAGACCACCATAGAATACCATGCTTTATTTGCAGTTTACTCTGTGTAATAAAATCGTAAAAAATACAATAAATATTTTCTGACACTGTTCGCAATGGTCTTTCATTTGATGGAAACTTTACTTGAGGGTTTACAATCACTTTAATTATTACGTGATAATAAATCATTATTACGAATTACATTTCGTTCTTTCGAGATACCAAGTCGTCATTACGAGATAGTAAGTCGATTTTACGTATATTAGGTCATTAGTACGAGATACTTAGTCGTTATTACGCGTTAGTAAATCGTTATTACCAGTTACTACGTCGTAATTAAGAGTTACTAAGTCGTACTTATGTATACCAAGTCGTAATTACGCGATACTATACACTGCTAAAAATACCCTACTTATTTAAGATAATGTCCTAAAATGTTCTCGAAATAAGATAATATTACTCAAAATAATATGTTATTTCGAAATACTAAATCGTTATTACGAGTTATATATAGTTATTTTGAGATACTAAGTCGTTATTACGAGATAGTAAGTCGATTTTACGTATACTAGGTCATCACTACGAGATACTAAGTCGTACTTACGAGATAGTAAGCCATTATTACGAGTTATTAAACCGTTGTTACCAGTTATTACGTCGTACTTATGTATACTTCGTCGTTATCACGGGATACTAAATCGTTATTACGGGTGACTAAGTCGTAATTACGAGTTACTAAGCCGTAGTTACCTATACTAATTTGTTATTACGAGATAATAAGTAGGTTATTACGAGATACTTAGTCGTATTTAAGATATACTAATCGCTATTACTAGTTACTAAATTGTTAACGCGAGACATTAGGTCGTATCTACTTATAATAAGTCGTTATTACGAGTTATTAAGTCGTTTTTATGAGACAGTAAGTCGTTATTATGAGTTACTAAGTCGTACGTATGAGATATTAAGGCGTTACCGCGAGTTACTAGATCGTAATTACGAGTTTCTAAAGCGTTATGACGGGTGACAAAGTCGTAATTACGAGTTGCTTAGTCGTAATTACGTATACTAAGTCGTTATTACGAGATACTAAGTTGTTATTACGAGATAATAAGTGGATTATTACGAGATACTGAGTCGTTACTACGAGTTACTAAGTCGGTATTACGAGATACTAAGTCGTATTCAAAGCCCGTTTCTTCTCATTCACCAAACGCTATATAGACGATCATCTCGCTGTGGATAATCCCTATATAAATGACGCAGTGAAGGATATATATCTACCTTCACTGAATTTGAAGGAAACTACAGATAGCCCTACAGGCACATCATATTTAGACATATACCTCTATAAACATGAAGCGGGCCTTCTCTCTCGTCGAATTTATGCCAAAAGAGATGAATACGACATCGTAAACTATCCCTTTCTGGACAGTAATATTCCAATGGGACCTGCATATGACGTATACATATCTCGCCTAGTAGCATTTGGTAGATCCTGTGTTAAATGTGACGATTTTAATCAACGTCACAAAACATTGTTGCAGAAACTTATAAAACAGGGCTATACCACCATTCGCCTCCACTCAAAGTTTCTCAAATTTGGCGATACATATCGCATGCTGATAGCAAAATACGAGCGTAGCGTGCAAGATCTATGGCGTTACGTTTCGTAACTTATGTCTAATTCCGCTTAAACCGGGCTAGGGGCCGTATGAATCCATGTACTTCAAGATCCTCATGGTACTCATATGAACAGTCACAATCAAAGCGTGACTGAGATACATCATTCTTTAGATGACGACTTTACAACGAATATTATGGATTAAGAATACTGATCAGCGATACGGATTTGATATTTTTGGAACATCATGATGTCTTGCCGGCATCATTGAAAACTGTTGACCGCTTATGACAAGTCTATGCTTATGTATACTATGATTGTCTTTTGAATTTGGTGCTAATACGGTTATATGGAATATGGAATAGGTCTTTGGATTATGGACGCTGATAGTCTCTAATGGGCGACGGCTGAATTATGAATGACGGACCAGACGCTTGTAATTTGGATTATGGAAGCGGATATTCTCTAATGGACGACGGCTGAATTATGAATGACAGACCAGAGGCTTGTAATTAAGGTTAACTAAATCGTTATTACGAGTCATTAAGTCTTAATTACTTATATCAAGTCGTTATTACGTATAAGTCGTTATTACGTATAATAATTCGTTATTACGATATACCAAGCCGTTATTACAAGTTACTACGTCGTTATTACGAGTTACTAAATCGTTACGAATACTAAATCGTTATTACCAGTTACTACGTCGTAATGAAGAGTTACTAAGTCGTTATTACGAGATACTAAGTCGTTATTGCGAGATACTAAATCGTAATCAAAGTGAGTGAGTAAGTAGGATTTTAACGTCCATAGTAGTATAGTCTACGGAAAAAAAGATCGCATTGACCTCTTTGCACTTAAACGTGAGGCGTTGGCGCTGGAGATTGGAAAGTGACCTCTGCCAGAGTTTGGCCGCCATCTTGAATTTCGTAAAAAAACTTGACCAATGTGGCAGCGGCTTATTCTCTTGAACTCTGATACAAGGTCACGTGACCTTTGTATTCCTCCGCGGTGATGCGGTCATGTCTGGCGGTGATGCGATCGCGGAAAAAAGCTTCCCCATACTTCAAATACGCTGCATGGTCCAATTGGGTCGTATGAGGTATCAATGTGAAGCATTCGTAAAGGGGCATCTGATGGGCTGGATGAGGGGTTGAAATGTCGTCATTCTGCGCATGCGCGGTGGACAAAGTGTATGGAAATAGACGTTTTGGGGTCTAGGGGATCCACTAATGGTCCGGTGGAGTTGAGTGAGGTATCATTGTGAAGCCTATGTGAGGGGGCATCCGACGGGGTGGATGTGGGGTAGGACTATCGTCATTCTGCGCATGCGCAGACAGGGAATTGTGGGAAAAGGGTATGGAAATAGACGTTTTGGGATCTAGGGGAGCCCCTAATGGGCCGATGGAATCGTATGAGGTATCAATGTAAAGCAGTCGTGAAGGATCATCTGCCTGGACTAGTGTGTCGTCCGTGTTCGACATTCTGCGCATGCGCAAACAGTGAATTGTGGGGAAAGGGCATTGGAAGGAACTTTTTGGGATCGACATGGGCCACTATTGGTCCGATTGGGTCGAGTGAGGTATCAAAGTGAAGCATTCGTGAAGGGGCATCCAGTCATGGGTGGGTGCATGTAAAATTAGGATTTTGTCCCAAAATATAAAAAGCGGAACACGGACTTTACCCCTAAAATAGGGGGAAACACCTATCAACCCTATCCCAATCTCGGAGCTCCAAGAGCTCCGGAGCTCCGAGTTCCAAGAGCTCCGGAGCTCCGAATTCCATGAGCTCCGGAGCTCCAAGAGCTCTGGAGCTCCGAGCTCCGTTGGCATTCATCCGATTGGCTGGGTGCCAAGTTTTATATGGACCGGGTGCCCATTGGCTGGGAGCCAATTGGCTCAGTGCCAAGTTTTTCGCTATAAAAAGGGGTTCATTTTGCAGTTCGAAGCTCCGGACCCCCGAAGCTCAGAGCTCCAAGAGCTCGGAAAGGAGCTCCAAGAGCTCCGGAGCTCCGAGCTCCAAGTGTTCTGGAGCTCCAAGAGCTCCGCCCCACGGGAGCTACCACCACCACCGGGCGTTGACATCCCCGAGCTCGGAGCTCTCGCATATAAACACACATGCATCTGTGAAAGCGTCATTATACGCCTGGTGTCGGTGGAGACGAGAGCCATGGTTTACGCATGTCACTTGTGTTCGAAGTCATTTTCCACGCCATTTAATCTGCGTAGACATTTGCTTTCCATACATAATAATCGTATACAGCGAAGCCATCTCAAGGAACGGAGTCCCGATAACGCGCAAATTCAAAGTACGCGCGAAGAACGATCAACACCTACGTCACACACAACAGTATTAGAGCATCCTTATACGATGACGGTGAGCGGCCCTACGGGGTGTGGAAAGACGTCCTGGGTGATGAAGTTCTTAGAGGAAGGTGTGGCAACCCCAGCTTCGACACGCGTTGTATGAGCCAGTGGCAGCCCGCCTACGAAACTACGCGATTACAGAATGTGAGCTTCGTCCCAGGAATTCCTCACGACATAGACGAACCGTATTACTCGATGATCTGATGAGTGCGGCCAAGGACAATTCGAAAATCGCCGACCTATTCACCAAAGGGTCCCATCATCGCAATCTGACCGTCATCTATTTGAATCAGAATCTCTTTTCTCAAGGGAAGGCGTCCAGAGATATTGCCTTGAACTGCCAATACTTTGTGTTATTCTCCAACCCCATCGACAGAGCACAAATCCGTGTGTTTGGCAGTCGAATTTATCCTCAGAACATCGACCATTTCATGCAGGCGTTTCAAGGAGCGACAAGTTGTCCGTACGGCTACCTGTTCGTAGATTTAAAAGCCCATACCCCCGAAGATCGCCGGCTGACGACCCACCTGTTACCCGGTGAGGCATCACCACAGCCCCTACACCATCCACCGAGTCCACATCTGGCAGAGCAGCAGCAGCAGCAACCCGCCCCCGTACAGCGGGTCCCCTTCATACCACTAGTCCCCGAATACCACCCAACCGTGAAGGACCAACCCAAACCCGTACAAGGGAATGAACACAATGTGAACTCGAGGCTATGGAAGGATTTGTTCAAAGAAAGTATGGACGCCGAGATGGGCGAGATGTTGGAGGTCACAGGAAACAAGTTTCACCGCAAAGGGTATTCGAAAGAGGAAGCCGCAATGTTAGCACATAATACTTTGGCACCCAGACTACGACGGGCTTTACGTCAGCAGTATGCTCATCTCCTAACCCATATAAAATTGCTGGACAAGGACCCGGTCCATATGGAAATAGAAAGAACAGCGTCGATGTTGAAAACCTCGGGCATGAACTGGAAAGCGGCGTATGCCAGAGCAATAGCACAAAAGAAATATTTGTTCGAACGCATCATTAAGATCAAAAGCGTTTCTCTATAAATAGACCACACGGCACCAGACCCTTCATTTCACCATGAGCACTGCAGAGTCCAACTTGTTTGAACCCGACAACGAGGATATTCTAGCCGAGGCGTTACGTCAAGCCAATGTCGATACTATTATTGATGCAGCGCAAGGTGAATCCACCGTTCAGCACCAACGCATGCCTTCTCATCTTACCACGCTCATAGATGACATCCAATGGGTGACACGGGTATGTCTTCTGCTACATAAGAAACAGATAGTACCAGAAGAGGATACCAACACAACTACCCGTGCCCAGAATCTGCTGACCCTGCATGAGGCATTTCAAACCGTTATGGAGACCCAGCTGGAGACGGGAAATTATCTTCTTCAACCTCCAACATCAACGTCCAGTGATGATGGACATTGCATAACGCGTTGGAGACGGGCGTTGAGACGGACGCTATAGCGTTGAGACGGGCGTTAAAGCATTGAGATGGGCGCGGACAGGCGTCACTGCATTTCGATGTATTGGTGTCTAGAAAAATGAGAGCATTTGAGCTAATTCACCAGGGCGTTGAAGCGTTAAGCTAAGCGTTGACGGGCGTCTATAAAAGGAAGTGTATTCCCCAAAACACGCACAGTCGACGTTCAACCGTCAACATGGCTTATACTTGCTCTGATTGCCAACGCACGTTCACCAGACATTGCGATATGATGCGACACCAGAAAAATATACATGGGATTGAAGACTCCGTTGAATCGGATGCTGATACAGAGATTGCTGAGAGTGTATCGACTGATACCGAAATCGAGATTGCTGAAAGTATATCTACTGATACAGCTTACAGCCTACATCCCAGGAAAGTGAGGCAGAGCCTACTTTCTGGGATCGTATTGTGACAGCAGCTATCAATACTCACGCTGCAGCGATCGAGGACGCCGGACAGGATAACTTACAACAGGCGTATACCCAAATGCGCACCCGCATCAGGAAAACAGCCATGGCGATCTATGAACAGTATACCTTACTACCGCTTGAAATGAAAGGCGACCCCACGCACAGGTCCATCATGAATACCAAGCGTCACTTGGAAGAGAATATGGGGCTACCACCCACCGAGGCCCTGGAAAATGCGATCAGAATGCGCAAACAACTGTTTCAGGACATGGTGCCCGACGAATATCCAGGCCTGCCCGAGGAGGGCTAGAACAAAAGGATGGAACTTTCTGAAACGGCGACTTCTGATTGGACAGCCGAGAATATCTAACGGGCAAGAACGAATATGACTGATATAAAGGACGGCCTCTGATTGGACAAGAGTCTTCTTGATTTTTAAACCTACCCATCTCTAACTATAAATACGGAAACACGCACGTTAGATGTACATTCTCACAACCTGTACCAGACCCGATCAAATGAAGAAGCCAGCCAATTCCAAGGCAGACGAACAATCGTTGAAGATTGACGAAAAGGTGCCGGCTCCCGCTCGACTCCCCAAAACAGTTACCAAAAGATACCCACCCATAACTATGGAAATGATAGATGATTTCTTCAGTGTGGGTTACAGTTCAGCCAGGGGAGAGCCCCGGGATCTCCGCTACCATCGCCAGCGATGCCTGACCTGCCTTGAAGGTGTACCCTTGGCCGGGTGTGATCTTTGCACGAGGAGAGAGGAGATTTTCCAGTGGGCGAAGTGAGAGCTTGCCACCAAAGGCCGTTTTTTCCTTGTATGGAAAAATATGGCCGCGATTATCTCGAAAGAGAGACTTGTAACATATATACAGACAGATGAATGAATGAGTAAGAATCATATTAGGTCACACCGAGCAAAGATGGAACTTTCTGAAACAGCGACTTCTGATTGGACATCCGAGAATACATCTAACGGGCAAGAACGAATATGACAGGACCAAATGGTGGCCTCTGATTGGATAAGAAACTTCTTGAATTGTAAACACACCCAACGCGGCTCCCCCAGCGTGGGTATGTTATGATGGAGGAGAAAATAAACTATATGAAAAAACTTGTTGCTGTTGTTGTTGTTGTTCTCTCATCTTTGTTGTTGTTGTTGTTCTCTCATCTATCTACATCATGGCGTCAAGGCGTTATGTTAGGGCGAACCGACGAACGTTGACGGACGTCACTGCATTTCCAATGAATTAGTGTCTAGAAAAATCAGAGCTTTTGGGCTAATTCACCAGGGCGTTGAAGCGTTGAGCTTGGCGTTGGCGGGCGTTGCTACAAGAGAACTCGGAGCTCCGGAGCTCTTGAAACTCGGAGCTCCGGAGCTTTTGGAACTCGGAGCTCCGGAGCTCTTGGAGCTCCGAGATTGAGATAGGGTTGATAGGTGTTTCCCCCTATTTTAGGGATAAAGTCCGTGTTCCGCTTTTTATATTTTCGGACAAAATCGTAATTTTACATGACTGGATGCCCCTTTACGAATGCTTCACTTTGATACCTCACTCGACCCAATCGGACCAATAGTGGCCCATGTCGATCCCAAAACGTTCCTTCCAATGCCCTTTTTCCACAACACGAACGAACACACTAGTCCAGGCAGAGGCTCCTTCACGACTGCTTTACATTGATACCTCATACGACTCCATCGGCCCAGTAGGGGCTCCCCTAGATCCCAAAACGTCTATTTACATACCCTTTTCTCATAATTCCCTGTCTGCGCATGCGCAGAATGTCGAAAACGGCCGACACACTAGTCCAGGCGGATGCTCCCTCACAACTGCTTTACACTGATACCTCACTCGACTCCAGCGGACCACTAGGGACCCACCTAGACACCAAAACGTCTATTTCCATACCCTTGGTCTTCCGCGCATGCGCAGAATGACGTCAATTCCACGTGTCACCCAGCCCGTCGGATGCTCCCTCACGTATGCTTCACATTGATACCTCAAACCGTCTATTTCCATACCCTTTTCCCACAATTCCCTATCTGCGCATGCGCAGAATGTTTTCAACGGCCGACTCACTAGTCCAGGTGGATGCTCCGTTACGAATGCTTCACATTGATACCTCATACAACTCCATCGGCCCATTAGGGGCTCCCCTAGACCCCAAAACGTCAATTTCCATACCCTTTGTCTACTGCGCATGCGCAGAATGACGTCAGTTCCATGTCTCACCCAACCTGTCGGATGCCCCCTCATATATGCTTCACATTGATACCTCATACGACTCCATAGGACCACTAGTGGTCCACCTAGACACCAAAACGTCTATTTCCATACTCTTGGTCTACCGCACATGCGCAGAATGACGATAGTCCTACCCCACATCCATCCCGTCGGATGCCCCCTCACATAGGCTTCACAATGATACCTCACTCAACTCCATCGGACCATTAGTGGCTCCCCTAGACCCCAAAACGTCTATTTCCATACACTTTGTCCACCGGGCATGCGCAGAATGACGATATTTCAACCCCACATCCAGCCCATCAGATGCCCCTTCACGAATGCTTCACATTGATACCTCATACGACCCAATTGGACCATGCAGCGTATTTGAAGTATGGGGACTACTTTTTCTCCGCGGAAGCTTTTTTCCGCGATCGCATCACCGCCAGACATGACCGCATCACCGCGGAGGAATACAAAGGTCACGTGACCTTGTATCAGAGTTCAAGAGAATAAGCCGCTGCCAACGCCTCAAGTTTAAGTGCAAAGAGGTCAATACGACCTGTTTTCCGTAGACACTACTACTGTCTATTTCACCAAGTTTTCATTTTCAAAAATTATTCAGTCATATTACGACGACTCGGTCACATTACCCTGACACCGGGCTAACCCGTCTTGTATCTATCATCTTCCTGGTGAGCGCCAAGCGAGGAAAATACAAGCTCCACTTTCTAATATTTGGAATGACTCGGCCTAGGACCGAACATGTGACCTGCCGCTTGCGAGGTGAGCGCTCCACCACAAGATCACCTTAGTGCGGTCGTAATTACAAAATACAAAGTCGTTATTACGAGTTACTAAGTCATAATTACGGGGAACTTAGTCATGATTACTATACATCAATTCGATTATTCTCACATACAGAGCTGACTATGTAGATACGATCAGTTTCGTAGTTCAAATGGTAAATCTACCGTTAGGTGTGCAGACGTATATGATATAGGGACTTCAAAACTTTCGAGTATTTTCTCCCATATACCAAGAAGATTAAGGTGCTCCAAATGATTTTAATAGTCATTCTCTCTTCTGTGAATGACTTCTGCTTCAAGAATACATGACTTATGATGTAAAACAAACCATTTTGGTGAGGAAGCCGGATGAGACCATCTCTGTTCGAGGTGATGTCCGGCAGTAGGGAAGGTCAATAACAAGGGTATTTTCTGACTGGAACGAGTATGTAGCCTACTGTTGGTTGGTTGGTTGGTTGGTTTGATTGGGCACTCCATCGTAGTACAATGGGCACTGGTCATACAGAGTATGCCGTGCACCCCGTTCCCCCACACCGCCCTGCACATGCGCCCTCGTACCAATGACGCATAGCCATCGGTGATTCCCCGTTATATATTCTTTACATCTGTATCCATATCATCTGACCTTGATGAGGTCCCCAGTCTTCCCTCTATTTCTCTTAAGCATCTGTATGTACGGAGCCGTAAAAGTGACACACGGGTTCTTGTTCCCACACTGCAAGCCAATCCGTGAGAGGAGAGGGGTTGAAGTCATAGTTTCCTTTTTTAGTCATCGTTGGTGATTGCCTGGGTTTATGGATGAAATCGCCAATGGCCCGCAGAGTAAGACATGACACAAGAGATGTGAGTAATTGCAGACTATGGTGTTCTATTTCGGTCATTTTTGCGTCGCGCGTAGCAGGCGACGCGAAGGGCGACGTCGTGGGTCATAGCAGACAGCCAGAGTGCAGCCATTGCGTCTAATAAATTTCGCACACATGGGTTTGCCGGACAGAGGGTTATATTTTGCTAGGTTAGATTCTTGCCCCTTTATGTCTGGAGGGGGGCATTGGTGCGTCGAAATTAATGATCGCCCGTAGTGCATTCATATCCACCCTCTATATATTGCGCCAGAGAGAGATTGTCGTGAGCACTTTTACTGTCTTTAACTTTGAACTCAAACGATGTCAAACGGCCCCATGTCAACGATTTTATTGTTCATGTTTTGTGGAGAAAGAGAAAATCGCCGACATGTCGCAATGGAAATTTGAAGTTGGTCGTGGGGGGTCGGAATGTGGCGGTTGGACATATTGCTTCCGTTATGGTTGGACGAAAAATCTCCCGTCCAAGCAGATTCGGTTCTTTTGGTAGAAACACCAGAATTAGATGCGTCCTGGAGAACTTGAATCAGGTCAGCCGACTAAAGTCCCGTAGTTGTTTGGATGGAAGCCCCAGAAGTAATTGATTTTAAAAGCAGCGGGTTCTCTTTGTGCATCAGCTGTTGTCAAATTCCCGCCACTCGCCGGCATTTTGGTCCGTGTCCTTTGTTCTCAGGCGAAAGGGATCCAGGGATGTCCCAGGATGTCGTATTCAGCAGAGAAATTTGACCCATCGATAAACATCGCAGGCTGAGTCCACTAACTCTGGCGACGGGGAATTTTAGGCTTCTAGCCGTCTCGAATCTACGGAAGCATAGATAGGACATATGTGAAAATTATTTTTTCGTCCACGAAATTATCTCCGACCCGGAGATACTTATCTCCGACCCGGAGATATTTATTTCCGATCCGGAGATATTTATCTCCGATCCGGAGATACATCTCCGACCCGGAGAAAATTAACTCCGACCCCAAGATACATTTCCAACCCGGAGAAAATTATCTCCGACCCGGAGATACATTTCCAACCAGGAGAAAATTGGTCGAAGATGTATCTCGGGGTCGGAGATAATTGCTCGGAGATGTATCTCGGGGTCGGAGATAATTTCATGGACGAAAAAATAATTTTCACCCATGTCCTATCTATGCTACCGTACAAATCCGGAGTGAAACTCATTTTCTTCCTCCTACACTCCAACATCAAAGTTTTTCTCTCGTGCTCCGTTGTTCGCTACAAGTACGAGCTTAATCTGTGTCTGCCATGCTTAGAAATGTAGTGAATTCCGACAATAACGACGTCCAAATAAATTCAGCGAATTAAAGCAATAATATCGTCAGACACATAATGGCAACAAAAAGGCACAAGCAGAATGCAAAACAGCGTGGTCTACAACAAACTCTTTTCAGCCTGACATCAAAGTAGTTTGGTACGCAATGAAATTCAAACCTGTCGCATGCCATAACTCGCAGCGGACTGGCCTAATCAGCTAGCTTAGCGCGTTCTGATTTGATTTAGAGGAAACCTCTTGATCTATTGATATCCAAACTGGTATAGGTAACTAACCAAGCCAAAGTATCGATCCTAACAGATCGATCGATACACTGGCTCGCGAGGATGCCATATGTAAAAAACTACATTTATGTACAAATGAAGATTCCCATGAACTGAATATGAATAAACTCAAAAATGTCATCAACAAATGAAATTTCAACCATCTGAGGGAAAATCTCAAATCAGAACCTGATGTTCCGATTACCTACACTTGGGGTTTGAGGTTTTCTTTCAACATGCTAGTTTGGCACTATAGTCTGTCCATTTTAATTAGTCGTCTACTTTGGAGCTTGTCAATAATCAGCAGTTAACTCTGCATAAAGTTTCTTTTTTGCATCGTGTAGAACAAATGGAACTCTACAAAATGGCCACCAGTACTTCTTGATATCGATAATATATCACGCTTGAAATAACTTTGTAATTCTCTCCATATAAAAACTCCAGTACAGTTGTTTCATGTACCGAAACTCAATTACATAGGGAGACGTCATAATGTATTCATGTTGTCTAGCACAAAGGACAACAATGCCGTGCACGGTCAGAGATGCGGTTTATCATTCGACAATTTCACTGGGCGTGGGATATAAACGACACTCCAACGGACCGCCTGTTATTACTGTATTCCGCACCAATGAACTTTGTGCCAGTGAGCATGAATACATTATGACGTCTCCCTATGTAATTGAGGCCCGGTACACAAACAACTGTATAAGAGTTTTATATGGAGACAATTAAATAGTTAATTCAAGAGTGATATATCATCGATATCCCAGAGAAATGGCAGTCTTTTTGTAGAGTTTAGATTGTTATACACACTGCAAAAAAGAAAATTGTTGCAGGGTTAGCTATTGATTTTTGACAAGCTTCAAAGTAGACGACTAATTAAAATGGACAGACTTTAATGTATATCGCCAGAAATCGACACGTTGGAGGGCCCATATAAAAATATCAGATTTTGATAATATGTTCGTGTTTCAAGTTGTACATCAATATGTAACTGTTATTTAGAATGATTTATCATCAAGTTTTTCGCATATGAAATGTAACGACACCCATAAAAGTTCGGTTATTATATGTCTCTCAGTTACCGGAGTCTTTATGTTGAAATATTCATCATGTGTATGCATTTATTTCAAACCATCGGGAACTCTTTCGAAATTAAATTGATTAAATGTAATTTTACAGTAGCGCGATTTCGGAAGTGTGATAGGCGGGACAAATTGGAACTCTGTCATCAAAGTGGCATGATGACACGGATATAGCGAGGCTTCCGGTGTAACAGAAATGGTGGTCCCCGGACATGTGTCCGCTTGCTATGATTTAATCCAGCCCAGACACTGACATCTGAAAAGCGTCACTTGGATATTAGAGTTCGCCCTAGGAAAAGCATACGAGACCGGACACTGGTCTCTGGCGACCACCGTTTCTTTCACATCAGATTAAATCATAAGTTCTCTTTTTGTTACGGTACAAATGCACCTTGGTTGGAATGAACAAAAATCCACAAGCGGAAACAAGTTATGATATTTTAAGTGGAGTTTAATTTTAGAAAATCAGATCAGACACGCATTCTCGAATACTGATCAAAACGCGTGACTATGTTTGTCACGAAAACATAGGTATACCACTGTGTACATACGCCTCTGAGTGAATCTGTCCGGAGTTGGTGACCTCAAATATGTATGTTAACAGATGAGTCTTCGGTCATATGTCTTATGCGCTGATGACGTTCTCGGTTGTATGTATATATATATGGGGTACATGTGTACATACGCCTCTGAGTGAATCTGTCCGGAGTTGGTGACCTCAAATATGTATGTTAACAGATGAGTCTTCGGTCATATGTCTTATGCGCGGTTGACGTCCTCAGTTGTATGTATGTCTGTGGTTGACGTCCTCAGTTGTATGTATGTCTGTGGTTGATGTCCTCAGTTGTATGTATGTCTGTGGTTGACGTCCTCACTTGTATGTATGTCTGTGGTTGATGTCCTCAGTTGTTTGTGTGTCTGCGGTTGACATCCTCAGTTGTATGTGTGTCTGCGGTTGATGTCCTCAGTTGTTTGTATGTCTGTGACTGACATCATCTGTAAAGGTGTATGTATGTCTGACATCCTCAGTGGTTGACTTCCTCAATTTTATGTATGTCTGCGGTTGACATCCTCAGTTGTATGTATGTCTGCGACTGACATCATCAGTAGAGGTGTATGTATGTCTGCGGTTGACGTCCTCAGTTGTATGATCGCCAGCGACTGACGTCCTCAGGTGTATGTATGTGTGCGGATGACGTCATTTGTAAAGGTGTATGTATGTCTGTGACTGACGTCCGCAGTTGTATGTTTTTACGGCTGACGTCCTTAATTATATGTTTATCTGCGTTTGACGTCCTCGGTTGCAAGTACACGTGCGGTTGACTCTCTCAGTGGTATATTTTCATGCGGTTGATGTCCTCAGCTATGTGAGTGTTTGTGGTTGACGTCCTCATCTGTATGTATGTCTGTGGTTGACGTCCTCAGTTGTATGTATGTCTTTGATTGACGTCCTCAGTTATATGTACGTCTGTGGTTGACGTCCTCAGTTGTATGTATGTCTGTGGCTGATGTCCTCAATTGTAGGTATGTCTGTGGTTAACGTCCTCAGTTGTATGTATGTCTGTGGCTGATGTCCTCAATTGTGTGTATGTATGCGGTTGATGTCCGGCATTGTTTGAATGCTGTTGACGTCCTCAGTTGTATGTATGTCTGCGGCTGATGTCCTCAGTTTTATGTGTGTCCGTGGTTGACGTCCTCAGTTGTATGTGTGTCTGCGGTTGACAACCTCAGTTGTATGTGTGTCTGCGGCTGATGCCATCAGTTGTATGTATATCTGCGGCTGATGTCCTCGGTTGTATGTGTGTCTGCGGTTGACGCCCTCAGTTGTCCCAGAAGTAGTCCATATCGGCCTGGGTGACATTTAGCCCTCGACACAGATTAGCGGAGTCATGTGACCGGGCAGATTTGAGGCCGCAAAGATGACTTCTTCGGCATCCGTCATCACTGCATTCTCCAGGGTGAGTGTGGGATTTCTTGTAATAGCTGAAATAAAGAAGAGATTGTTACTTATCAATTAATAACAGGTTAGAGAAAACTATCTCGCTAAAATGGAGGTATAACAAGTCGTTTTGGATAATAACGTTCGATTAGGTCACCGTAACACTCAGGCGACATAGCTTGGGAGATTGTTGCATGTCGTTGCAGTGATTTTCTACAACCAAAGTGTTCATAGTCCCATTCTTTATACAGAACATGTCGTCTGGAATTATACAAATCAGATAGACGACGACTTTTTTATACTATCCGATGCGGATATATATATATATATATATATATATATATATATATATATGGTCGCCTATGGCGGATGTCTCTTGGTTCGATATATTCGTGACTTTATTGGAAAAAACGACCTTTTTTACCTCAATTTTAGAGAGGTTGTTCTCCCTAACATGCATACCAAGTAAGTGTGTTTAGGAAAGAAGTTAATGTAGATGCCCACACCTCTCTTCTCGACGAAAGATTTCATGACAGTTTACATGTGTACTCATGCCAATATGCCAAAGGTCAAGGTCACAGCGTATCAGAAAATGAAACAAAACTCCAGGAAAACCAGATCACCTTATGCTATACAGCTGCATAAAAAATGGAGACCATGTTTTTTTAGATTAAACCACAAATGAATAGGTAAATGGAGAACAGCAACCCTAAACTTTTATAATTTTTCATAGAATCGGAGATGAGAGTTCAGCAGAAAAAAAAAAACAGAAAACAGATTAAAAATCCTCACTCCGCTCACAACATTGTCATTTTTGTAACTTTCAGACAAAAATCAAAAGGTTTAGGAATGAAACTTGAAGAAAAAAAGCTGAATGAGATAAAAAGCTTAATTTCTCTTCCATGTAGAACTGAGGCACAGGTTTCCGTAGAATTGTGAATATAGCTGGCGAAGTTCTATGTAATATACATTGTCCTCTCTTCTTCTCCTGACTTTCGATGTTTAGTTCCGTAACTTTTTAACAAATAGGGCAATTTCTGTCAAATTTCGCCAGCATAGCTATGGAGTAAGGGGAATGTCGCGTATCGAAATTCATATTAATAGGTCAACGGTCAAGATCACTGCGGCCTGAAAATCTGAAAATTATTGAAAACTTTTTGTGAGTGGATAAATGAGGTCAACGGTCAAGGTCAATTTGACCAAAAAATCAGAAAACCGTTGAAACTGAAAACATTTTGAGAGGATACCGTACTGGGAGATGATATGTCAAGTACCAACATTGAGATCGATAGGTCAAAGGTCAACGTCACTGTAGCCCCCAAAACTGTTGATATGGGAGAAATACAACGAGGACTATGTGAGCGGAAACACATACTATTGCATGTGATGTGCCTCACGTGCGGCGGATCACGGTTTACAGCTGAGAGCTGTAAAATCCTTACACCATTAATGCGCGAGGTGAGATGACATCGACGGAAAATACCGAGCAGTCGCGAATGCGTATATGCTATCACCCCAGTTCAAGGATGTGGACTGTGATCAAACTTCATGGGAGACAACTCTTGTTATTCTCAATTGTTCTACTACAAACTGTATTTATTTAGCTTCCTGTAAGAAGTGTGGTCAACAGTATGTTGGCAAGATCGACCAAAGACACCATCTGAGGGTGAACGGTTAAGGAAAATCCGTTAGAAAAAGGCAATTGCTTATAGGCAAACTGGCCCCGACCATGGCTGAGACAGCTTCAGTATCCAGATTATAGACATAGTCTACCCATCTACCAAAGATTCCCCTTTTGGATTTGAGAATTTGAGACAAAAATCCGAGAGCGAGAACTGTTCTGGATGCTGGAGCTTGGGTCAGTGTCTCCGTATGGTTTAAATGATAATGTCAAATAGTTCGGCAATGTTACAAACCGCCATTCAAATATATACAATATTTCCCAGCTTTTTTTTATTTAGTGGGTTTAACTAACTCACCCATCAGTATACATAGCTTGCGTACAGTCCTGTGTGCGTTGTCTCTGAGAGCTTTAAATCATATAGCCAGAGATATACAACGATCTGTGCCTTCAGGAAATATTATACCACTCACAATCAATAATGTTTGTCAAGATATAGCCCATTTTCGATTGTATCGTCCAGTGAACATAATCGAAACAGCCAAAGATCGGCTTTCCTTGAAACTCAGCTTATTGGATAAAGGACTGGACATTACTAATTTACCACGAATCCTGACTGATCCAGAGCTACGCAGCGCTTTACCAAACTTTCATATAAGTATACTAAATCTATAACCGCCGAAATACTCAGCTACTCTAATGCTGTCAAAGAGTTTGACTGGAACTTATACACGTCTGGAAGCTATAGTTGTGATTGTGAATCATCGAACTTTATCTATACACCATGCAAGCATGTTGTGACTCGTAAACTTTATATAGTGAGAACTTAAAAACACTCCTGATGAAGGGTCCTAAATATAGTGAGCCGAGAAAAATAAACCTGAAGGCGGACCAGAAGATAGTTCTGGCTGCACTGGAAGAGTATGATAATGAATGGTCAAAGCGAGAAAAAGTTGAACCTACAGTACTCGTTGACTGGCTGGAACTCGCGAAGAACAAGATCGTTGAAACAATCCGCCATATTGACAGTAGTACCATTTACCAAGCAAAACAAGTACTGAGTACCTCAGTTCGCAAGAAGTTCTAGCAAATCTACAGAGTAAATTCGTAATAATACCAGCAGACAAAGCTCAAAATAATATAATATTCGTTGTAAATATTAATTTTACCAGGTGCTGGTTGAGGAATTTATTATAAACACACCATCGCCAAATACGTCTACTTACTTCCACTCTATGGAAGATTTATTTAACAACCACAATGCGTTTCTCAAAGAAAGAGGAATTTGTCTTCCATCGACTCATAACGATATACCGAAAGTGTACTGGACTTCCAAAATGCATAAATCATCATACAAAGCTAGATTCATAGCTGTTTCTAGAAGCTGCACCACCAAGCTTCTTTCAACCCAGAAGGTGAAAAGCATTTTGAGAAAGTTATTGCACAAAACTATTTCTAAGAACTCTGGCATTGAATGCATGTGGACATTGAAAAACTCAAAATGTCTACGGCAGAGCTTGATGCTAAAGGTTACAAACCGTACAGACATGTATCCACAGGGGATTTCTCGAATCTCTGTACTACAATCCATCATCAGGACCATATTGTCCATCTTATTCATTAATAGTATCAGTGTTTAAGAAAACTGATCGATATATTAATGTCAGAAGCAATAAACATTCTTTAGCTCTACCGCATACAAGGGATACCATTCATGGGATGTTTCTTAGTTTATAGAGTTGCTCGAATTCCTCATTAATAACACCTGTGTGAAATTTGGCAATACAACGCCATGTCGGAATTCCAATGGGTACTAATTGTGCACCCCTTTTGGCTGACCTATATCTGTTCTTTTATGAATACGACTATATGCAGACGCTTTCAAAAACAGATTTCAAAGCTCGCTCCTTCTCATTCACCAAACGCTATAGAGAAGATCTTCTTGCTGTGGAAAACCGCTATATAAATGACGCAATGAAGGATATACATCTGCCTCACTGGATTTGAAGAAAACTACAGATAGCCCAAGCGGCACATCTTATTTAGACCTATATCTCTATAAAAATGAAGCGGACCTTCTCTCTTGTCGACTTTACGACAAAAGAGATGATTACAATTTCGACATCGTAAACTATCCCTATCTGGGGGACCTGCATATGGCGTATACATATCTCGCCTAGTAGCATTTGCTAGATCCTGTGTTAAATGTGACGATTTTAATCAATGTCAGAAAAGAGTATTGCAGAAACTTGTAAAACAGGGCTATCTTATCAAGCGCCTCCACTCAAATTTTCTCAAATTTGGCGATACATATCGCATGCTGATAGCTAATATCTAGTTCCGCCAAACCCGGAGATAGGGACCGTATGAGCCTTTGTATATCAGTATCCTCAAAGTGTTAATATGAACAGTCACAATCAAAGCGTGACTGAGATACATCATACTCTAGATAACGACGTTACAACGTATATCATATGGAATAAAAATACTGATCAGCGATACGGATGTGATATTTTTGGAACATCATGATGTCTTGCTGGCATCACTGGAAACTGCTGACCGCTAATGTCTTGCAGGAAATTAGCCTAGTTTTATGTATACTATGATTTATCCTTTTAATTTGGTGGCTAATGTTATTATATGAATTAGGTCTCTGGATTATGGATACGGAAATTCCTTAATGGACGACTTCTGAATATTAAATATCTCTCCAACGCTAGAAACAAATTACGAATTATAAACACCAGGCATATATAAGTAATCTTGGGGGCTTACCGGGGTTCATTCGCAACTTCTCGGGGATCTCCGGTTTGAGATGTCCCTCGAAGGCCATTGACGCCATATTGGACTAGAGCGTGGTCACGTGTGTTTCGGTCTGTCAGGGAACTGTCAGTGACGTCACGGGAATTATATCTTGCCAATACGTGGCGTGTGTACCATTTAAACTGATGGTTTTCTATTGAAACGTGCTTCGAATGAAAAGAATAAACAGTTTTTAGAATATCTGACGTAAATCAGAGGCTCGCAGGGAAATATTTGCTGATCGGGGATTAAGGCTGCCGCGAGAGTGATTGGGCTTCGGAGCCATGCGTATTAAACCGTTCCGGCGCGTCACATCTGGAGATTCATAGGAAATTCATGTTGTCGTCCCCCGAGCGTAGAATCGGTCCCCTTCGTAGATTTCCGCTCGGGAGTTCCGAATGACCAGGGTTTAGCCGATTGCATGCAACCAGACAGATGCAAGAACAAAAAAATAGTCCACGGATTCAAGCAATCCCTGGGCGAAGAAATGAATATGAAATACCCTCGACTTCAGATTTCGTGTTATTTCTAATTAACATGAAACCATCACGACTGTTTTTTCTTCATTTTCAGGTCAATATCCTGATAGATGACACAAACCCAAAGTGCAAATCACTGGCGGATTGTTACGCAGTGGCGATCCAGACAAAAATTGGGCCTGTACGGAGGTGCGCATGCCCATAGAGCTGGTTGCCTTAGGCGCAAACAGTATACAAACAGTAAGTCAATCCACATCAAGTAACTCGGATGCGCACTCGCGACGAGGCGCCTACCTACACCTCTATAGGAGTGGGCATGCGAGAATGAATGAGCTCTCGTTGTGCACAGTCTGCTGGTCCGTTGAGACACAAATGCGCACTGGGGGAGTAGTACAGCAAGGACATGTTCAGATGCACAAGGGTAGTGTATGGGGAGATGTGGGTCATTCGTAGCCCAAATATGGTCTTTGAGTAGTTGAGTTGCATAAGACTGTGTTGATATGCACATACGTAGTCGGGGAGTAAAAGAGAAACGACAGCTTCGGAGGTTGGCAGAATTGTTTCTTGAGATGTAAGCCATATTGGGTACAATTGTAACATTCATAGTATCGTATTGATGTTCCCGTTGGTTAGAGTAAAGCTCGGGTCATAGGTGCATAGAAAGGGCATCATCGGTGTTGTAGGATGGCTCCAAATTCTCGTCGTATCCATATTCTTCTGGTGCAGCGTCACGTAAAATGTCGCAATGGTCATCATCAATGGGTCCAAGGAATCTAGTTGGTCCAGGATCGTGTCCATCGACACACGATTCGAGATGGTGAAGGGCTGGGCATAGACGAGCGTATTGGCATTCGGGTAAATATACCGCAGTTGGTTTGTCTCCTTATGGCACAGTATGTACCCAAAAGCGAGATCCAGTAGAAATTACAACACATATAAGGGAAGTGGGAAGAGGTGCCGACATACTGACTGCGTCACATGACTTCACAGAATAGTCCTCTGGTTGTTCTGATCTTTGAAGATAGCTTCCTCGTAGCTTGAGAGACGGGCAAGGTCTATGAAACGGAAGCTGCATACGTCTTGCACTGAAGGATGACGCTTAAACAAGCGCCGTTATCATGGCCCATCGCTCCGGTACATGTAACTCAATGGATGGGGTCCAGGTATGAGATCGCTGGAAATATCTACTGAATCTTCCCGGAAATGTACATTACCCTGGATGTCGTAACGTAAGGGTCTGGATGTTGAAATTGATAGACATCCTTTGGTTTCTCCACTGTGGGTGACAGAGGACAGTCACTGGGCTCATCGCTCTCCGAACGTTGAGTCGACGGTGTCTATCTGAGTGCTTCGTCCGTACCTTTGACCTCTCTGACCTCCTATTCAGCGGGAATTTGCAGCACATACACATTCCTCATATTCCGCCGCAGCTGGACCATGAAGCGCACGTTCATGAGGCCGTAACGCATCTACGCAGGTCGTATAGGAATACTCTGCGTCGTAAATGGCGTCGTAAATGGTGCAGGTATGCAAAAGATTTCGAACAGGTGGGGCTGTTAAACATCGTGACTTCACGAGAACCTCTGCTCAGCATGCAGCAGAACGTTCCTCGCCCAAGGGCAAGATGACGTCTTTGGTAGATTTGACTTCCGGGGTATTTTTGACTTGCGCGGACGTCCAATATAGTTTTCGGCAAGGAACGTTCAGCTGCGTGCTGAGTGGAGTCCTCACCGAGCAATGAGTGAGTGAGTGAGCGAATATGATTTAACGTCGCTTGCAACACTATTTCAGACATAGCGCACCAAGCTACCAAACTACGATGTGCATCTGCTCGAACTGTTTGAAATCATTTACATACCTGCACCATTTCCGACGTCACGAGCCTTCCGTCCACAAAAGTGGTGAGTATACCTCAACGGCCTGTGCGAAGACGCTTGATCGCGTGGATGCGTTACGGCACCATGAACATACACTCTATGGACCAGAGACTGAGGAATGTGAATACCGTGACCGCCGCTTCCAACCTGCCATTCAGTTGAGACACCATCGCCGGACCATCCATGGACCGTCACCACAGCATGTGCGATAACTTCCCACCGAAGGGGTGCCCAAGGAGGTCAAACGTACAGTCGAGACACCCAGCGAGACATCATCCACCCAACGCTAGATGAGCGACAAGCCAGTGACACTCCTCTCCCACCCACAGCCGAGGATGTCCTTCAATTCCGGCAGCCGAACCCAATGATACGGTTCTGAATCAGGTACTTGACGACACTGAGGGTCATGTGCATTTCCAAGAAATTCAAAGGATGTCTTCAGCGGTCTCTTACCTGGCGCCCATCCAGTTAGTGATATGCAGGAGAGCCACTGATCCACGATCTAGCGAACTTTTCAGCGCCATCGTCTTGTGCAAGACGTCTATAATTTCCGTCTCATCGAACTCGCCTGTCTCTCCAGCCACGTGGAAGCTATTTTCAAGATCAGACTAGGGCCTTTCGACTGGATGTCGCTTTTGAATACATAATGTGACATAAGGTGACAGATCAACTCCGGTATTTTACCGGTTGGCAATATGCTCGTCTATGAAGACTATTCTGTGAAGTCATATGAAGAAGACAATTCTGTGAAGTCATATGACGCAGTCAGTATGTCGGCACCTCTTCCCACTTCCCTTATATGTGTTGTAATTTCACCATGACGAATCGTGCTTCAATAGAGACGATCCTGGACCAATTGGAATGGGCCCAGTGGCAATGCCCCAACACCAAATGAACGGAGAAATGACCATTGCGACATTAAAAGTGACGAAACAGATCGACATGCAGTTTGGTTGAAATAAAAGAACATGTTTATTCAGAGAACAACAGCGTTAGAACGCTGGAGTAATATCGCAAGTCGTAGGCTATATAGTTCAGGCAGCACCAACGAGTGAGCGTGCATGCGAGCGATCATGTCACTTCCGGGTTTTGGTTTCGTTTCTGGGTAATGGCGTTACGATAGGGTGGTTAGACATGCGTTAAAGTGTTAAAACGGGTGTCCACCTGCGTTAAAGCCTTAAGACGGACGTTAACGGGCATTTTTATTGTCTTCCGGTGGGCGTTACCCTGATATGTTCATTAAAGCAACCCTAGCTGAAAAATGAATACAGCCGACGTCTGACCATCAACATGGCTTACCGTTGCCATGAGAGCGGACACACGTTTACCAGACACTAAGATATTTTGCACCTTCGAATCTGTCCTTTATCTACTACTCCCAGAGTACACACGCTCGTATCACACAGTCATATTTCTCAAGATAAGATAAGCTAACATTATTTAACGTCGATATTTAAAACAGTACAATATTAGTTTACGGGGGACTAGTATAATCTACGACACATTGAAATTACATATTGAAACAAATATGTCACGGTAATCATCGTACTCACTCGCTCACTCACCCATTCATTAAATTTGCTATGAGTCATACACTCTGCAGTGCATTCGAAATTGCCATTTCTATACCACTGCCTCGGTGCATATGCACGACTTACCGAATTTACAACGGTCAGCACACTGTACACAACGAGAACTCATTCACACCGACACGCCCAACGCTAAGTGTAGGTAGACGCATAGTCCAGAGTTCGAACCGGGCGACTTTGTGCCTCTCCCATTACTGATGACGTCACATTCATGTGATGTATGCCGTCAAAGCGATGCGCCCATTGGGAAAGCTTGATGCGGAATGATTCTGCACTGTATATTGTATGCAGCCAAGGCCATACAACCCACACCATGGCTATGCGCGCCTCAGAACATACCCCCGTTCTCTACTACTGCACAGTGCGCATGCGCGTATTACCGATCAACCGGTCTTCTTTTACTCCACATAAGCTTCAACACGACACCAAACACGCCACCTATGGATCAAAACTGCCACAATAGGCGTCCCTGCCGAGGACGCATGCACAACATGGCGTTATCGGCTAAAGTCACACGACTCCCGTCGTACTCTCCAGCGTGAGTTTCGTCGTCTGAATGCGTTGAAGCTCTGAATGTTTTCCTGCGCCGTTTTCTTCATGCACTCACCTGTCCGAAAGTCTCGTGATCGGAATCTCCAAAATGCGCGGTGACCCGAATGTTACGTGACTATAAGTTACGCCGTCGAACGTACGCCACACTCTGCGCAAACTATATTTTCCTGTGGCTAAAATTGCGAATATTGTCTGAATATTTTGACGTGCAGTGTTTGATGTGCGTTGCTGTGGCGCGTAACATACGCACAGTACGCCACACTCTGCGCAAACTATATTTTCCTGTGGTTCAAATTGCGAATATTGTTGTTGTGGCGCGTAATCGACGTTCTGATCGATGTAAGATTGCGGCGATGTGGACAGTTTTACCCCCTCGTCCTAGTTCAGATGTCTTGCAAAGCCAGAAATGGACAGTCACTCATAAACAATGTGTCTTATGAAAGGTAAGTGGACATAAAATTGAATTATTGTATGGCTATGGAAGCTTGCCTTAAATCTGGGGGTGTGAGTGCAAAAACATACTTCAACTGCCCCCACATCCGCCCCAGCTTCCGATGTTCATGCCATGTGTACTGCACAGGCCCGCAAAACAAGAGTTTTGGGGGGTGTGGGCGGTGGTATTAGGGTGAAGTGTCGAAATATGGGGTCTCTATATATAACCCAATGCTTTATATAAATCCACATCAAGGTGCGAAACGCACTTTGAGTGAATCGAGAAATAAGCGGTTTACCGCCAAACAAAATACATCAGCATATTCTACAAGTATCACTTTATATATTCCCGTCGTCAAATTAGCAAATTTGTGCAATTTTTTACCTTTGCCGGGCGATTCAAAATCCAACGTAACTGTCCATCCATCCAGGAAAAGTGCGATTATGGCGGGCTTCGTTCTCAATTCTGATTGGTCAGTCGCGACAGCTGATCAGTGCGTGACCTCTCTTGCCGGAGGTGTGTCGCGACTGACTAATCAGAATTGAGAACGAAGCCCGCCATAATCTCACTGTTCCTGGATGGATGGACAGTTACGTTCGATTTTGAATCGTTTGGCAAAGGTAAAAAATTGCACAAATTTACTAATTTGACGACGGGAATATATAAATTGGTACTTGTAGAATATGCTGATGTATTTTTTTTTGCGGTAAACCGTTTATTTCTCGATTCACTCAAAGTGCGTTTCACACCTTGATGTGGATTTATATAAAGCTTGGGGTTGTATATAGAGACCCCATATTTCTACACTTCACCCTAATACCACCGCCCACACCCCCCAAAACTCTTGTTTTGTGGGCCTGTGTTGTACTGTGAGCAGATTATCAAATTACCTGTAGAACAAATTGAAGAGGGTCTGATTGTGGGCCATTCGGTCAATCAGGTTGTTCCAGTCAGTTGCGTAGGCAGACTCCATCTGGTACGCCTCCTGTAAAATAATAATTAAAAAATGGATTTTTAATAATTATTAGCAATTAAAGGTTATACCAAATGACTCTATACTACTTTGCATTAAAACATACCCAGTAGTGTTCCAAACAACAAATTAGTATTTTTTTCTCGAATAATGTCGTTGAAGTGGGTTTTAAGACACGAATAGCACACATGTGGGGGAAAACGTATTGGAGCCGTGACCTCTGGTGCATGACGTCACAACCTGATTACGATTGCGCCCTAAACGTCATAGTCTATGACGTCGGGCATTGTTACGAAAGGTTCACCCAACTGTGGGAGTTTTAGCGTGATGTCGCTGACATTTTGACGTCACAACAGGCATTTGAGCAAGATCGTAATCAGGTTGTGACGTCACAGGTCAAGCGGTCACAGCTTTCGCCGTTTTGAAAGGGGCATGAAATTGTCGCACTTTACTGCTGCTATTTCCAACCTTGGGCAGTTTGAAAACATACAAAAATGTAAAACAAGCGATATAATCACCTCTACAACAATTTAGCACAAAAAAGCAGCAGATTTTGAGACCATTTTGTATAACCTTTAAAGTGATCGTAAACCCTCAAGTAAAGTTTTCATCAAATGAAAGACCATTGCGAACAGTGTCGGAAAATATTTATTTTAAATTTTTTAAGATTTTATTACACAAAGTAAACTGCAATTAAAGCATGGTATTCTATGGTGGTCTATTGTAATCATATTTAGGTCCAGTGACGTCACACTGCCTTAATACATATATTCCAAACTTTGTATGCACTTTCCAATGCTTGATTCAAGCTTAAGGTATGTATACTTTGAGTGTCAACACAGACTCCCTGTTCCAATGTGCATGTTTCACCAAAATCTGGGAGATGGTGACTCATGAGTGTCAAGTCAATTTGAATATTACATTTAATTTCCCCGATTTTGGAACATGCACATTGGAACAGTGAGTCTGTGTTGAAACTCAAAGTATACACACCTTAAGCTTGAATCAAGCATTGGAAAGTGCATACAAAGTTTGAAATATATGTATTAAGGCAGTGTGACGTCACTGGACCTAAATATGATCGCAACAGTCCACCATAGAATACCATGCTTTAATTGCAGTTTACTCTGTGTAATAAAATCGTAAAAATTAAAATAAATATTTTCCGACACTGTTCGCAATGGTCTTTCATTTGATGGATACTTTACTTGAGGGTTTACGATCACTTTAAGGTAATGGCACGACACTCTACAAGTACATGTTGTCTTGCGCCTACGCTTGATCGGCGTCGGACCTCACAGGTAATCGTTCTGAATACGAACTTGTATACAATAAATACTCCCTCGGTTGGGCCGTTTTGATTATCTGGTGGTCACATAGTTCATCATTTTCCAACAGATGACTTGATAGGGCTATTACATCCTCGCTCTGAAATATTTGTATCTAATACCGCTCAAGCCGGTGTAGCGGTCGTGTGGTTATGTCATTCAATTCAATTCAACAGCTACAATAAAAGCGTGGCTTGGATACAAACCATAACAGGGATCACTTCTGGTTCTTGCGATGTTTTTAGAAATGTGCAGCCAGTATATTTTTGTGTGCAGTCATATGGCTTCTTGTCAGTACTCCGGCATCTTTTTCCACCACCCTTTTAATGTTGCGTTTAATTAAACTGAATCCAGATAGGACATGTATATTTTGTGGATATTGAGTCTGAGATGGATGGGTTGTATCATCGGATAAGCCGATGAATATTCTCGCTGTCTGCTGTCGGTTTTGAGATACTTGTGTACGTCTGGGCACAGTGCACGAAGTTGGTGACCTTAACACTGGATCTGTCACGCCATGTCGGTTTAAATTTCGAATTTGTTTGGTTTCGTCAAGAGCTCACGTTGTTCAGTGCGACTGTAACTTTCACCAAGAGCCTCAGTGCCACTGTAACTTTCAAAAAGAGCCTCAGCGTGATATAATTTTCGGAAGGAGCACAGCGCGACTGTAACTTTCACAAAGATCCTCAGCGCGACTGTAACTTTCAATCAGAGCCTGAGTACCACTGTAACATTCACGAAGAGCCCGAGAGCCAGTGTAACTTTCAAAAAGAGCCTCAGCGTGACTGTAAATTTCACAGAGAGCCTGGGCGCCACTCTAACATTCACAAAGAGCCCGAGTGCCACCGTAACGTTAATAAAGAGCCTGAGAGCGAGTGTACCTTTCACAAAGAGCCTCAGCCAGACTTCATCTTTCACAGAGAGCCTGGGCGCCACGGTAACGTTCACAAACAACCTGAGTGCCACTGTAACATTAACAAGAAATATTCTGAACCTGTGTCGAATTGGGCGGATGCAGATTCCACATGTCCCACCATCTCCCCTCTCGTAGACCGCCCACCAAACTTCCACCTATACACTACCAACAGCCTACTCTACATCGCTCAACCTGTTTCCCTCCCTTGGTGCCGTCCGCCCCATATTTTCTCCTTCACATCGTCCAGCTCACCCCACATCCTTTATATACAGCCCACCTTCGTTCCACAACACCGCTCATCTCACACAATATCCTGTGCACCATGCGCTCGCCTTCCTCCATCGCTCAGGCTGCCTTCCTCCATCGCTCAGGCTGCCTTCCCTCGTTCACATCCCTCATTCATTCGTCCACATCCACCCCACCCACCCCCCATCTATGCTTACCTTCGCACTATATTCCTCTTGCCATTTGACTTCTCCGCCCATATTCGCTTCCGTCAGGTTCAGAATGTAGTTGACATGGTCAAGCACTTGCTACAGTGGAACAAAACATAAAATCTAGTTTAGCTTTTTTTGAAATTACAAGCGTCTAGTCCGTCATCCATAATTCAGCCGTCGTCCATTAGAGAATATCCGCGTCTATAATCCAAAGACCTATTCCATATTCCATATAACAGTATTAGCATCAAATTCAAAAAGACAATCATAGTATTACATAAACATAGGCTTGTTTCTTGCAAGAGAGAAGCGGTCAACAGTTTTCAATGATGCCGGCAAGACATCATGATGTTCCAAAAATATCAAATCCGTATCGCTGATCAGTATTCTTAATCCATAATATTCGTTGTATATATAGTCCGATATATAATTGAGACAGAGTGTCAAATAAACAACCTTACTGGCATTCAATGGATGATTTCGAGTATCAGATCTTTTTAAAATTGCATACAGTGGACAGATATCTCTAAACATTTCAACCGGGGCGTGGTGAATTCGCTTTCGAGCAAAGAGAATTCCGTAAAATTGCCAATAATTAGTTCCTCTATTTTCATTACAATTATGTGAATTTTAACGATTACTATCAGTTTACTTGGTACTGTTTAACTTAAACCACTGCTCATCCTCATGAATCACCTGAATGTAGTAGTGGCACTCCAGACGGTGACCTCTTTGACCTTGGGATCACGAATGTAGGTCAAGAAGCTCACAAGATCTAGCACTGATTGGAGTAAAAATAGCGTCCATTTTTCAATTGAAATTTCGTGAAAACCGTTAGTCTTGTTTCAACTTTGATGGTATTATATATATACCTTGATTGGAGACAATTCGAACTAGTAAACTCTAGCTCACTTTTTTAAATTTTTGCCTGGTTTTGTTTTTACAGCTATTTTACTAAAATAAATTGAAAAAACGTAATACTTTACGGTCGTTTGTCTTAAAAGTTGAATAATTAAAAAACTAATCCGAACTTACAAAAAGTGAGATAAATTTTACTAGATCACCTTATAAGTAACAAGCATGCCACATTTCAAAAGCATAGCATGGATACTTTTCGAGAAATAAACGTTTAAATCTCGGATTTTGTACAAAAATGAAAGGCTAGAAATCGGGCAAAATGGGTCCAACTATACATCTGATAAATTAATCCAAATTTTTTGCTTGAATTCTATTGTCAAATACATTTTTAATCCGTCTAATGGGACCTACTCGAATTCCTGTTTGTTCTGGATAACTATTATACTAAGTTTTTTTCATCAAGTTAGTTTAAAGTCCAATTTAAACTTAAAAAACTTGCTAAAACTGCTAAAAACAGCTGAGAATTGTTCACACCTGTGTCGGCGGGTGTCTCAGTGAAGTGTCACTGTTATAATTAGAAACAAATATAAGGATGTTTGCATGGTTTTGATCAGAAGGAGGTAGATTAATGTAAATCAGTAGGACTGATAGATAATTAGCTTATCATAATACTGCGGAAGTGAGTTTTGGGAAGGGAAATTTAACAGACAAAAATAATAGAAGCCAAACCCAAGCTAAGGCAATCTGTTTAATTGTTCCAGTGCCTCGGAAACTAAATTTTTAATCCTAATATTGAAGCACTTCTATTTATAATTTTGATTTCATTTTTTCCCCAAATGTTAGAGGAAATAGTGAATATTTGAATGAAGAAATAAAAAAATGACCAATTTTGACCCTCTAAGGGGATAGCTATCCTGGTTAGAGGAATGTAACTCTTACCACCATTAGAGGAAAACCACTTGAAGCATATCCGTTACGATATATTGCTGCCATCATAGCGGAAGACTGTAGATATACCCATCGTGAAACAATATTTTTTTAATATCGTAACATAATTATAGATTGCGGGATTCATGACGCATGTATGTTATAGTACCGGTAAAGATTAAGGTGGTGCCATATATGGGGAAAATAAGTGAAGCCAACATGATAATATATTATGCATATGAGCATACGCAATGAGTTGATCCACAGCGGTACCTACCCAAGAGCTTCCCTCGTAGTTGCCGTCCACAGTGTAGATACGGAATCCAGGGTTAAGATCGCTTTGCGGCGTTACACTCCCCGCGACATACAGAATATTAGTGGGACGGGTGAAGTTCTCTTCGTCATAAAATATGGAGAACTGGTCTTTGTGAGTATGACCGAAGAACTGGGCTGTTACTGTGCTTTCAAACCTATTAAAATAGATATGTACATATAAGATCTTCCGAAATCTCCACCCCACCGCGTATATTGTGTTTTATCAGCATGTTCTTTGATTTCGGTTATTTGGTTATTAATGAAGAAATGAATGAATCTTGTTCTTGTACTTTAAGAACGGCAGGTGTTTGAGTTTAAATACAACCAGAGTTGGTTTTTCTTGATAAAATCCGAAACTTGCGGGCTTATTTACGGAGGGGGTAGGGTGGGTATAGGAATCTGTTCGTTATCTATATGACCTAGAATGTTTTCCACTTCAGCGAAGGTGTCCGAGAATACCGCTTTGAGCTATCAATTCTATTGATAGAATAGCTGGTATTTTCCATGAGACATTTCATTTTCAAATGCCCAAAACTTGCATTCATACGTAGGTCAACCTGCACAGTTTTGAAATTGATTAATGTATGCTGTACGCATTTAAAAGTGACATTGAAAAGTGGCAATGCCACACATGCCTTCATGTTGATTCAATGATATACCTAAACATCACTTTCTTGGGAAACTGCGGAAATATGTTTACTGTCCTCATAGTGCGCAAGCGGTTTATTGGGAATTTTCTTTTTCTCCCACCAGTGACGTCATCATAGCACGTCGAGAGCTATTCTCGGTACAACCGGTTTAAACCGGTTCTTTAGGTTCCTGCCAATCGCAAACCGCGTTTGCCTCGCGTTTGGGCACTTTCCCAATACACTTGCCCGGCATTGGCATCCATGACCCGAACCTGCCAATCAAACCAATATGTTGACCAACGTTGAATTAAATAAACCCATTCTGTCAATTCTACAAATATCCTGGCCCGACGTGGGCATTCCCATGACCCCGCTCTGACAGTCATTCCAATAGCTTAGCCTGACAATTGCGCTTGCTTATATGCATGACCTCGTTTCGAGGAACGGTACAACGAATTTTGTGATACTTCATATTCTCATGTTCCCTTCATTTTCCCATGATTCCCCCACGGTAGGTGCATCGAAAACAGCTAATGCCTGAAAATATCCATTATTTGTCCAATTGTAATGAACCTCTAAAGAAACTCTAAATGGCTGGATTTTCTCCTAGACTTCTTCACAGACCAATGAATATATCGGATTTTCATTTGAATCTTTGAATTGTCCAATCAAATGCATTACGACCGGAGGATATCCTGTGGTGCACTGTTGTTCCTTTTAAGCTCCATTAAACACATTTTTGTGTTCTAGATCAGCGGGGGTTTAAACCCAACCTTCTGTCACCGAATTTTTAGAAAAGTATCTAAAGAAAACTAGATATTGTATGTGTTATCTGTGAAATATCATCAGAATCAATAGTAATCAATTAATTTTACAATAAAGCAAACATCTCTATGCCAAGCTATGTCGTTGGTGCATAACCCACTTAAAGAGGCATTTTATCGTGCAAACGCCCACTATCCACATTTACGTACAGATTTGAAGCTGACTGGTAACTAAAGCAAACCTGTTGATGATTTTATAGTATGCCCACGACCACGGCATCATCCCTCCCCCTGTCGGTATGTGATTTAGAATGTGGACCTAGAATACAGGAAATAAACGCATGATCATCAATAACACCAGTTCAACAGTTCAATTTGCATGAGCTCCAATGTTGATAACAGTAACCCAAGTCTAATGAACCATTTCAGAAGATATATGATTGGTTGAATTTTTTCCCAATTCTTTCCACAGGCCAATGAATTTTCGAGGGTACTTTTTGAAAATTTGAATTAACCAATCAAGTTCTTTAAAATTCCATTTAAGATCTCCGAAAAGAACGATAAGGGATTAGATGACGAAAACATATATTCATTCAAGAAAAACAAGTTATTTGTTAGCTTTTACTATTGTTTAAGTTACTTTGTGACTAGGATCTGTCTGCCATCATCTCTTAACTTCTGAGGTGGTTGATTGATCTCTGTGGAGAACCGAGAAATCCCTATATAATCTGGCAACTCAAACCGATTCACGAATTTTTCATTTGTTAGTGCTAGATTATCGTATAAGTGATATTATACTCAGTACGATCATCGGACGGTTTTTCGTGATCGAAAATGAATGTTGTTGCCACCGAAAGTCGAACTCCAGTTTTGCTCTCTACTGGCTATGAGCATCAGTCGAAATGGTCGTAATTTTCCGACGCCGTAGCATTCTTTTTCCGGGTGGTCATAATGCTATAGCAGATACATGTATCATTGTTCTACCTAGATTAAATATAGGTAACATATACGACATTCAGTAACCAATCATCGTCCATAAAGAATTTCCGCGTCAAAAAACAAAACACACATTTCGTGCGACAGTTTGCATCAGTTCCAAATATTAATATGCAATAATACTCACATGGCAGTGTGACTAACGTCACAGGACCCACGAAGTAGGGTTTGGTATGATTTAAGTGTGTACCTTAACCTAAGACTTTCCGGCTGCCAATTTCGAGGTTTCTAGGTCAACTAATTAGGTCAGAAATTGGGTCAAATTGACCTTGACCCAATTAAGTCAGGTCACATTGACACTGACCTAATTAAGCGCATTTCCATGGTCTTAGGAGGCATTGTTTTAGCCAATTTCGAGGTTTACAGGTCACCTAAGTAGGTCAAATTTTCATCAAAGGTAGGTCAGTTCAGAACTTGCTGGTAACAGTCCCCTAATGCACGTTCATGCCAAAAATCAAGGTTCTAATGTCAACGGTTCTCCTTATTTTGCCGGGGAAAGGATCGGATGGACTGACTCACTGACTGACCCATTCATTACCGGACAATTTGCAAATGATAGCCTACTTCGTAGAAAAAATAGTGTCGGTTGTATATGGTGGTTCTCTTTCTCATCACTCTCCTACTCCCCCGTCCCTCCCCCACACCCACCCCACTCTGGGTGTAGATAAATTAAATCATCTGTTGTTAACCCGGCGCTCTCGCTGAAGCCGCCCATGTATACCAGTGGTGATGGAGATCAGCTGTGTAACTCTTGGGTTGTCCCGTTCACAGCTGTTCCAATGCCTATTGTGTTGGATCGATAAAGCGGCTCCACAAAATTATCCTATTCGAGGGGTAAATATACATACATTAATTAATCCTGAAGGATCTTGGCGCCCACCATTGTCAGATAATTGTAAGCTAATGACAAGAGGATCTTTTTGTCCATTGTTACTAAGAACAAACAATTGATTTGTAATTTTGTTTACAGAATTTCGAACCTGAGCGAAAAAGATCGAATAAAGGACACTGGAAAACACCAAGATATCATCTTTCTAAGTTTAAGGAGTTTCAAGATGTCTAGAAACTGTACTTATGTCAGTTGTAATAGTACAAGAGAAAAGAGCAAAGTTAGTCTGAAAGTGAATGTCCGGAGGATCATTCGTCTTCGTTTTGTAGTATTTTTTTTTTTTGCACGTGTCATCATTGGGTACTGGAAGCGAAGGCAAATGTCTTTGACCCTTTGGCATGAGCTATGAAACATACTTAAGATTTTATAATTAGGAACGAATGCTAATTCTGTTCTGTTTACTGGGCTAGTTTGAGATATCTCTTTCAAGATACCATGCTCGAAAATAGTAACATGGTACAATAATACTTAATATACTTAATACTGAAGGGATCTCGCAGTAATGTTGAAACTTCGAAAGTGTCTGAATCCTGATTATCTCCCTTGGATCGAAACACGCTGTAATCTAATGTTGTCGAGTTGGAGCGTTGTGTCACAAGAGTGACGTCCCTTCATGTGGCCGACCAGTCGGCAGACGAAACAGTTCACTGGACTAAGAAAACTGTTTTAAAATTTGAAGAAATACATTTTAATTCCGAATTATTTGAACTCCTTGATATGGAAGGTGAAGGTATGAATATTCTCTATAGTCACTATATAGAATATGTCCCACTGTTTGATTCGCTGACTCGTGTGATGCAACGTTACAACTCGGGAATACCGTAATAATATTAAGCGTAACTTGGATTTCGAATCGGAACAAAAAAGGCATCTTGCACAACTAGGCCCCATGTGGGACCTGTGTACCAAATTTCAGAAAGTAGTTCCTGAGAATTGACGATAACAATGTTTCAAGGAACAATTCAAGATGATCACCTGGCGGCCATATTGGATTGTCGAATCGGACCCCAAAAAGGTATCTTGCACAACTGGACCACAACGGGAACCTGTGTACCAAATTTGACAAAGATCCATTCAGTGGTTCCTGAGAAATCGCAATAACAAAGTTTCATGAAAAAATCCAAGATGGCTGCCTGATGGACATATTGGATTTTGGAATCGGACCAGAAAAGGTGTCTTGCACAACTAGACCCTAAGGGGAACCTGTGTACCAAATTTGAGGAAGATACATGCAGTACTTCCTGAGAAATGACAATAACAAAGTTTCATGGGAAAATCCAAGATGGCCGCCTGGTGGCCATATTGGATTTTCGAATCGAACCAGAAAAGGAATCTCGCACAACTGGACCACAAGGGAAACCTGTGTACCAAATTTGACAAAGATCCATGCAGTATTTCCTGAGAAACCACGATAACAAAGTTCCATGGGGAAATCTAATATGACTGCCTGGTGGCCATATTGGATTTCCGATTGGGACCGAAAAAGGTGTCTTGCACAACTAGACCCTAAGGGGAACCTGTGTACCAAATTTGAGAAAGATCCATGCAGTACTTCCTGAGAAATTACAATAACAATGTTTCATCGGGAAATCCAAGATGGCTGCCTGGTGGCCATATTGGATTTTCGAATCGGACAAGAAAAGGCACCTTGCACAACTAGACCCCAAGGGGAACCTGTGTACGAAATTTGAGAAAGATCCATGACGCAGTTCCTGAGAATCGCGATAACAAGGTTTCATGGGGATATCCAAGATGACCGCCTTGTGGCCATATTGGATTTTCGAATCGGACCAGAAAAAGGTATCTTGCACAACTAGACCCCAAGGGAAACCTGTGTACCGAATTTGGGAAAGATCCATGGAGTAGTTCCTGAGAAATTGCGATAACAAGGTTTCATGGGGGAATCCAAGATGGCCGCCTTGTGGCCATATTGGATTTTGGAATCGGACCAGTAAAGGTACCTTGCACAACTAGACCCCAAGGGGAACCTGTGTACCAAATTTCAGAAAGATCCATGAAGTAGTTCCTGAGAAATCGCGATAACAAGGTTTTATGGGGAAATCCAAGATGGCCGCCTTGTGGCCATATTGGATTTTCGAATCTGACCAGTAGAGGTATCTTGCACAACTAGGCCCCAAGGGGAACCTGTTTACCAAATTTGAGAAAGATCCATGAAGTAGTTCCTGAGAAATCGCGATAACAAGCTTCCATGGGGAAATCCAAGATGGCTGCCTGGTGGCCATATTGGATTTTCGAATCGGACAAGAAAGGACACCTTGCACAAATAGACCCCAAGGGGAACCTGTGTACCAAATTTCAGAAAGATCCATGAAGTAGTTCCTGA
Source organism: Hanleya hanleyi (assembly GCA_036873755.1). NCBI lineage: Eukaryota > Metazoa > Mollusca > Polyplacophora > Lepidopleurida > Hanleyidae > Hanleya > Hanleya hanleyi. The sequence goes on along the minus strand of JAVTVY010008113.1, from coordinate 263,268 downwards.
GAAATCGCGATAACAAGAATTGTTTACGGACGGACGGACGTCCGCACCCGCGGACGGACGACGGACCACGGACGAAAAGCGATTTGAACAGCCCACCATCTGGTGATGGTGGGCTAAAAAAAGGTGAATAAATTGTTAGCAATGGCAAACACGTGCTTCCCATGTATAAGCAACTGGAGGGCTGAGACCTTAACTACCTGAGACCGATACACGGGCCAGGTGAGAGTGAAAAGACATTAGCGGGAGCCCTGGATTGTGTAGTGTTTTACTGTAATATAACTATTCCTCACACCTTTTCATGGTTCTTCTCGGCGTCAGATAGAACTTGTACCAGCCAAGCTAACTCCCCGGCCGGATCAGTCGTGTTAAGTAAAAGCCACCTGAAAGCATACGGTTAGATAGATGTATGAGCACATCACGGGTCTGATTCTTGTGTAGTACAGCCCATCACTGTTTTAACCTCTTTCCCTGGCCCTTACTTGGTCTCCGAACAAGGTTTTCCAAGACGCTACGTTTTCAATGCACTCGAGTGATCGAGCCTGTCTGCATTAGTCCAGGAAGTCTAGACAGTGTGGTGGCACGCTTGGTTACAAATCGGTTTATATGAAAACCCATATAAATGCGGTATATTCGCACTAAATTCTGATTTAGTTTAATTCAACTGCTAACCTATTACTACCCCCGCCCGCCTCTTGTTTTTACTTTAGGGATGTCGAGATTTGGTGTTAGACCAATCAGCGAGACTGTTAGACGGCCCCTTTGCAGACTGTCACAGGTATAAACAGACCCATACGAACTAGAAGTGTGTATCACTAGATTAAACTAGCTATAGACATCACTGGCATTACACACAAGAATGCAAAAAGCCCCACGCGGTGATTCATCGGTGTGATTGATTATGTACGTTTCATACGCTCAGTATTCAAATTCCAGCCTCAGCTCATCTCCCGTGATGCAACACCCAATTTGTGTTTTAAATCTGCGCGAACACAACAAATGCCAAATTTTACTGCGCAACTACGTCACATGATGGCTTGTAGTCAGGAAGGTGGTGATCAATGCACATTCCAGCTAGCCTAATGTAAAGATGCCGACTTTAGTTCATTTGCTTCTGATATAAATTATTACCCCGCTTCAGACAGAATCGTCCAATGAAAACGAGCGATCACGGTCACATGGTCGCCCGATATTTTTCCATCCACCGCCGTCGATTGTAGTTCGGGGTGAGTAACTAGTTTATCTCCCTTTACAGTAACTTCTCGCGTCGGCTGTTTCGCGTCGATGACTCGTCGAGCTTCATTTTGGAGGTTACAACAAGTATTTGTAATAAAGATGAGATTCAGCTGCTGCAGTTCTAAATTAAATAGCATTCATTTTGTGAACAGCTCATATTTCATCGTAATCCGTGATTATTTACGCCAATGAATATTGAAAATGTGTGACTTCAAATGTAGTTTTTTGCTTCGTGAGCAACAACAACATAGAGCCAAAGTGGTTCACAAGAAATCCTTTCTCCCAGAATGTTTCCCATGTACATTAACGCGTTAAGAAAGGGTCTTCAGCGGGACGACTCGCCCAATATAAATTTTACTGACCCCACATATTTCTATATTGGGTCACTGACAAACCGTGTTTCTAATAATCTCTATTCACGAATGGTCCCCCGTCATTGCTGCCAATAGGTCTAACGCCCACCACCCATAATATATGCAAGGAAATGGTTGGAGCGATTCGAGGGATCCTTCTGTTCGTTACTGTACCGGTACTGTCCTCCAAACAACAGATAGTGACTGACTCCCTAGTGATATTAAACAGACTTGCTCCTGCAGTTACAGGTACTGTGAACAAGGCTGTTTTCTATGCTGGATTTCCAACCACATTGAGTGCGCGCGCACACGACCATGACCACATCGGTCCAGAAGGTCTAGACAGAATGGCGCAAGTAAGATTCGATATAGGTTGATATGAACACCATTATCAAAGCAGTAAACTCAAAATGCGTTATGATTTCAGTAATTAAGTCGCTGGCCAATGAGAGAGCTCTTACTGTAGGCGAGTTTGCCCAGTGGATGAGCATGATAGATTGCCCCTTGACAGACCGTTACAGGTATATGCAATTTGTCACGAGACCAATAAGATAACACTAGTCACAGTGGCAGTCTGAAATAGTCTTTCAATAAATCAGATGTGTGCCTATGTCCGACAAATGTGTTATCGTAGCATTTGTGATGTTATAGTAGCTTGGGCGCTTTGTCATATTCATAATGGTACGACTTGATCACTTTGGCACACACATATCAACACATTCTCCGACCATCCATTGGATAAAATTACTTCCGTATGTATTCCCATATCGACAATGGGCTTAACCAAAATTCATGAATATTGATGAGCTGTGACATTTCCACAGTGTTTCGGCACTACTCATACGTAGGCCTACATATTCGTTATCTCTCCTCTCTAAAATCACATTGGCATATTTTACAGGCACGGGGGATATATCATCTCAGTCTCGAACAACGGAAAAGATTAAAGATCGGGCCCTTTATTTGGAACCTACGGAACCGTAGAAGGGACATGCACAATCCTTTTTTCGCGGAAAATTATCTCGTGGGACGAGATAATTATCTCGTCCCACGACATATTTATCTCGTCCCACGACATATTTATCTCGTCCCACGAGATAATTATCTCGTCCCACGACATATTTATCTCGTCCCACGAGATAATTATCTCGTCCCACAACATATTTATCTCGTCCCACGAGACATCAATTCTCGTCCCACGACATAATTATCTCGTCCCACGACATATTTATCTCGTCCCACGACATATTTATCTCGTCCCACGACATAATTGACCAATGACAACAGGTTTTACAACTACGTTGTTAAAGGTTATACAAAATGGCCTCAAAATCTGCTACTTTTTTGTGCTAAATTGTTGTAGAGGTGATTATATAGACTTGTTTTACATTTTTGTATGTTTTCAAACTGCCCAAGGTTGGAAATAGCAGCAGCAAAGTGCGACAATTTCATGCCCCTTTCAAAACAGCGAAAGCTGTGACCGCTTGACCTGTGACGTCACAACCTGATTACGATCTCGCTCAAATGCCTGTTGTGGCGTCAAAATGTCAGCGACATCACGCTAGAACTCCCACAGTTGGGTGAATCTTTCGTAACAACGCCTGACGTCATAGACTATGACGTTTAGGGCGCAATCGTAATCAGGTTGTGACGTCATGCATCAGAGGTCATGGCTCCAATACGTTTTCCCCCACATGTGTGCTATTCGTGTCATAAAACTCACTTCGACGACATTATTCGAGAAAAAAATACTAATTTGTTGTTTGGAACACTACTGGGTATGTTTTAATGCAAAGTAGTATAGTCATTTGGTATAACCTTTAACGAATGAAAGCGCACGTAACTTGCGAAAAGAAGTGTCTCATATACCGGTATATTCTTCCGAGCAGCTCGCCCAAGCTCTGCGCTGGGTCAACCATTAGTTCGGGAATTAATGCGACACGTCGTCCCTAATGACTCTCTTTGACGATGAGTTTTATTGACAATAGGCTTGTTTTCCTGAACGCCAACAGTATACGGCCTATTCTTATCTCATCAAAAGAGCTAGAGGAACTACTGCATGCTTTCACAGAACTTCGATATTAAGGACTTCGTGTACATAAAACTAATAAAATTTACGTAGTTCAATCCAGCGTTCATTTGCACGTATTGCATTTCACCATGCATGAAACAACTAAACTGGTATATTTAATGTATCATTAATTAGATGGGATATTTGTGGGGTTTTTTTTACCTCATGACGTCAAGTCTGTATGTTATAACATTGGCAGATCAACACCATCGTGGCGTTAAAATAATATGGTACGTATTGGCGATTTGCGGCAAGTCTCAATCGATTTTATTGAAAGGAATAAAATTAGTATTTTTTTTAGTTAATATACTGTGTTTTAATGTTGTACGATAAATGGTCTCCGAAATATCGCCGAAAACGTCTGTGATATATTATCTGGGACAGACATTAGGTTTATTTCTATGGTTTCTTTGTGAAAGTAGTTGAAAATTAATATATCTCTTGTTTGTGTATGAAGAAATACTGAGCAAATGACTGGGATCTCAATTGAAACACAAAACATGTTTATAGAGAAAAAAAAGAAGAAAAATGCTGCTCAATGGACGTGTTGATGTTTTTTCGTCCAAATATGCGATTGGATTAGAGAACATTATTTCATTCTCAGAGATGATCGCACGAGATTTGATCCCGAAATCGTCAATCTATTGTTTTGTCATTGCAATCTTAATTTAGACCTACCGGTAGGCACTGGCGGTGATAAGTTTGCTTCCCCAGTATTACGCAACAACTGGAAAAAAATAGTTTATAAGAAAAACATTCACTCCTATGCTATGTTTTCTTTCTTTCATTTTTTGTTTGTTTGTTTGTTTGTTGTTTTTTGTTTTTATTTATTTATTTATTTATTTTTATTTTTTTTGGCCTACGCCCTTGCCTCCCCCATGTACGGAGCCTTCTCGGTTTACTCATTCTCAGGTTAATATGTAATGTCTGTCTACTCATTCTCAGGTTAATATGTAATGTCTGTCACATTTATATAATGCAAGGAAGTGGCGGAGATCGAGACACCTGTTCAGATGTGTACTTGTATCCGCTAAAGAAAATGTTGACATCAAATTAAAGCAATTGAAGGATTTTCACTCCTAATCATGAATACGGTTTGAGGGAATGGATAAACTTCACTTCTTTGGTGTTCTCTAGTCAGTCTTGTGTGAAATCTATGCCAACAGAATTGTATTACAATATGACATCGGCTTTATTATGAAGTCTGCGTCCGCTCCATACACAGATCCTACAACTCCAGACGAAAAAATAATAATAATAATAAAAACACATTGAAACACTCTCTTCGTTAAACAACTATATTTCGCCCGAAGATTTGCAGACATTTAGTGAACCAGGGACATCAAAATTAAGATTCCATTCATCCAAACCCAAGACAACTTTGAAATGATCAATACATTTTTCCTTGTAGTTTGAGGTTGTTTCTTTTATTGCCCAGGCCATCTGCAGATTGCCTAAAATTCCCAGACTGGCTGCAATAGAAGTACGCGCTTTCATTGGTAAACAACGTAGTTGTAAAAGCTGTTGTCATTGGTCAATTATGTCGTGGGACGAGATAATTATCTCGTGGGACGAGATAATTATGTTGTGGGACGAGATAATTATGTCGTGGGACGAGATAATTATGTCGTGGGACGAGATAATTATCTCGTGGGACGAGATAATTATGTCGTGGGACGAGATAATTATGTCGTGGGACGAGATAATTATGTCGTGGAACGAGATAATTATCTCGTGGGACGAGATAATTTTCCGCGAAAAAAAGATTATGCATGTCCCCTCTACGGTTCCGTAGGAACCTATACAGTTTAAGGTCTCTATATTTACATATCTGAAACTTTACTTAAGCGTACGACGAGAAAGGTCCATCACTTTGTATTCACTGTCGCTCAAATTTTTACGCCCATCAAATTGAATGCAACATAACAAGAGTTGATGAAAACATATGTCAAAGAACAAGAAGCAAAACTGATCCCTGGGATGATTTGTATCCCAGTCATGCCTGTATTGCGTGTGTTCATGTACAACTCTTGAATGGCATGACCACACGACCCTAGTACCGATTTGAAGATATTATTAGATAAAAATATTTGAGAAGGATGATGTAATTCTGAGTTGAAGTTTGAACGAATTAGGCACATTTAATCATTTATATGCACATTTGAATTTGAAAGCAGAATTACAGCCCGCACCTTGTCTCAGACTGAAGACTACTGTTATAGCTCCGTATGGCACGAATATAGTCGCCTGGAATTTGACAACTTACATTTGATGGATATTAACTGATGATTGTCTGTATTCCACAACACTATGATATCTTGCAGGAGATGCTTCAAACTTTACTTTCCGGAGTGAAATTTGGCTGTAGGGGGCAGGACGAGTGGTATTGAATCGGCTTTGTGCAACGTTTGTCCCTAAGTGAACCCAAACAACTGAGGGGCCCTCGGTGGCCGAGTGGTCTAAGGCGCTTCGCTGGTGACCGCTAGCCTCGCACCGCTGAACCGGCACGGGTTCGAGCCCAGCTGGTCCATGTGTGAAAGTTTGTCAGTTACTTGCCGAAGGGCGGTGGTTCTCTCCGGGTACTCCGGCTTCCTCCACCAACCAAACTGACTGTCACGATACGAGTGAAACAAACTTGAGTGTGACATTAAGCCAAATTCCCTCCCTCCTCCTCCCAAACAACCGATGATAGCGGAGAATTGAGATTTCCAGGATTTTAACCCGTGATGTCCCAGAGGACGCTTATTGCAAATCAGACTTGATTTTGCCGTGAAGTGGAAGATGTGTAAATCATGACTGGAGGGACGTGGCTTCTTGAGAACTTGCAAAAAGTGAGTACAGAGCTTAAAACTCGGCTCTATTTATTAGCCTCTGACACCCCCGTTCGCTATTTTTTATTCTGGTTTCACTCGTTTTTTTTCTAGTTCCAGCTAATTTTTTATCCTACCCACCAATTCCAGATCAATCGGTATAAGCATGCGAAGCCGAGGAGTATTAAAGAGAATACAAATCTGCTGTGGGTGTCTTAATCAAGATGTGAGTCATACCTGGGCCAAATATGGCGTGCATGGTGGCCCAGGGAAGCGCTCGTTGGCTAGCATACGGCTGGGGTGGTTGACCAGTGATACGCGCATGCGAGAGAAATGCAAATAAAATGTTATCGGGTCAAGATTGACTATAGCAGAGAATCAATGTATCAGACGGTTTACAGCCTTTTCCCCAGAGCCTCTGTCTGAAACCAAGTCGGTCGCAGAAGGGAACTTCTCTCCCTCTCTGCATACGCCAAACACCAGACGTGTCACCTTCCACGGTTAAAGGTTCACCTGAAGTAAATCCGCATCGGATGTGACCGCGCATCCGGATGTGACGTCATCACTGAGCGTTCGCATGTGCCTGTGCGAAGGCGCCACTATTTACACCGGAAGTCAGGGCACCACAAATGTGACATAATTTAAGTTTTACCTACTATACTATCGGAGATAGAGGATCTCTGTAAAATCTGATCTTGCTACTTGTAGTTTCTCTAAGAGTCTTGAAATTAAGAGCTTGGAGTTTGTGCTGAGGCAGATATCCGAATTTAGTAATAATTATTGTAGTACTCACCAGTTCAGACTATTCAAGAAGTTGTCGTTAATGGAGACCACACGAAACCCGGGGTATGGAGACAATGTGTAAAATCCGCCACTAAAATGACAATTGACACAATTAATATAAAATTCTCATTAATCATCTATTTCAGAAAGGTTGTGGGTACGTTAGCAATGCTCTCATTTTGTAAAGGACATGTGACGATTTAGCGAGAATTCGGCCCCAATGCGGAGCGGTGCCAAAATGAAGTCTCATATATGAAAGAAATTATTCTGTTAGCGTAGAATACATAATGATCTCGTTTTATGCTCAGAGTAGCACTGGTTCTGGGTGTTCTTGAATAACAGCTTCGTGAAGTAGTGTATTTGTGTAAACTCGTCCATTTAGAGATGAAAACATCGCCCCTTTTCTCTTCTCGCGTTTTACCCACTGCACCACGATGCAATGCGATAAGTACATGCAACTCAGATCACGTTATCCCGTTTACAGCTCATAACAATACTTGAAAAAAAAACCTTATAAACTTTAATTTTCTTGAAAGAAATCAATCCAGAATCAAAACCATGTTCCGAAACTAGGAAAGCCGATAGAGGTCACTTGCTTTCTCGACGTCTCACCCTGTAGATTGGCCAGGCTGAGTCGAGATGACGAGAATACGATAAGGCCTCTGTTAATTAATCTTTAGCTTCTCATGACCTTGGGAGGAAATTATGATGATGCTGAATGCTGTAATTATTAATTATTTGGCTGCATTAAGCATTGCAATAAAAAAGAAGTTATGTTTGTGGTAAACTTCGAGCACCAATGGAAAGTTGATGTCAACTTTGATATGTCAAAGACAACTATTTTCCCTAATTTCTGCAATTGGAACTGCAAAAAGCTTTGTTGTTGACTAAATCATGTGAAATTTAAATGGCACCTGTGGCATTATATGATAGAATTTAGATCCAAGTAACACCCTTTTTAAAGAATGAAACTTTGAGGAGAGTTAACCAGTATCCCAACTATATTTAGTTTATTTATCAATAGTCTCCCCTTGTAAATTGCTGCTTCCAATAAAAAGAATCAACCACCAGAATCCCGTTGGAATTATCAATTAACTGAAATGTCTGGATAGAAAAACGTCAGCTTGTGAACAAAAGCCCAAGAAAAGAAGCCAACAATATTATTTACCATCGGAACGAAATGGAAAAAACAGATAGTCCAATTCCGTTTCGTAACAGGTCCGACTTTTGCATGCACCGGACTACCGCGCAAGATTTGACGCACAACCGGAAGTAAACTTGTCACAGGGAAATGTTGATAGAGAACACCAACCAAAGATCGGCTTGAAATAAATTTTCGATGGATTATTTCTTGGATTGTCCATTCCTTCAGATAGATCTAGATTTCTAAAAGGTATTTACGAAAATTGATCGCATTTTATCATTTTTGTTAGATGAAATCCTACTTGCCGCATGCGACAGGTAGATTTTTTGCAACATGTCGCCGAAAAAATTCACTTGCCGGCGGCAGGTAGGCATGTGTTATTTCGACCGCTGCCTTGTTCTGCACATTTTTTTTTTTTTTGCAGCAAAAAATGCCAAATAATTAAAACAATGCGTAATTATTGTTACGACAAAAAACATGCGGGCGGGTCATGAGAAGCTAAAGATTAACAGAGGCCTAACTAGGTGCGCGAAAGGCCCGAGATTCTACTAGATTGCATATACATACCCATCTCACACTTCAGATAAATCAAGGGACGCAAACTTGAAATGCACTTTTCCGCCAAAAATTACCGGATTTCAGAGGCTCGATTGAGAACAAATAAACGCAATTTACTCATACCTGGCGGTGTTCAGGTTTTCTGTTACACTTCGTAGCACAAATCCCGGCTCGTATATGGCGCTGCGGTGCATAGTTTTTGTAAAATCCTCTCTCAAATCAACGGTTAAATTTCCCCGCTTCGAGCATCTTCACGGACGTTGAAATTGGAGCCATATGCAAGAGGGACTGCCGTAGCCTCGAACCCGAGATCATAACAATTACGTCACGCACCACGAACAACGCTGATTGACTGTTTACACTATTCAGAGACTCTATAATAAAGTTTTTATTATTATTGTAGAGTCTCTGCACTAATGCAGTGGACAGTGCGCGAAATTCAAAACTGTGAAACGTGTCCGTCAATCCAGGATAGCCGATCAGGGTTGTTCGTTGTGCGTGACATAATTGTTAGGATTTCGGGTTCGAGGCTACGGCAGTCATTCAACGTCCGTGAAGATGCTCGAAGCGGGGGAATTTAACCGCTGATTTGAGAGAGGATTTTACAAAAACTATGCACCGCAGCGCCATATACGAGCCGGGATTTGTGCTATGAAGTGTAACAGAAAACCTGAACACCGCCAGGTATGAGTAAATTGCGTTTATTTGTTCTCAATCGAGCCTCTGAAATCCGGTAATTTCTGGCGGAAAAGTGCATTTCAAGTTTGCGTCCCTTGATTTATCTGAAGTGTGATGGGTATGTATATGCAATCTAGTAGAATCTCGTCCCTGTGTGTACCGGCCATTGGAAAGGTCGCGGCTTGGGAATACCACAATGCGCTGACGCACTCGGCACTGTCTCGTATTATTAATGTGGGACATAGTACCTCAACTCGCACTGCTAGGAATTCATATTGGCATCCTTGCTGAAAGCACAGTATCACGCCGAAACATCGAAGAGCGCATGCCAGCTGTATGGTAACGGACGAAAAACCAGGAGAAACACCTCAAATTAGAAGTGATCCTTCGGGATAGAGGAATATCCAGTTCATTTGGATATATAGATTTTATCTCCTCATAAGGGAGAAATACAACGAGGACTATGTGAGCGGAAACACATCTCACGGTTTACAATGGATCGGTGCAAAATCCTTACACCATTAATGCGCGAGATATTATGATTTCGATGGAACAGGCCGGAAGAGATCCTTCGGGGTAGAGGAATATCCAGTTCATTTGGATATATATTTTATCTCCTAATAAGGGAGAAATACAACGAGGACTATGTGAGCGGAAACACATCTCACGGTTTACAACGGATCGGTGCAAAATCCTTACACCATTAATGCGCGAGATATTATGATTTCGACGAACAGGCCGGAAGAGATCCTTCGGGATAGAGGAATATCCAGTTCATTTGGATATATATTTTATCTCCTAATAAGGGACAAATACAACGAGGACTATGTGAGCGGAAACACATCTCACGGTTTACAACGGATCAGTGCAAAATCCTTACACCATTAATGCGCGAGATATTATGATTTCGACGGAACAGGCCGAGCGGTCACGAATGCGCGCTGACGGTGCCATTCGCGTCGTGTCGCAACTTTTTCTATCACTGCTATTAGCCAGTCGCACACCATATTATCGCGTTCGCATGCGCGTGTCGCGAATGGTAGGTCGGGCACGCGAATGGCAGGTACATTTAGCACTTTCTCGTGTTCTCGAGTCACGACCTTTCCAATAGCCGCTATCGGCCATTCGCGCCCCTAATTTTCCGTATTCTCGTCAAATTCTGACCAAATCTGCATGGCGAGTTAACGAGTACGCGAGTGGCCGCTATTGGCTTCCATACAAGAAAAGCTGTCTGTTGATACGACCGACGGTTCAGTGAAGCTTATGTCGGTCTTATTTGTTCACAGTGAGAACAGTATGACGCTTTCACCTCAAAAAATAAACCACTTCCAGATTCAAGGACCTAAAACCCTGTGGACGAGAATCTCTCGGAGTAAACATTTGCCAAGGGAGATAACCTATTTTATAACGGCCAAAATGTTTCTCTCAAACTCGATATCTCATTTTTGGTAATTAAGGAGATTACAGACCAATCAAATTTTACGGCTACTGCGCATGTTTCTGCTCATCCATCAAAATATCTATATTTAAGGGAAATACAGTGAAAGAGAAAAATATAGGCGAGAACAGTTGTGGAAGAATTTTGAAATGGCTAATGCGTTTTCCAACTTTGGAGGCAATATGACCAAAACGAAGTAATGCTGGCAAACAGACTTTGCGAAATCAGGGTTATTAGCAACCTGTAACCATCTCGGTCATCTATACGCGGTAAGACTGACCCTGGGATCGTGTGTATCCATTTTCAGCCTACTTTCGGCAACTGCAAGAGGGAATTTCCAGAAATCAATACCACGTGACTTTGTCAGCCAATCCGCTAAAGTCTACCGACGTAACCCCAACGTAACTCGCCATTTTCGAGTCATGTGATGAACTACTTCAGATCCACCACACCTCTTGGATGATACGAAAGTTATAGATACGTATATATTTTGTAAGCCCAGGCAATATCTGTTTCAGAAGTGGTATGAAAACCTGTAATTTATCAGATTTCTCGAGTCTGTTCTCCGCCGGATGAAGACCGAACAGAATCCGGTAAAGTACCGGATATCGCTCCGCGATAATGGAGACACACGATTCGCAAGCCATCTTATGGATGGCGAAGTGTACGCAATTTATGGGTTATTAGGTCTCATGACCATGGTTTTCCATCTTGGCATCCTACTGTCTCGAAGAGAAGCCCGGTGGCTCCTCATTTTTATTCGATTTTCCGATTCAGTATTCTTCCAGAAAACTATTTAGGCCTTTTTGGAAAAAATGGCATTTTAACTTATCAGGAAATATTAGCTTTTTCTATGAAAATGGAGGCATTTTTAATAGAATTCCTACCTAATCCCATATATTAGAGTAGGGTTAAAGCATTATAATACATCTTATAAATTTCTAGATTATCCAAAATTGAGCCTGGAGACCCCTGAGTTTTAAGATTTTCTCTACTCCTTGTCGAAATATAAGAAAAATAACATTTTATTTTCAAATTGTCTGAAACCGCCCCAAAGTTCCCCAAACAGCACCAGGCCCTTTGCACTTATTGTTAGATTTCGTCATTATGTAAGATACCGGCCTAGAATATCCGGTGGTTAAGAGTGTCCGGCCCCTATCTTCTAACCCAGCAAGTGCCCGTCATTGGTTGCAATAGAACAGGATATAAAAAGGGACACTAATCACCAGGACATTCTTATCCATCACACTTGTAATAGCTTTGGTAAAACAGAATATCAATATATAATACAGTTATCGACTGCTTAACTAAACAGACCATACACAACTTGGCATACGTTACTACGATCTTTCATGTATGCTTTACCACAATCTGTCGCAAAGGTTACCACAACCTGTCATGCGTTACCACAACCTGCCATACGTTACCACAACCTGCCATACGTTACTACAAGGCTATCATACGTTACCGGAATATGTCACAAGTTACCGTACCAGAATCGGTCGTGTGTTCACCTCAATATATCGTGTGTCGTACTTTCTGGTAAGTTCCACGTCTTCACGAACCCCTCATACAGCCACTGATTGGAGCGATTACCGGTGATAAATGGTGGAGGGTAACTGCAATAAAGAAAGGACGTTAACCAATTAAACAGCCCCTTGAGTCAATGTTATAGTTCGGATATTTAAATAGCAAACCCGCGAGGAAAATTTACAATTAAGTACGCAATATAACTGGAAAGTCTCGTAAAGTTAAATCTCATTAACATTCCAACAACAACAAAATTCGTTTCAAATGTGCCCATACTAACTTCAAATATAGGTGTTTCAGAAAATGAGAGTTAATATTTTTAATCGGAAGATTTTCGAACGCAACATACCTGTTAACGGGAGAACTTTCGTGATTTCCAACACTGGGAAAGATTGGTGTTTTAGGTAGATATTGTCTGTACATTTTGAAGAACAATTCCAAGTGTCCCAGCTGATCGGCTCGACTCTGGTTCCAAACGTTATGGGCCGGGAGATCCCCCGTCCAATACACCATGTCAAACTTGGAGGGGAGAAGGAGATACATTAAATGTAATGCGGGTTTTACCGGTGTGAAAAGAACCCCATTCATTTTGCCCCAAAACGTCGGGACACAACCCCAGTCGTCTTTTTCCAAAACGTAGGGACACAACCCCAGTCATCTTTTTCCAAAACCTCGGGACACAACCCCAGTCATCTTTGCCCCAAAACGTCGAGACACAGCCCAGTCGCCTTTGCCCACAAAACGTCGCAACATAAACCCAGTCATCTTTGCCCCAAAATGTCGGGACACAACCCCAGTCATCTTTTCCCAAAACGTCGGGACACAACCTCAGTCATCTTTTCCCAAAACGTCGGGACACAACCCCAGTCATCTTTGCCCCAAAACGTCGAGACACCGCCCAGTCATATTTGCCCCAAAACGTCGGGACATAACCCTAGTCATCTAGCCCGCCCCAAAACGTCGGAACATAACTCCAGTCATCTTTGCCCCAGAACGTTGGGACAAAACCCCAGTCATCTTTGCCCAAAACGTCTGACACTACCCCAGTCATCTTTGCCTCAAAACGTCGGGGCACAACCCGTGTCATCTTTGCCCCAAAACGTCGGGACAACCCCAGTCATCTTTGCCCCAAAATATCGGGACACAACTCCAGTCATCTTTGCCCCAAAACGTCGGGACACAACCCCAGTCATCTTTGCCCCAATACGTCGGGGCACAACCCCAGTCATCTTTGCCTCAAAACGTCGGAACACAACCCCCCAGTCATCTTTGCCCCAAAACGTCGGAACACAACCCCAGTCATCTTCGCCCCAAAAACGCCGGGACACAACCCCAAGTCATCTTTGCCCCAAAACGTCGGGACACTACCTGAACACCGGGCCAGGTATACCATACCTACAGGCCACCGAGACTCATGTCGCATGCGTGAACTGATATTTTCAGCGACATAAGACTTGGAGGTCTGATGTTTCGTCGATCTAGCCTGGTGTTCAGGTTGAGGCAGAACATTTATTCCAAATTAGCACTAGTCCTGAAGTCTGTCCATTTTAATTAGTTGTCTACTTTGGAGCTTGTCGAAAATCAATAGTTAGCTCTGTTTAAATTTTTACTTTATTGCATCCGAACTCTATAAAGTGACTACCATTACACCGTGATATTGATAATTTTTCACGCTTGAAATAACTTCGTAATTCTCTTCATATAAAACTCCAGTTTAGTTGTTTCGTGTACCGGAACACAATCCCATATGATGATGTCATATTGTATTCGTGTTGACTCGGACAAATTTCAGTGCTGCCGTGTACGGTCACAGAGGTGTGTGCGGTTTAACAACCGGATATTTGACTGCGCATGGAATATAAGCTACTGATAAGGCATGGTAATTAATATAACACGAGGCGCAAACTAAGGCACAATATATTTTTATATAATTTATCGCATTATTTAGGATATGACCATCACCCGACCATAAGGGCATGACTGCAACTCTACCATAAGAGCATGATTGTAACCCTGCCCATAAGGGCATGACTACAACCCTGTCAAATGGGCATGACTGCAACCCTGCCGTAAGGCAGGCCTGCAACCCTGCCATAAGGGCATGACTGTAATTTTGCCATAAGGGTATGACTGCAACCCTGCCCTAAGGGCATGACTGCAACCCTGCCATAAGGGTATGCCTGCAACCCTGCCATAAGGGTATGACTGCAACCCTGCCATAAGGGCATGCCTCCCCCTGTCATAAGGGTATGACTGCAACCCTGTCATAAGGGTATGACTGCAACCCTGCCATAAGGGTATGACTGCAACCCTGTCATAAGGGTATGACTGCAACCCTGTCATAAGGGTACTGCAACCCTGTCATAAGGGTATGACTGCAACCCTGTCATAAGGGTATGACTGCAACCCTGCCATAAGGGCATGCCTCCAACCCTGTCATAAGGGTATGACTGCAACCCTGTCATAAGGGTATGACTGCAACCCTGTCATAAGGGTATGCCTGCAACCCTGCCATAAGGGTATGATTGCAACCCTGCCATAAGGGTATGACTGCAACCCTGCCATAAGGGATGCCTCCAACCCTGTCATAAGGGTATGACTGCAACCCTGTCATAAGGGTATGACTGCAATTCTGTCATAAGGGTATGACTGCAACTCTGCCATAAGGGCATGCCTCCAACCCTGTCATAAGGGTATGACTGCAGCCCTGCCATAAGGGCATGCCTGCAACCCTGCCATAAGGGTATGACTGCAACCCTGCCATAAGGGTATGACTGCAACCCTGTCATAAGGGTATGACTGCAGCCCTGCCATAAGGGCATGCCTGCAACCCTGTCATAAGGGTATGACTGCAGCCCTGCCATAAGGGCATGCCTGCAACCCTGTCATAAGGGTATGACTGCAGCCCTGCCATAAGGGCATGTCTGCAACCCTGCCGTAAGGGTATGACTGCAACCCTGCCATAAGGGCAACCGTGCCATAAGGGTATGACTGCAACCCTGCCATAAGGGCATGGCGTACATAGATTTCAGACCATCTAACCCCTCCATAGTAGGATATACCTGAAATTGTCGACACAGTCTTCTACAAAATTGTATCCGTCGTGATCTTTATTCTGGCATCTATCTGTGCTTATGTGAGAAAGTTGTTTCAATCTTTATGGGATGCCATGTATAATAACAATCTTCACGAGGTCCAAAAAAACTGTAGGCTATACTCATGTGAACATCCAGAAACGTTTCGATCAAGCCATGATTAGACGATGTAGAATCGGTCATACACGATTAACTAAAAACATTTACTAAAACAAGAGCCAGTCACAAGGTGTATTCCATGCCACAAAGATCTCACAGTGAAACATTCTTATCGACTGTATAGATTTTAAGATTGTAAGAGATACTTTTTATCGAACAGCTACTTTGGAAGATCTTTTTAGTCGGGTACAAAAAAGTTTGTATTTTAGATTATTTGAGACGGATCGGTTTGTTGTATAAATTTTAATGTATGTACATGTTTTAATGCATTAGATTACTGAGTTATTAACTTGAATACTTAGAATTTTGTTTGATCGTCGCTATATAGCTGAAATATTGCTGAACGCGACTTTAAAGTTTAATCTCTCTCTCTCTCTCTCTAACTAACACTTTCAAAGTCAAATGCTTTCATTGGCATGAGAATCACACAAAATATTTATTTCCTCAAATTTGACCTCTGGGAGATATTTTATGTGAAGCAGGTGTCTAAAATTGCAACTAACTTAACCATCGGTGCTGAATCTTCAAAACTTTTATGAAACATATTAGTATTTACTTGATTTAAAATGTAATTTGATTATTGTCCCACCGCACCCGAGTGGGTGTCCCAGTGCACCCATATCCGGGGCAAACTGGGACACTATTTTTTTACTTTTAAAAACGAATTCTGAAGAAAAGTGTAACAGATATTTCAGATTTGTTTTTAATAATCATGTCATACTAAATAGTAGTTATAACTAGAGCATATGGCTACTCTACAGGACAATAATAGCAGGGATTTTTGCAGAAAGGCGAAAAATGTCCCAGTGTACCCCAATCTCCCCCTACATGGAGTACCTTGTCTTGGATGGTCTCCAGATATTGGAACATATTTTCTAACGTCCTCAGAGGTAGATCACATCCTCTATAGTCGCCCCATTTCCCAGCTCCATCAGAAGCGTTTTCTGTAAAGAAATCATCGGAAATCAATCCATGTGAGAACGATTTTGGGGTCAGACTAGTTCTCTCCCCTATTTCTGGACATTCAGGGGAGGTAACCAGTCTATTGCAAGATGGGAAAGGCGGAACAATTGAATCAGATACCCTAAAGGATATTTGACGTATACACACGAAAACTCATTTGTATGCGATGGTAATAAAACCAATATCATTTTCAATCGAATACCTGCAAAATTATATTTTTCGTGAAGTTAACATACCGTACCGAAATATCAGCCGCGAAAAAAATGCATAAAATGGAATTTATGATTGCTCAAATTTTGCTCCATGCATGGCCTAATTTAGTAATTTTCACGTATTTATAGTTAAGATTTTCTCTTAAAAAAAATATGTGACAAAAGTATGTCACCTCAAACCACCAAACCATTCTTTGTTCTTCCATATAACCAAACTTCGTATTATATTATGTGAAAATATAATTATGTGAAAATATAATTCTAGTTTGAGGTGTTATATTTTTGTTACAAGAGGAGATCCTTCCTATAAATGTCCCCATAATTCCGCAATAGGCCAGGAAGCACATTTTTGAAAAATTATAAATCCATTTATATGCAAATGACCATCACAATCTTTTCGAGGCTGATATGTCAATATGTATACTTCAAGGGAAATATAATTTTGCAGGTTTGGATTGAAAAAAAAAAGTCGCACACAATGGAGTTTTTTGTCTGTAAACGTTACATATCATTTGTCTGAACAAGGAGGAGGACGGGAGGGAATGCAGAGTGGCGGCTCGGCGGAGAGGGGTGCATCCCGGAAAGTAGCATATCGAGAGCTGAAACTTTCCGATTTCAGGGTCATTTTCAGTTTCGACTTCAGGGTCAGTTTCATTCTATTTGCATAATCGTCTGTGCAGAATGAAATTATCATTCTCTGAGATAGTAAACCGGTTTTGAGAGAAAGAAAATCATAATTGTCCGAAATTCCCACCAGATAACCCGCACTGTGACGTCACCACACTGTGAAGTCATCTGATGGGAAAGTTCCATATTTTCGTTACTTTTCTTTTTCTTTTACAATAGCTCTTTTTTCTGTTACAATAGCTCTTTTGACTGAGAAGTTCTGGGAGTTGTTTCAAACATGTATAATCCTTAAAATATAATATTTATTTAAAAAGTAGTGTGCCCGAGTTCGCAGTTATGGCTGTTATTCGTGCTCAAGCTATTGCCGGGATGTACTGTCCAAGCGGACTGCCTAGAAATTGGAGCATGCCCAAACTCCCAGCAGGATTGAACTCCGCATAATTCTTGTATGTCCATCACTGCTGGATGCCACTTATTTTTGCAGCCCTGAACCAGAACACAATCTCACGAACGTACATTTATCATCACAAACTTCTCTATCGAGCATATAATCAATATAGAGGTATTTATTACCACCCTGCTGTAGATATATATATGGCCTATTGATTTAAGAAATAAAGTTTTCATATGCGTGCTAAATCGTTATTTTACGCACGGTTGGTGTGGGAAAGTTTATATTTTAGGGAAAGGGCGAAGCCCGCGCCCTAAAATTTATAAACTTTCTCACACTAACCGTGCGTAAAATAACAATTTAGCGCGCCTATGAAAACATTATTTCTGTTCTATTGCACTATACTCAAATTGAGTATCAACAAAGATTACAATGAAAGGTTGAAAACATATTTATATTTTGACAACCTTTCTCCCCGTTTTTGAAAAAAACTCGTCCACTGATGTTGGGACGATGCTCTCGTCTCGGTTGGGATCGTGCCAATGTCAGTGGATAAGTTTATGTCGTCTTTCAAATGGGGATTGAGTTTGTCAGCTGAGTCAGCTGTTGGGAAATTACGTGGATATATGCGTATTTGTGTCGCTTTGTTAATCAATTTCCCGATGGGAACAACAGTTAAACTAAGATAAATGTAGGCCCTAACTCCGAAGATTGAAGTCATGGTGGTACGTGATATGATACTATATTTCGGCTATAATTTATGCCATCATCAGGATCGTATGAGCACCTGCTGTATACAGACTATATATATACAGTGTGAAAACAATAGTATAACAAACAATAGTATGACAAAAAGAAAAGTATACAAATTGACCAATGAGGACACAATACAAAGAGTCAGGACTGATATGTACTCAGGTGAGTTCACTTAAAGACAATAAGGTCTTTTGAGGCTTTTAATCCGTGATTTAACTCAGGAGATCTGGTTTTAATAGCTAGGGCTTCTTTGAATAACAATTCGTCCCAATGTTTAGCATAGGCTATTATTTTAACATCTGGTATCAACAAATCGGCGGTAAGCTCAAAAACACCGTGCTGTCTGTTTGGTAGGGGCTACCTGATAGACTACCAAACAGAAAGCAGGGTGTTTTTGAGCTTACCGCCGATTTGTTGATACCAGATGTTAAAATAATAGCCTATGCTAAACATTGGGACGAATTGTTATTCAAAGAAGCCCTAGCTATTAAAACCAGATCTCCTGAGTTAAATCACGGATTAAAAGCCTCAAAAGACCTTATTGTCTTTAAGTGAACTCATCAGTCCTGACTCTTTGTATTGTGTCCTCATTGGTCAATTTGTATACTTTTCTTTTTGTCATACTATTGTTTGTCATACTATTGTTTTCACACTGTATATATATAGTCTGTATACAGCAGGTGCTCATACGATCCTGATGATGGCATAAATTATAGCCGAAATATAGTATCATATCACGTACCACCATGACTTCAATCTTCGGAGTTACATTTATCTTAGTTTATGTTAAACTAATCTGTGGAACAACTGATTTTTACAACAGTTAAACTTGAGAAGGAAATTTCATTTTGTAATTTATTTGTTTGTTTTATTCGATTGTTACTTTATGAAAGCAGACGTCCTTTTCTTCGTCCGACTTGTGAAATGGAATCTCCTAATGAACACCTGCTCTTGACACATGTACATTTCACATAACTGTGGTAAATCTTGTAATTATTGCACTGGTTACCTCGATGTCATTGACACAAGTGTCATAGAATTTCGATGTAGAAACGGCGTTTAATTATTTAAAACAACCGTTGGCTTCTAACAAGGTGAATTTTTTTTTAATGAATAATCATGGGCTCATTTAAACATCCTGTTGTTCGCAAAAACATACTTAGACTAGGCGGCGTTGAATTAGTCCCAATAGTGCTACACTACTTCCGGTATAATATGCCACACTCCGTGTAATCGCGCCAGTTTTAGACTGTTCTCCGCACTATTATCTGTCACAACAGCCCTGCTCGAAGAATGGCAAAAGGTGTTTTCGCGGCCAAGATGGTTGACGTATGGCAAATATTGAAGCGAAGGACCTTAGCTTTGTATGCAAATTGGAAGCATACCCATGTGGGGTGTTTCATTGGACTCTTCCGATAAATTCACTCACTTGGTTTTTCGTTGCCCTTCCGACAACAAATCGGTTCGCCACATTTCGTAGTTAGACCTTCTTCATACTCCAGGTCCAAATGGATGTCTGTCATGTGGAGAATCCGGATCTCTGGTGAACCATTCTGTACGACGAAAATATTTTTCACGTCAGAAATTTAAAATTCAAATTTCCTAAGTTCGTTATATATATTTTAAGATTTCAGTGTTCGTCGATGATTTTGTTGATCAGATTATCATCTTTTGTAAATGAAGATATCAAAACTAATGACTGTCTATACTAGACTGGATGAGTCTCTATTTCATATGTACTATTTTTGATAAATAAATAAAATGAAGAAAAAAAAAATGAGAAAAAAAAGAAAATGAAAAAAAAAAAATTAAAATAGACCGGAAGTGACGTCATAGACCGGAAGTGACGTCGCCTGTTTCAAGGGTTTTTTTTCTAGGTAGAGTTACTTCCCTTTATTTTCATTAGAAATTACATTATGAAACAGGGACTGTATCCAGTCTATGTCTATACGTGTTACCGATAATGTCTTTAACGTCTTAGGACCTGGTGCAGTTAAACGAGAATTTTAGCCTCTATTAACTATTATTAACTACTGATACTTTTGATACATTATTAACTATTAATTTGTTAATTAGACTAAGATACCGTTAGCGTACACGATCAGTAATATTAGGCACGCGGGTGGTTGGTGGGTGTCCGGTGGGCATGGGTTCCTGTTGCTTCAATGTATTTTGCTGAGAAGCAACAGGAACTTGATAATGTGATGTCTAGCACTGTAATATCACTTGTCTTTATTGCACCCTGTAAATGTCCTGTCCGTGTCTTGTGCGCTGTCATCAGTGTTTTATAGGGTGGGCGGAGGGTGTCTGGTCCCATGCTGCTTCAAAGATTTCTTCTTTGAAGTAGCAGGAACGCAACTGGGCTGGGTGGTGCTTAGTTGGTTTGTCGCGATATAGCTGAAATATTGTTGAGGAGGGAGGGAAGGAATTTGGCTTAATGTCACACTCAAGTTTGTTTCACTCATATGGTGACAGTCAGTTTGGTTGGTGGAGGAAGCCGGAGTACCCGGAGAGAACCACAGCCCTTCGGCAAGTAACTGACAAACTTTCACACATGGACCAGCTGGGCTCGAACCCGTGCCGGTTCAGCGGTGTGAGGTTAGCGGTCACCAGCGAATCGCCTTAGACCACTCGGCCACCGAGGGCCCCGAAATATTGTTGAAAGCGACGTTAAATTCTATTCACTCACTCCTATATTAGGCTCTATTTCTGGCAACTTGAATTTGAGTATTTGTTATTGGGTTACGTGGGCTATAGCTGGCGAATCACTATGAAATCAATGCACCTTCTCGTTCTCTTCTTCTCAGTCTCAGGACGACTTGGATTTTCGATTTTTTTTTTTACCCTCACGAGTACGAGGGCTATAGGTCGGCCCCAGTCACCTCCAACGAGGGTTTTAGATAATTTTATTACGAATCACCCACCTCTGAAACTGCCGTACATCTAATCTCTATCGCCTCCTGCGCACTATTTTAAAATCTTGCGCACTATTGTGAAATAGTAACGAATATATCGCCGTCTGAATTTTTCAGTCGACAACTTCCACTTTATATGCGCCATGTTCAATTACAAACGGCCTAGCACACATATACCGTGACGTCACCAACATGGCGCGTAGAGAGTTGAAGTTTTCGACTGGAAAATTCAGACGGCGATATATGCGTCACTATTTCACAATAGTGCGCAAGATTTTAAAATAGTGCGCAGGAGGAGATAGAGATTAGATGTACGACAGTTTCAGAGGTGGGTGATTCGTAATAAAATTATCTAAAACCCTCGCTGGAGGTGACTGGGGCCGACCTATAGCCCTCATACTCGTGAGGGCTATATATTATTTAGCTACCACAGTGGTAGACATTGGTTCAATGTTCAGTTATCTCCCCTGATTTGTACCGTTGGATTCAGTGCGTTGTTAAGCTTCCAGTCGATACAAAAAATGCTATATGCTGGTTGGTTGGTTGTTTGAAGTTCAACGTCGCACCTAACCTTATTGGTCACACGGCGACTATGACCCAAACAGACATACTCTAGCAAAACCCTAACCCTAACAAAAACCTAACCAAAACTACAAAAAAAATTGAATTTGGAATTTTGGAAATTAGGCTCTACAGACACTGGTGATCACAATGGATCGTCAGAGAGCCTAATTCGTTTGGCACTTTAATCTACCTCCTGTGCCAGAAAAACGTGGTATGGTAAACCATGCTGCCCTAAGCTGGAGGGCTGCTATATGCTCAATAATTATTTTTGAATATGGAAATTTGCACTCCATTATACTTAAATACTCAGATTCGACATTCAATAGGAATTGATTTGCATTAATAATAAAAATACCGGTACCTTATTCATTATTAATTATTGATACGGTATCAAAAGCCATAAAACCCAAATTAGTATAAACAGAGAAAATCTCGTTCATTTAAGGAGAGCATCGATCTAGACTCATTAATAATGTCTGCAATATAAGATATATTACTTAAATTAATTCCAGCCAGATATTTTCATTTAGCATCGACAACAAAACCATGATGACTAGATTAACATTTCTGCTTGATTTGGACAAAAGTTACATCAACAGACTTGTGTATTGTGTACCGTTACTGCTATTAATTGCAGAGTGATGTAGACCATAGAGATATTTATATTCTCAATGTTTTCTTTTTTTACAAAGTAGATCAAATATTATTTAAACCACTTTTCCGTTCTTCTTCCTACGAAGTAGTCTCTCATTTGCCAATTGTCCGGTAATGAGTGAGTCAGTCAGTGAGCCATCCGAATATTTTCTCTGGCAAAATAAGGAGAACCGTTGACATTAGAGCCTTGATTTTGGCATCAACGTGCATAAGGGGACTGTTACCAGCAAGTTCTGAGCTGACCTACTTTTGATGAAAATTTGACCTACTTAGGTGACCTATAAGCATCGAAATTGGCAAAACAAACCCTACTTCGTAGGTCCTGTGCCGTTATTGTCAGCAACTCAAAAATTTCGACCAAAAGTTGATCGTCCGTGTTTTTATCTCTGAGGAAGCTATTGTAATAGCGTACCTTGGGCGGTTTAGGTGGGACCACTGGAGGTTTATTGCCGGGTACAGACACCGTCCAGTTAGCGTAAGGGTTGTAGACCGTCGAACACGCATCTCCATACAGCAATCCGCAAACTTCGTCAGGACTGAAAGCCAGATTGTCCGCAACGTACAAAACTTCGTCCTGAAGAGAGAAAACAAATCAGTGTAGAATGAAACAATATTTCGATACCCGGGGATAGGACTCTGATAGCTTCCACGGAGGCTCGTTACTGTTGTTAATTGTTTAATTGGGTTCAAGCCTGCCAGAGTTACCGCTGCCTGGGTGAAGAGTGATTGAGTGATTGAATGAGTGAAGAACGATTAAGTGAGTGAGTAAGTGAGAGAGTGAGGCGTGCCTAACGCCCGTCTAAAGTAGTGAAATTATCACTTGAATTGACGTCATCACTGGAAGTCACGTCATCGGCGGAAAATTAACGTCATAACCGGAAGCGACGTCATCGGTCGAACTGACGTCATGGTGCATGGTGGCGTCACCTGGACTATGTAACTTGTAGGCCAAAGGGTACATTGGAGTCCAGGTGACACCACCATGCGCCATAACGTATCTGCCGCCGATGGCACCTCCAGATTAGAGCACATGCGTAGGAGGACGCGAATGTCAGCTGAACGACGATCGTCTAGCCTACAAGCATTGCCCGCAATTGAAATTATCCTTAACACGCTCTCAGCGTAGAGATTACTCCGCCAATACAAACCTTCTTCTATCATTGTAATAACCTCATTATTCATTAACAAAATATATCCGAAAATCTGTTCAACAACAACATAAACTGGTTTCACTGCTAGCGAATTTATGTTATTGATTTTTGTTTGTGTTTCGCGTGAATATAGTCCATGCGTATGGAACTGCCGTAGTGTGTGTTACAATGGATCCTATTACTGACTGTGTAGGGGTGACAGCTTGTCAGGCGATCATATGTCGACTGTTAGGTTTTATCGCTGAAAGCAAATCAAGGCACTGTGTTCCAATTCATTGATCTAGATATGCCAAACGGACATGTTGCTATGACAGTCTTTCAGTCATTTCAGGCTAGCTAGCAAATAAAACAACGAACCCACGGTTTGTCACTCAGTAGCCTCACCCCCTACATTGCTGTACTGTTTGGAAGGTTCCATTTTTCAAATCGAGAATTGACAAATCGAAACGTTAGCTTCGCCAGTAGACCGTTTCAATCAGCTCCGGAGACCACGCCGAATAGCTGTCTTATATTCTTCGGAACTGTGCTAGTGCATTAGACTGCGGTCAGGAGTCTATTGGACCCCTGTTATGAGGATGGTCTTTTCCAGAGACATCGTCACTTCCGGCGATAAACTGACCAAAGCTTGTGTGTGCTATGACATCCCTTCCGCGTTATGGCTTTACGATAGAACGTGCTCAAGGCGTTATAATGCAGCGTTAAGGCGTTGATACGAGCTTCCATGTGTAACGACGGCCGTTAAGGGGTAACGGCGGATGATGTTGATAAGCGTCACAACATTTCAATGAATTCGTGTCAATTCCATGCCATCATGTGATCATTTATGTCTATCGGAGTTACTGAGCTATCTCACCAGGGTGTTTACGAGCGTCACTATGTTACGTCTATGGAACCAACCCTACCCAAAAGACGTGTACTGTCGACGTTTACCCGTCAACTTGGGCTATACAAGCTCTGAGTGTGAAAGCACATTCACCGGAGTAGAAGTAAGAGGTGATTTAAACACCCATTCAGGGGAAAATAACTCTTTTGGACATTTCCTGGTTATCTCCCTTGTTTCGCCTATTTGCCGAAATCACCTTCAGTTTCTTCAATGTTAAAATGACATCTCCGGGAAAGTCCGGTAATCTCCATGCGCAGGGGTCAAAGGGCATTCTATTCGGCTACGACTCCGTACATAATAGAAACGGTTGAGAATACCCTGATATACGTCACGTACTAGAGGACGGGTATATAATAGGCCCAATGCGGAACCAACTCATGGACATTCTTCTTTCTCTCTCGTCGACTTTACAATGAAAGAGATGATTACAATTTCGACATCATAAACTATCCCTATCTGGACAGCAATATACCAGAGGGATCTGCATATGGCATGTGTTAAATGTGACGATTTTAGTCAACGTCACAAAACGTTATTGCAGAAACTTATAAAACAGGGATATATCATAAAGCGCCTCCACTCGAGGTTTCTCAAATTTAACGATACATATCGCATGCTGATAGCAAAATATGAGCCTAGCGTGCAAGATGTTTGACGGTACGTTTCGTAACTTGTGTTTAACTCCGCTTAACCCGGGGCTAGGAGCCGTATGAAGCCATGTATTTCAAGATCCTCATAGTGTCGATATGAACAGTCACAATCAAAGCCTGACTGAGATATATTATATACTGATACAGATTTGATATTTTTGGAACATGATGACGTCTTACTGGCATCATTGAAAACTGTTTTCCGCTTCTCTCTTGCAGAAAATTAGCCTACACTCTCAGAAATATTCAGGGAATAATCCTGAATAGATCAGGCTGCACATCCACAACTCAATTTCAGGGATTTTACCTGAAATTCAGGGATAATTACCTGAATTTCAGAAAAAAGATCCCTGAATGAGAGGATTTTCCCCGAAATTCAGGCAAATTTATCACCCTGATTAGTAAGTTCTCGACCCTATTCAGGTACATAAAATTCCCTAAAATTCAGGTAATTTAGCTTTAATTCAAGGATGATATACATGAATTTCAGGAAATTATCCCTGGATTTCAGGTAAAATCCCTGAAACTGAGTTGTGGATGTGCAGCCTGATCTATTCAGGATTATTCCCTGAATATTTCTGAGAGTGTAGCCTCAATCTTTCTGTCTCACGCTGCAGAATACGATAGAAGGGGTCTCGTGGCCATGAGTTGACGTTCGGTGAAAAATTCTGACTGCGCATTCGTGGTGCATAGGCAGATCTGGAGTGGACGGTTTGAGGTCAAGGTCGGCCATCATTGGTCCGAATGGTTCGTGTAACGTGTCATATTGAAGCACACGTGGGGAGTGCCCGAACGAACTGATGTGTGGTGAAACAGACATACATCTGCTCATGGACAGACAGAGAATCGTGGCGAAGCTAGGGCATTTGAGTGGACGTTTTGGGGTAGAAATTGACCATCCCTGCTCCGAATGGGGTGTTATATTGAAGTACTCGTAAGGGAGAATCCGACTGTAATGGTGTGTAGTGGAAGTAAGGCTATGGCGCGCATGCACAATGGAGAAAAGGGCATTTGAATGGACGTTTTGGGGTAGAGATGGACAATCCGTGGTCCGAATGGGCCGTGTGGAATGTTATACTGAAGCTGTCGTGGAGTAGAGTAACGATAACTCTAACTCTAGATAACGACTTTACAACGAAACTGATGTGGATGAAGGATACTGATCAGCGATACGGATTTGATATGTTTGGAACATCATGATGTCTTGCCGGTATCATCGAAAACTGTTCACCGCTTCTATCTTGTAGGAAACCAGCTAGTTTTATTTATACTATGATTTATTCTTCTAATTTGGTAATAATGCTATTAGATGGATTAGGTCTTTGGATTATGGGCGCGGAATTCTTTAATGGACGACGGCTGAATGTTGAATGACGGACTAGACGCTTGTAAATTAACACCTATCTTAACGCCCATCTCAACACCTTGACGCCATGATGCAGACAGATGAGAGACAGAAAGATCAACACGTTCACAAGTTTTTATATAGTTTATTCTCCCCAATGTAACATCATATCCGAGCTGGAGGAGCCGCGTTAGGTATGTTTACAATTCAGGTTTGCTCTTGTCCGATCAGGAGCTGCCGTTTGGTGCTGCATCTGTCATATTCATTCTTACCCGTTAGATGTTTTCTACGGAAGCGTATTAGTGCCAGTGTGAAAAAAAAAATTCCGAGATTTATCTCCTAATTAGGACATAATATCTCCTAATTAGGAGATAATTATCTCCTAATTAGGACATATTATCTCCTAATTAGGACTTATTATCTCCTAATTAGGAGATAATGACCATTATCTCCTAATTAGGAGATATTATGTCCTAATTAGGAGATAAATCTCGGAATTTTTTTTTTCACACTGGCACTAATACGCTTCCGTAGTTTTCTCGCCTGCTCGTGTCCGTTCAGAAGCCGTTATTTGGTGTTGCATCAACCTTAGGCCATGTTCGCTCTTGTCCGTTAGACATATCCCTAATCGTCAAATCTTGTTGTTGTTCTTGTGATCTAGGCTAGGTATAGGTGTGTGTGTGTGTGTAGGGGATCTTCCTCCCCGGCGTTAAGGCATCACTGCGTTAAGACGGGCGTTGGGTACTCCTCTCTCACTCAATCACTCACTCACTCACGCCTAACTCACTGACTCTCTCACGCATTCACTCACTCAAAAACCCTGCTACCACTCTACTCTGCAGGCCTACCACGCAAGACTCATCATAAAGTGACACCTTTCTCGGATTCTACATCACGAGAGCTTCAAAACGACACCCTGCTCGTCATATTTGGACAGATCGCTCAAACTCTGCGACCCCCAAAATGCCATCTTTCTCTAATACTCCTCGACTGCGCATGTGCACCATTACGTCACTTCCGTTCAAAACCACACCAGTAGTTGTCTATTTTTGCATCCACCCACCAGTCACGTGACCGGAAGTGACGTAAAAAATGAAAGGCCAAGGGCCCAAGGTCGTTGCCATCGCAACCCAATTAACGTGTTGGTAAAAGAAATATTGGTTAAAAGATGTGCTCACTCTAGGCTCTTTATAGAATCTTTAAATGGTCACTGAAAAACCTCGTTTGCCTCACTCAAAGAAGCTTAAAGGCTTTTACATGTTTCGTTATGTTGCACCGCTTTCCTTGGTGTGTAGGCGCTACAAGATATACATTATTCTCAAGAACATGGTCCATTGACTTGCTATTGCAATTGATCGTTGCAGAATGATTGGCTGTATTTCCTTTCGAATTTCTATCAAACCAGTAAAAACACCTGATTCCAGGGAATAATTCAAAATGGCGGACATGTGGGGTACCGGTACCATAAACGTGAGGTTTTCATCTGTTTATTCATCATTTCTAAGACTAAAAGTGTGCAAAAACTATTTCATTTCACATCAGATAATTAATTACCAATGTATCGTGCAGTTTCTGCTTAGAAATTGTATAAATAAAACACAGACAAACCTGACAGAAAAGTTAGCCGAAAGCAGCCTTCGAGGAAAATGCCTTTAAGGAAAATGACCTTCCCCAGTACAACCATCTTGATTTTTTTTTCTACTTCTTTTTCACATAGAATCTGATCCAAAGATATAGTTCGGTAAAATATTCAAGGGAGGGGTCAAAATACCCCTGCCCAGGATGCGGTACACCCCAAATCGGCAGGCCAGATATGGTTAAAAGCAAGAGGTATCGACAAAGTATTTGAACATTGAGCTAATTATCGTGTTATATTTAAGCTTGGTTTATGCTCTTTAAAAAGGTAAAATGAGGAACTAAAAGCATTCATCCAGGTTGAACCGATTAGATCGATTTTCGGTTAGAAAGTTTTTTGCTGGATCGCACATACGGGCAGGATTGATCTGCCAATATATCTTAAGTATAGGGCCCTGCACTGCAGGGTGCCACTTACTTATTGGGTAGCCCGGAACCAAAACATCATATCACAAACGTACATGTTACATGCCGAGAAATCTTTATCAAACGTCATCAATATAATGAGATATTGATTTTTCAAACTGCTGTAGATGCGTGCGTGTGATTTCGACTTAAAAACGGTTTAGATGGGGGTGTTTTTTTGCTTCAGAAAACCTAGCTACGGCTGGCTGTTCTTGTGGTAACAAGTTGAACTTGTAATAACGAGGCTGCTGTTTAAAGGTTATACAAAATGGTCTCAAAATCTGCTACTTTTTTGTGCTAAATTGTTGTAGAGGTGATTATATAGACTTGTTTGACATTTTTGTATGTTTTTAAACTGCCCAAGGTTGGAAATAGCAGCAGTAAAGTGCGACAATTTCATGCCCCTTTGAAAACGGCGAAAGCTGTGACCGCTTGACCTGTGACGTCACAACCTGATTACGATCTCGCCCAAATGCATGTTGTGACGTCAAAATGTCAGCGACATCACGCTAGAACTCCCACAGTTGGGTGAATCTTTCGTAACAACGCCCGAAGTCATAGACTATGACGTTTAGGGCGCAATCGTAATCAGGTTGTGACGTCATGCACCAGAGGTCACGGCTCCAATACGTTTCCCCCCACATGTGTGCTATTCGTGTCCTAAAACCCACCTCGACGACATTATTCGAGAAAAAAATACTAATTTGTTGTTTGGAACACTACTGGGTATGTTTCAATGCAAAGTAGTATAGAGTCATTTGGTATAACCTTTAAGTACTGCTCAATCCAGAACACTTCTGGTAATCTCGCAAGTTTTAGGTCGTTTTCGCGGAAAATATGCCTGGCGTGTGGCAAAGCTACAACCTAGGAACGAAGGGACGTAACTGTGTATGGAAATTGCCAGCGGAAGCATAATATCTGTCTAATCTGTTAATCCTGCCTCTGTGAAAAGCATACTGGAGATCAACCACCTCGCTGGGGGTCTAATAATACCAACCTCGCCACCAGGGGTCGCTCTCCGCTGGAAAATTGGCCGCTCCTAGTAGGGAGGACAGGACCGGATGGCTCTGGTTTCGAGATTGTAATAATACCCCAGCCACCAGTCAGATTTTTGGACCGGATTCGGGGCCTTCGCGCACATCGCCGGAAATGACATCATATATAGTAAAATAGATGTTTGCCGAACATTTCGATTACTTTTCAAGTCTGCATAATACCTCTGTTGACCTAGCGTTAAAAAGAATTATCTGGAGATTATTTTCCCTGTTTATCTGGACAGAGCATATGAAAAGTAGTTCGCTCATGTGCAACACTGAAGGAGTTGTTAGGCCGGATTCAAACTGAACAGTGCGTACGTGGGTTTTCCCCTATACGTCATAGCAACGTAGTAAAGGTCAACTTCCGCTATTGGAGGCAGGGATGATAAATGAGCCTGCGAAATGGAGCATGCGCAGTGGGGAGGATGACTGGAGATTTTAATCTGCTTTTTCCACATTAATCCTCAGACAAACCCAAACATTGGAGGATCGAAGAGAATTTCACTTTGCCCTATCTTTTAACTCAGGACAATATTTTTAACTGGTGATAACTGACATCATTTTTATACATATGTACTATAAGTGTAATTTAGCACATATTACAAGAAAATATGCCAGCATTCCTCAGTTCAAAATAGTGTCCTCTGTTAAAAGATAGTGCAAAGTGAAATTATACGAACCAGTAGCTGATCAGCTGAAGTCATGTGTCATTGCACAGACAGGCTCCTCTCTCTCTCTCTGTGGAAAAGGCGGATTATACTACGTTAATCACACCAATGTGTGTATTTCATTTAAAATACTAAAAAAGGTTCACCTTGAATTCTGGGACAATGGCATCACACACATTCTTGTCTTCTATCTTAAGAATTACACAGACGTCCTTCGCAAGTTTGACAATCTCTGCCTCCGTTCGCCGCCCTTCTACGAAATCCTGGACTAAGCCGACGATTAGCTTGCATGCGACGCAATAGGCGTCTCCACTTCTCGAGTTGGACAATTGAGGAAGAATTTCTTTCTGCAATGTCTCCAATGGTGATTGCGTATCTCTTATCTTTTCCTGAATCCAGCGAAGGGTGTTTTGGTCCTTGGCATCTCGAGCTTCTCCGACTTGCACTAACACAGTGAGAGAAAAGAGAAAAAGAACTCGCCAGATTCCAGAAATCGACATGTTCACGCCTCAAAATTAATGCGTTACATATTTATATAGAGGAGATTAGACAGACAATAGATTTAGGCCAAGCAAAGTGAAAGTCAGTCAGACATGGACCTTTCGTTGCATCATGGCGGGGTCAATCCTTCATAATGCAGGTCTGTATACTCCGTACCTCCATATCTCTGTTCAGTTAATACTGGAACTGTCGGTATAAAATACCTTAACGGACAATGAACGGACTGCGTTCTGGAGCAATACGCCACCTTCATGATGTCGGTATATTTTAATGAAAGCGCAGTTTCCGTGAAGGCCAAACTCTTTGTCCTAGACCGAGAGGAAACAACATGGGGCCGTCTTCTTAAGTCAAAACATTCACGGATACCAACATCTGACTTCAAAGCAACCTGAAGGAGACGAAATGTATACGACACATTGCCTCGCGCTTAATTAGTTCGAATATGGGCATGTTCGGAGAGATCATGAGCTCACGAATACGCCCCAGAATATTTCCGATTGACGTGGCTGGTATAACTTCTCGGGGATCTCCGGTTTGAGACGTAGAATCGGTCCCCTTCGTAGATTTCCGCTCGGGAGTTCCGAATGCGTCGTGGTGTGCAAGTTATCCGTCATGGCTCGGATTTGATTGACGAACCATGACTAGAGATAATGTGTGGGGGCCCGGGAAACTCGATTTTTATTCTAAAAGTACTTTACGAATATTCTCTCTCCACACTTTCAAAAGTTCCCATGTTTTTCTCTTGCACACTAATCGGGAAATTCGTAAAACAGTCAATGGATTTAACATTGAAATGTGTTCTTTGCAAGTGAAAACACAGAAACAAATATATCTTTCGGCTCAACCTTATTTCATGAACCCGTTTATCAATTTATTCAGGACGATAGGATTATATGGCCGACGATCAAACTCCACATCCCTTTGTTATCTTTCGGTTGAACAACAGTCAATAAAAATTAAGGTTATCTCTTTATCATATATACACTGTAAATAAATCGGACGCCGACGTGTTCTGAGTGTGTTCAAGATTGAAATATACGCGTGTTAAAGTTGTGAACACTTATGTTAGAGTTTAGAATGGTATTGTTCAAACTTTGAATGCGTGTGTTTATAATGCGTTCTGCATTTGGATACCTGCGTTAATAGTTTGAATGCTGAAGTTCAAAATTGAACATGGAAGATAACAATTTGAACACAATTACGCGTTCAGTAAGTGTTACAAATAAGGCTTTCAATAATTGAACACCTCAGGTTACAGTGTACAATGCGTTTATAAGGTCGATATTTAAAATTAGCTGAGTAATTTAAGCATAATACACCACACTCAATAATTTCCAGACTCGCCATCCAAATAATATCGCATACCAACTACCAAACACATAGATACAATATCAAATATTTTCATTTCCACCATAAATATGGTGTACAGTCTGAAAAAGACAAAAAAAACGTCCTTGTCTGTACATCCTTGCAATATGTGATTATACACGTTTAACTCTATCTGGTCTGACATAATAATTGATCATGGGTGAGCGAATAGAATTTAACGTCGCTTTCAACATTATTTCAGTCGTATCGCGACGAACCAACTCAGCACCACCCAGCCAAGATGCGTTCCTGCTACTTCAAAGAAGAAATCTTTGAAGCAGCATGAAACCAGACATCCATCATCCACCCTATAAAACACTGAGGACAGCACACAAGACAAAGACAGGACGCTTACATGGTGCAATAAAGACAAGTGATATTACAGTACTAGACATCACATTATCAAGTTCCTGTTGCTTCTCAATAAAATGCATCGAAGCAACATGTTGCCTGGTTTCATGCATAATCACAAAGCACAACGTAAATTCTCAGTTAAATGAACTGGCAGAAAAGGTGCCAGTAGGGTACATGCAACTGGAAAATTACGTTGCACCGCGTATTTTACAATTACCGCTTTTCAGCAAGCTTCAAACTGTAAAATGGTGTACAGTATTTTATAAGTACCGTTTGTTAACAGGCATTCAACTGTAAATTAGGTTGCACTGTAATTTACAATTACCGTTTTTGTACACCCTTTAAACTGTATAACTACATGGCACCGTTGTCTGCAATGATCGGTTCCGTGAAAAAGTATAGGTAGGTCATCGGAAGGCCGAAGTGGCAATTGCACGTTCGCGTATTTCAGCGCTTTACAAATGCGGTCACCACAAGTTTCGTAAATAATCGCGCGAAGGAATCTGTGAAATAATTACACTAATTTACGATTTATGAGTGGGGCACAAATCTACGTCAGATACACCAAACCGTATTATTTTGGCCAAAAAATTAAAGTTAGCCGCCGCGTCCCTTCCAGTGCGTGTTCTGATAATGCGATGAATGTTGCCCATTCCAGTTGATGTCAACTGAAATGTCACAGTTCATTTTACAAATTAACGATTAAATATACTGTAAACTCCAACACACATTTACCGTGAAATAACGGTAATTTGTAACAGTGCAGGGGCGAAATTAAAAATGTCGACCAATTGCATGGGGTCCTCAGAAAGTTGATATTTCAGTCATCACAGTAGGCCCCCCCCCCCCCAACCTGTAACCATTTCGGTCATCTATACGCGGTAAGACTGACCCTGGAATCGTGTGTATCCATTTCAGACTACTTTCGGCAATTGCAAGAGGGAATTTCCAGGAATCAATACCACGTGACTTCGTCAGCCAATCCGCTAAAGTCTACCGACGTAACCCCAACGTAACCCGCCATTTTCGAGTCATGTGATGATCTACTTGTTCAAAATTACAGATCTACCACACCTCTTGGATGATACGAAAGATATTCATACCTATATATTTTATAAGCCCAGGCAATATCTGTTTCCGAGGTATGTATGAAAACCTGTAATTTATCAGAGTTTTCGAGTCTGTTCGCCGCCGGATGAAGGCCGAACAGAATCCGGTAAAACACCGGATATCGCTCCGCGATAATGGAGACACACGATTCGCAAGCCATCTTATGGATGGCGAAGTGTACGCAAATGTAGCCCCCCCCCCCCCTACTCTTGCCTAAAAGCGCGCACAACTAATTTATTCTGCAATCTGTTTTGTCCAAACTTTTGCACTCTGTCAAAATGTGACAAAAAGGGTTAACACTGCAGATCTGCATGTGTCAATCTGTCAAAATGATAGCATTTTGTCCAATCAGAGACAACCCGTTTAGGAGAAAAGTTACCACAAAATGGATGACAAAGGTATATTTCACAACTCTTGAGGAAAAAATAGCCCGTTTTGTTCAAAGTTGTTCAGGTTCACTCCCCACGCTTACAACTTAAAGTGTTGGAATAACCCTTCAATGTGGAGAATGACACCTCAGGTCCTATAATACATTTTAAATAGACAAAAGTTATATTTCGAACGGATAATCTAATGCTTGGTGTGCTGAAAATATTTGTTCGTTGATGTTTGAACAACGCAAAATTTTATTTTAAAATGGCTAAATTTGTTTGTCATGACAACCATCGCAATTTGATAGAAATATGGAAAAACGTCAAATCGAAGAAACAGGAATGAGACTCTTCACTGTTTACTGATTTCACGTATTTTTGTTGCACATTTCCCCAATGCCTAGTAACAACTATCGGAGAGAAAGTCTTAAAGTTTAAAGCAGGACACTATTCTCCATAAGGAGAAGTATTCTCGGCGTTTTGCTTCACACATTCATTATATGGAGACTGCACTTTCCGTTCACGAGTGTTATTGGAATACACACATTATTTGTATATTTTTGCTCATAAATAAAACATACAGTGAGAGGATATAGTGCAGAGAGGAAGTACACTGTCATGTGTTATGCTCATATACACAATAAATTATAACTTCAGATTAATATATTAACAAAACCACAGGTGGACATTTTGTTTTTGACTCACCCTGTATAATTCCCGTGCACATTGTGAGTGAAATTGATTTAACGTCGCTTTCAACAATATTTCACTTATATCATCTCTTCAAACCAGTAAATTTTTGTTCGATTCCGTGAACGTTGTGCGTATGGAAAAGAGACGGCCATAATCAATCGAGAGCGACCATAAATAGCATTTAATCTCAAAATGAAAGTTGTAATTAACATTATAAATGTCCGAAGATTGACAACATCATATAAAGTGCTATATTTATAACATTCGCAGAAAGTGTGAAAAAAATGTTATATCCAACATTAGGCCAAAACTGATGTATCAGGAGCAATACAATTAACACTCAAGTTACAATGCTGAAATTAACACTTGTACACTGTTGTATTGCTCCTGATACAACGCTATAATGTTGGATATAACACTTTTTTAAAACACTTTCTTAGAGTGTTAACGCTTTATATAATGTTGTCACTCCTCGATCATTTATAATGTTAAATACAACACTTTTATTGTAACACTTTCTAAGAGTGTACTGGTTCATGTAGACAGTGTCAAGGGAAATCTGTCGGAAAAGCGATGTGCTTGAAGGTGCAGCAACTAAAATCAAAACTGAAAATGAGCAAGAACAAGCGTGTGATCCGTCATTCATAATTCAGCCGTCGTCCATTAAAGAATATCCGCGTCCATAACCCAAAGACCTATTCCATATTCCATATAACAGTATTAGCACCAAACTCAAAAAGACAATCATGGCATACATAAACAAAGGTTAGTTTCCTGCAAGAGAGAAGCGGTCAACAGTTTTCATTGATGCCGGCAAGACATCATGATGTTCCAAACATATCAAATCCGTATCGCTGATCAGCATTCTTAATCCATAATAATCGTTGTAAAGTCGTCATCTGGAAATGATGAATCTCAGTCCCGCTTAATTGTGACTGTTCATATGAGCACCAAGAGGATTTTGAAGTACATGGGTGCATACGACCCCTAGCCCTGGGTTAAGCGGAATTAGACACAAGTTACGAAACGTAACGCCATAGATCTTGCACGCTACGCTCGTATTTTGCTATCAGCATGCGATATGTATCGCCGAATTTGAGAAACTTTGAGTGGAGGCGCTTGGTGGTATAGCCATGTTTTATAAGTTTCTGCAACAATGTTTTGTGACGTTGATTAAATTCATCACATTCAACACAGGATCTAGCAAATGCTACTATGCGAGATATGTATACACCATATGCAGGTTCCACTGGAATATTACTGTCCAGAAAAGGATAGTTGACGATATCAAAATTGTAATCATCTCTTTTGTCATAAAATCGACGAGAGAGAATGCCCGCTTCATTTTTATAGAGATATAGATTTAAATATGATGTGCCTGTAGGGCTATCTGTAGTTTCCTTCAAATCCAGTGAAGGTGGATATATATCCTTCACTGCGTCATTTATATAGCGATTGTCCACAGCGAGAATATTGTCTATATAACATTTGGTGAATGAGAAGGAACGGGCTTTGAATGGATCGGTTTTTGAAAGCGCCTGCCTATAGTCATATTCATAAGAAAACAGATATAGGTCAGCCAACAGGGGTGCACAATTAGTACCCATTGGAATACCTATATGCTGTTGATATATTGTGTTGCCAAATTTCACATAGATATTTTTAATGAGAAATTCAAGCAACTCTATAAACAACGAAACATCCTATAAATGATATCTCTTGTATGCAGTAGAGCTAAAGAATGCTTTATGGCTTCCGACATTAATATATCTACGATCACTTTTCTTGAACACAGATATTATTAATGAACTTAGACGGTCAATAAGGTCCTCATGAGGGATTGTAGTATAGAGAGTCGAGAAATCCCATGTGGATACATGTCTGTACGGTATGTGACCTTTAGCGTCAAGTTCTTCCGTAAGACATTTTGAGTTTTTCAATATCCACATACATTCAACGCCAGAGTTCTTAGAAATAGTGGCGCAGTACCTTTCCCAAAATGCTTTTACCTCCTGAAGGGCCCTTGTCAACAGGGTTGAAAGAAGCTTGGTGGTACAGCTTCTAGAACCAGCTATGAATCTAGTTTTGTATGGTGATTTATGCATTTTGGGGGTCCAGTATACTTTTGGTATGTGGTTATGATTGGTTGGAAGACGACTACCTCTTTCCCTGAGAAACGTTAATTGTGATTGTTAAATAAATCTTCCAGAGTAAATGCAGTTTGGGAGTAAGTAGACGTATTTGATGATGATACGTTTACACTCAATTCTTTAACCAGCACCTGGTAATAGTAATATTTACATATGAATATTATATTATTTGGAGCTTTGTCTGCTGGGACTATGACGAATTTACTCTGTGGATTTGCTAGAACTTCTTGCGAATTGGGGTTTCTCAGTATTTGTTTTGCTTGGGGAAGGGTACTTCAGTCAATATGGCGGATTGTTTCAACGACCTTGCTCTTGGTGAGGTCCAGTCAATCAGCGAGTACTGTAGGTTCAACTTTTTCTCGCTTAGACCAATCAATAACGTACTGTTTCAATGCAGACACGACTATCTTCTGGTCGGCCTTCAGATTTATTCTCCTCGGCTCTCTATATTTAGGTCCCATCATCAGGAATAATTTTAGGTCCTAATTATCACTAACTACATCAATGGTTACCAGTCAACATGTTTGCATGGTGTATAGATAAAGTTCGACGATTCACAATCACAACTATAGCCTCCTGACGTGTATAAGTTCCAACCAAACTCCTTGACAGCATTAGAGTAATTGAATATTTTGGTGGCTATAGATTTAGTATACTTATATGAAATGTAAAGAGGTTCTGTGAACTTAAGATAGTTTGGTACAGCGTTGCGTACCTCTGGATCATTCAGGATTCGAGATAAATTAATAATGTCCAGTCCTTTATCTGAGTAGTTGAGTTTCAAGAAAAGCCGATCTTGGGATGTTTCGATTATTACTGCTGTTGGCAAGTGCTGTTTGTTGTTTTGCTATCAAATAAAATTTATGATAAAAACTAGAACATGCTGCTACTATTAACACACATTATTCGGTTTTAGATTTCACATATATACATTGATGCTGAATGTTTTATGTCAACCAAGCAAGATCAATGGGCGATCAGAAAATCAGCACAGTGGTCAAGGGGGAGTCTACTCCACGATGGCGGTAAATGAAGGGAGACAATTGCAGTGTGTAAGCGGACTCACTGTTTTCGGTGACGTCATCCGTTATTGTCCTGCTAACTTATGAATTGTACCCGGGGTCAAATTCATTGTCGTAAAGTGTTTTGTACTTTCTATCGGATTGCGGAAGATATTTTCCACAATATCACGCTGAAATGGTAAAATATTACACTGATTTTGCATTTGCTCTTAGAAGCACGATCTCTATCATATGTGACAGACATCGGACTTGAGATTTCATTTGCAGATGATGCTAGACAAAGACAAAATTCACAGCTACCGAGAGTGCTGCTCGTGTGAATGACGCGAAAACTGGGGTCTCAATGGTGTCCAATACGGCGGTACCGAGTAGTTCAACAAGCTGAACCCTACTGACATTTCATTTTGTGATATTGATTATGTAGGGTTCAGCCGTTGAACCGAAATTTCCTATCGCAAAATTTTCGCCTCCCGACCTGGGTAACAGCGGGTGGATTTGCACTCATAACAATGGATAATGCCTACCGCTAGCCTTTGTACTCGTTTGGATAGAATAGGTATTTGCCTACTTTCCTGGTCATTTATTTCTCCTTCCAGCTCCTTTAATTTCCATAAACGACAAAAGAAAAGAAAAAAATCATCGCGGTCGATCTTCCAAAAACGAAATCCACCGCCATTTTTTGTAAATTCGGGATTGTAGACAGGAAGGTTGGAAAGGCACATACTGAAAAATGTAATTCACAGGATTTTTCATCTCCCTAAGCGACTGGGTCGACTGAGCGGATTCAGTTTTTCCGACTCTTGTAATCCTGAATTTAGAATAACCTCACGTGAGAGAATCAGGGTCACGCGAGAGTGTTCGAAAATGGCGGTGGATTTCGTGTTTGGAAGATCGTCCGCGATGATATTTTTTTCTTTTGCTGTTTATGGAAATGAAAGGAGCTGGACAGAGAAATTAGGCTGGTTAAAAATAATTTCCTGTTTAGCATCATTTTTTTATATAAATCTGGGTAGGGAGGGCGGATTTTTTTTTTTTTTTTTTTTTTAGTGGCTTGTGTGAATAAAATCATCAATAAACCTTGCCTGAATAGTTGACTTTCTGCTCTGAATAAAGTAGGTGGCATCCATCGTCCTGCTCTGCTGTTTGCCTTCATAATTGTAAATTTTCAAAACGCCCAGGCCTTCAATACATCCACTGATCGTCGAACTTGGCAGATAACAAATGGCATTTTCGCAACTTTGAAGCGCGCACGCTTCACAACTCAGCATGCTCGGTTATCTACAAAATGCGGACTTGGGCCTCGGAAACGGACATTTGAGTCGAAAACGGACTTTTAGGCAAAAAAAAAAAAAATTTCGGGGGCGGGCGGTGATGCTAAACAGGAAATTATTTTTAACCAGCCTTAAATAGCCAGGGAAGTAGGCAAATATGTATTTTATCCAAACGAGTACAAAGCGGTAGGCATTATCCATTGTTATGAGCACAAATCCACCCGCTGTTACCCAGGTCAGGAGGCGAAAATTTTGCGATAGGAAATTTCGGTTCAACGGCTGAACCCTACATAATCAATATCACAAAATTAAATGTCAGTACTCGTGCTGGCAATTAAGTTGATGTGAATAAAGACTTAATTATAATAGATGTTGGGGGCCTGCATTGCATCAAGGGATATAAGTGAGATTTTATTGTCAAGGATATAGGGGGCCTACATCATCAGGTTTCAGGACAATATGATCAGCTCGACCATATGACTATCACCCCCCAACCCACATTCTTTGATGCCAAATGTTCACTTGAGAGATGAAGACATGCAAAATGAAATGTCCAGCTAGGACCCTATCCATTTGGGTCACTATCAGCAGTGAACCTTATAGATCTACAAAAGTAATTTGTAGTACATGTAAGCTTTCAACAACAATTGTATTACATCAACAACAAAATGTGTCCTTGCCCTCGATAAATGATAGTCTAGTGTGACCAATTAGTGTGTGGGTTGTAATCAAAATGAATAACTAACATTTACACTTGATTTTCAGTCTACATGCATACTTTGAATTTGAGGTTGCCACATGAGACAGGTGATCAAAAAGTTGACCTGTCATCTTTAAAAATTACCCGAACATGCAATCGTTGAAATTGTCAAGTACATGTAATTCAACCTTAATGTTGCAGGCTAACAATAAATTAATGACACCCTGTTTCCATGCACTAATTAGCAGCAGTTTTGAATGAATTTTGTCGAAGATATATTTTGAACACACTTTTACAAAAAATACCTGTCAGGGACAGGTAGACAGGTGTAAATTTCGACCCCCTGTCTTTTAACATTTGAGTTTGACACTTTATCTCTATTGCCAGAAATTGGCATGGTGTAGGACGCTTTTTTGTGCCTACTTTCAGTTAGTAATACATGTACGCAGTGAAAATATAAGCATAGAAATCGAATGGTCACTGTGTTCATTTTTTTTTCTAAGAAAAATGTTCATTAAAATTTTTAAAGAACCTTGATGTCACTTTGAAATCCATGTTATTTATCAGACTAATTATCCCAATCACTCAGATGAACTATATACGTTCATAATATTTTATGTTTTCATGTGACAGTGAACCAAACTCTTGTTGTTGCAGATTTGGTCTACATAGCGCCTCCTGGTGGTAATGGACCACGATTGGCCGGAGGAAGGGGAGGATGAGGGATTTGCTGATGGTGAAGTCCCCGAAGATAACGCCATGGAAACGGCCTTGTCAGCTGAGGGTGAAGGTAAAATAATAGACCTTGGGACAAATCTCCAAAATAAATGCATTTTTTTATTGCAAAGAACCTGGCACGGTTTAATGTGATTCTGACTCCCATGAGGTGCGGTTTGGAGTGACAAAATGAAATATCACATATGAAAATTTTTTTCAGTTAGCATAAAGTATATTATCTGCTCGTATGCTCTGAGTATTTTGTAGACTCTGAGTTTTATGGTTTTTCAATAATAGCTTCTTGAGGTAGTGGATTCGTGCAAAATCGTTTGTTTTGAGGTAAAAACTGCACGCGTTTCTCTCCGTAAACATATGAAGCCAATCGAGAACCAAGATAAAACTACTGACCGTGACAATAGTTTGTTGTTGCCTAAACACGGTTTTGGTTCTGGACTGGCTTCATATGTTTACGGAGAGAAAAGTGTGCTGTTTTCACCTCAAAACAGATGATTTTGCACAAATCCACTACTTCAATATGCTGTTATTAAAAAACATAAGACCCAGTGCCTACAAAATACTCAAAGCATAAGACAAGATAAAATACCTTCACTATCTGAAAAATTTCTTTTCGTACGTGCTATTTGATTTTGGCACTCCAAACAGCACCTCATGGGGACCAAAATGTCATCAAGCTGCACCAGGTCCTTTGATTTAGAAAGATGAGTATTCATCTCATAAAAAAGGATAAATTAATCATAAATAATTGATCAAATTCTCTCTGTATCACACCACTTCCCACATTTTCCCTCAAAGAACATTACTTGGCGAATTTCGAAATTGGAAGAAGTCAAAATATTTTCTCAGTAGAAAACAGGGCTGGTCTACGTCTTGGGTCAACTAAGACAGTCATGTGGTTGTGTATGAAGATTGGGATGTCTCCTGTGATTAATGATCCATTGAGAAAGCTTGTCTTAATTTATAATGAATCTGATCAAATGACCAATCGCTGAAGGAGAGACAGCTGGAACAGCATGCTGACACTGTCTGTTAATATCTTGAGTCCTGCAGTCTATCAAAATTTTCTGCAATATAACAAGGGAGATAAATTGTTTTACCATAGAGTGATCTCCCTTCACATGGTCTGACTCTGACAAGGTGAAGAATTCTCCTAACAACATTTTGACATATTCTGATGTCCTCAATTGCTGAATAATGTGCAAGAGTTACATGTACCTTTGTTATTGGGAGAGAATATAAACTTGTCCCACCAAAGTGAATGATTAGTCACATTACCAATACCATACAAAAAACTTCTTTGTGTGTTGCATTTTATAGTAAAGCTAAAAATTCATGTCTTGAATTCTGAAGAAAAACTGTTTTGTACAGACAGAATAAATGTAACCAAGTTTTTCCTGTTAGGCCATTTTCACTTGATTGGTTGTTTAGCATGACCAGCCCTAATCTATATTTTTGAGGGCAAAGAATTAAAATAGATGAAGGATTTACATTTTCATGAGTAAAACTCACTCATCTTCATTTTCGCATACAATTGGTTTGCAATTTAATAATAAATAATAAATAATTATAGCATTTAGCATGTGTATTTAAGACATCAAGGTCATGCTAAACAACCAATCAAGTGGCAGTGGCCTTAACGCTGATTAAATTTTTCCCCAGTATTGCGAGTGATTGAATTTTGATAGGGGGGTTGAATACTATAGGGTCACTGTACTCCTTTAGACATAGCCCATAATTCTGGTCTAAATACATACTGCCTTGATCTAAATTTAATTAAATTGTATCTAATTTACAAACTAATTTTGTATCTTGAATCTAAATTATGTCCTGATTCTTTTTGCACTTTGGCATTCCTTGTACGAATCCTTCGCTACCCTAGATGAGCTAATGGAAGGAGCCAGAGCAACAACTTACTTCTGTGGGGACCCATCCATGATGTCAGATGGGGGAGATTTCAGCAAGGCTCAAGTAGAGAAACTGATGAAGTCAGAGCCATATCAAAGAAAGATAAGCACCTGCCACATGTAAGTATGCTCAGTTTAATATATGCTAAAAGAAAGAAAAAATTCACCTCACATTTTTTTTTTTTTTTACACATTTCTGTCTCATAAGTTTCGCCAAAATGATGTTCTTAGATATTGAGCCAGTGTCTTGTTTTATTTGATGGAAATAGCATCGTTGAAGGCCAACTCTACAAGTCACTCGAGGAACATTGTTGTTTTCATGCAAACTGTATTAAACTACTGCATCGGTGTGCCAGAAAAGATGATTATGTTTGGTCTGTGCGAAAGAGGAAAAATAAAAATATAAAAAAAGCCTCTCGATCTCGTCAATTTGTCCAAAAAGTGCCTGTGAGCCTAGAGATTAATTTTATTCATTTTCTAAACATTTGTGCTACATTTTTAGCTACATGTGCATGTACGTGTACCACCAGCCTTTCCAATTTTATACCACATATACATGTGGTTATTTATCAGAACCCCATTCAAAAGTAAGTGATCTAGGATGATCTTGAAAGTAAGATACAGCAAAAGTAGTAGTGAACTTCTGAATATAGCTAACCATCCAGTGTTTTTTTTAATTTTTTTATTTTATTTGCCAGTCATTATCATGCAATGTTACATATAAGTATATATATATATACCAAAAAAAGGAGAAAGATT
Organism: Hanleya hanleyi; assembly: GCA_036873755.1. Lineage (NCBI taxonomy): Eukaryota > Metazoa > Mollusca > Polyplacophora > Lepidopleurida > Hanleyidae > Hanleya > Hanleya hanleyi. The sequence continues at coordinate 219,622 of JAVTVY010008113.1, read as the reverse complement.
GTCGTCTACATAAATAAATAAATCTGGCACTTCAGTTTTCATTACTCACACATACACACACATATCCTCCCACTCACCCCGAACCGAAATATACTAGAAAAATCATATATATATATATATATATATTTATCCTCTTTTTTGGCTGATTCAAACGATAAAGTTGTTGTATAAATAAGTGGACATTTAGTCATATATACACATCCAGTGTTTACTGTATTCTAGTTGTCAAGCTGACAAGATTTACAGATTGTAATGCCATTGTCGTATCAATCACCTCAGTTTCACTTTTACCAAAGGCACCCACAATTTTTTTCAATAATATATTGATCAACTATTCTAGAATATTTCTTTGAAAAACTATTTTGTTTATATTTTCTACTTGAACCAATACATTGTATATCTTTTATACGTGTACATTTATGAAGAAAATTTTCTTGAAAAAATTAGAATATTTAATTACTAACAATAATTGCGACGGCCTTTGGTACCTACCGGAAGTTCTCTGCACCAATATGCCCCTGGTGGAACAAGGGAGATAAAACACTTTCTGAATTGGGCTATACTCTAGCCTAAAACAGAAAGTTCCTTGCACCAATGAACCCATAGTGGAATCATCTATATAACCTCAAGTCGTGTACCAATACAGATCGTCACATTGGACTATGCATTCCAGTATTAAATACCTATTCAGTCTGGTTAAATTTGCTTGTCTAATGTTTGCAGTAGTTCTTCTCATTATGAGCATATTCTAACATATTATTGGATTTGATGTGCTTTTGTCGGCAGAAACTTCGCAAGGAAAATGAAAGTTTTCGAAATTATTGTTTCGGGACTATCTTGAAAATGTTTAATTAGGACAGAAAAATTGAATTCGAATTGAATTTGGAAGGCGAATAATTAGGAAATTTACTGTGAGGGAGACAAGACTGTCCGATTTAGGGCCCTGCTGGTGCATGTGTGAAGTTTGCCAGTTACTTGCCAACGAGTGGTGGTTCTCTCCAGGAATTCCAGCTTTCTCCACCATTAAAACTGGCTGTCTTATACTGGATGTTACCATATGAGTGAAATAACCTTAAGTGTGACATTAAACTCCTCCCCCGGCCCCCGATTTAGGCCATAATATTGATGTGGTATAGCGTAGCGGGAGAGGCGTTTGCATAGGCCTGGCCTGTTCGCCCATCCCTATTTCTTCATTGAAATAAATATATTGTTTAAACCATGTGGTATAGCGTTAGTTTAATAAATTATTCAACTACTTATATTCCAGAATAGATAGAAAGATGACGGTAACTACACATAATTTGATTGTTTATTGTCTATTCTCTGTGTTTTAGCTGTGGCCAATGCTGGTTCGATGAACAATTCACACCAGGCTGTTTAGAATGTGGGGGATTCCCCCTGGAACGACCCTGCCCTCTATGTCAAGGTCATTGTGGCACGATATGGGTGAGGAATGTCAAAATGGTACGTTTCTTGTGAAATGGAGTTCTATACAGACAACAGCATATCATGACATATCATCCAGTTTAAAAAATGTTTGATTGATTAATTTAAATTTTCAAATTTTTGTGATTAAAACCAGATCTACAAAAACCGCCCCCCATCTTACTTTTCACTCTTGTAAATTTGGGAGCAACATTCCCGTTTCCTTGTTCTGAGTACTGATCAATCACAGAGGGTCTCCCCACTTCGAGATGTACATGTTTGAATTGTAAAGCTCAGTCCACAGCGGTGTCAAGGAGATGGGTCGACCTGGTGATTTTATGCACGGAAAAATGTGTCTTGTAATTGATCGATATATCTAAATTCTGTTTATGTTAATCGAACTTCATCATCGTTTTTAGAGAATAAAATATTGATCTGAGGAAACAAGCTATAAATATGAGAAGATAAGCTTTACTTTCCTTATTGTACACCTGTCACCCCCTCTCCACAACATGAGACAGGCCTAACCGCAAGCTCGACCACAGCTGCGTCAGAAGATGCAGGCCGACCTCGTGATTTTGTCTCTTGTAATTGATCGATATAACTAAACTCTATTGATGTTTATCGAACATCATCTTCGTTTCTAGAGAATAACATTTTGATCTGATGAAACAAGCTAAACTATATGAGAAAATGAGTTTTAGTTTCCTTATCGTACGCCTGTCGCCCCCCTCTCCGCAACCTGAGACAGACCATAGAGGAAAGTTCCATGGTAATGCACATGACCTTGATCTGTAATTGATAGCAAGGTCTTCGTGAACACGGAAATCCCAACTTTGTTCTCAGATCTAAATCACATAATCTCTGTAAAATTTCATTGGTATGTTTGTCCGTTATTCACTCAATTTAAATCTTCCAATCAGATTTTAATAAACACATTCACACTAAAATCAGAAACATCAGGCCATCCACAGTAATATTTCTGTTTCCAGTAACCCTACCTACCCATATATTTTGCAGTCAAAAAAAAAAGTTTGGGTAGACCATTTTTTTTATTTCTATGTTTTTCAGCAGTACTTCGTGAAATACTATACAAAAAGGTAAAAAATCCACACAAAACAAATAAAAGAAATAAAAAAATTAGAATTCCTGCCCACCTACCTACCTACCCAAATTTTCTAAAGTTGGTTGCTGGAAACAAATACATTATTGTGGATGGCCTCAGTTCAGATTGATCACATCTGGCAATGATCCTTTACAGAAAAATATGATTGATTGTATTGTCTTTCAAATTTCCCTATCGGCCAATGAAAATCCTGGATTTCTTTTTGAAAATTTGAATGGACCAATCAAGTGCTTTGATACTGGATGATATCCCATGATGCACGGTTCTTTTTGTTGGATGAAAAAGTGTTGATAGTGACGTTAAATCTTTATCACTGGCTCACCCTGTTCCTATTAGAATCGCGAGGGAAGAACGGTAGAAGGGACAGGAGTTATCATGCTATAGGAAGGAGTCCTGAGTTTGAGAAAATCGATACCAGTACCAGTCCCTAGAAATTCTGGAAAAATGACAACATTTAGAAGAGATCTTGTGAAAATCCTTGAATTTAATATGTACATTGAATGAATTGCTTGCAGTATTTCAAACTGCAACTTTATGTGTACATGTTGAAAATTTACATTTATGCATTTCACAAGCAAACACTGCTTCTTTAACTTAAGGTGGCTTGGCAGTATCCAAAATGAACATTTGCGCAAGTACTTTAGCACAGTCAAAAAGCACATCGGTAACATTTTATATCGTTCAGAATGTCATGGTTTCATAATGACATAATGCAACATCACTATCACACACATGCATTGTTTTGATGTAACCCCATCTCTTCTTGAAACCCCAGTGGGGTTCCCGGGGGTTGACCTGGGGTGTCGTTGTGCACACTCCAGGTCATAGTAAGAATAGACCTCAACCCCTTGGAGAGCTTGTCATAAGATGTGACTAACTGTGGCATGGGAGGACCCTACCCGGGTGATTTCCGGGTGTGAAAAGGAATAGGAACGAAACATGGTGATATGACTGAAATAGTGTTGAAAGGGATGTTAAATCATATTCACTCACTCACTCATTTTGTGCGCATGGGTCTTGGTCAAACGGGCATCGTGCGATTGTGAACCGAACCTCAGAGCAGAATAAGCTCAGCATGACACAGCTACACAAGACATTGTACTGTGTGTTCTTTTATTTCCGGTTATAATTTCATACAACTTTGACAGCTTGTCACTATTGTTTCTGGTTCCATTCGAACGTGGATTAAAAGTGGCAAAAATGACACTGTCTTTTTTTCAAAGAAGTTTTGGGTGTAGTTTCAGATCAAAATGAGATATAAACCTCTCCCCTGTCAATGACATGGAATTTTACATAATTATCTCCCTTGCATTGTAGTTGTCAACCCTGTAACTTTCTGAAGTTGACAATGATGCATTCTTCTCGGAAATGAATTCTCAATCTCAATTTCTAATGGTTACAAGGTACATGTTACTGTAGTCAGGAAAAAACATTATTTCTCAATTTTAAGGAAAACCGAAACATGTGCAGTTCTTGACATGTGAATATATTTCAAAAGCAAGTACATTTGTACATGTATGACTTCTATCAAATATCTTTTTAGCCCACCATCATCAGATGGTGGGCTGTTCAAATCACTTTTCGTCCGTGGTCCGTCGTCCGTCAGTCAGTCAGTCAGTCAGTCAGTCCGTCCGTCCGTAAACAATTCTTGTTACCGCGATTTCTCAGGAACTACTGCATGGATCTTTTTCAAATTTGGAACACAGGTTCCCCTTGGGGTCTAGTTGTGCAAGAAACCTTTTCTGGTCCGATTCGAAAATCCAATATGGCCACCAGGCAGCTATCTTGGATTTCCCCATGAAACTTTGTTACCGCGATTTCTCCGGAACTATTGCATGGATCTTTTCCAAATTTGGTACACAGGTTCCCCTCTTGGGGTCTAGTTTGCAGTAAGAAACCTTTTCTGGTCCGGATTCGAAAATCCAATATGGCCACCAGGCGGCCATCTTGGATTTCCCCATGAAACCTTGTTACCGCGATTTCTCCGGAACTACTGCATGGATCTTTAACAAATTTGGTACACAGGTTCCCCTTGGGGTCTAGTTGTGCAAGAAACCTTTTCTGGTCCGATTCGAAAATCCAATATGACCACCAGGTAGCCATCTTGGATTTCCCCATGAAACCTTGTTACCGCGATTTCTCCGGAACTACTGCATGGATCTTTTCTAAATTTGGTACACAGGTTCCCCTTGGGGTCTGGATCTGATTCGAAAATCCAATATGGCCACCAGGCAGCCATCTTGATTTCATGCTTGTTACCGCGATTTTTCGAAACTACTGCACGATCTTTTCAAATTTGGTACACAGGTTCCCCTCGGGGTCTAGTTGTGCAAGAAACCTTTTCTGGTCCGATCTGAAAACCACATGGCCACCAGGCAGCCATCTTGGATTTCCCTGGCTGAAACTTCAGTGCCACCGCTGCATTCCTCAGAAACTACTGAATGGGATCTTTTCAAATCTATAAACAGGTTCCCGTGGCTCCAATGAAAAGAAACCTGATTCGAAAATCCAATATGGCCACCAGGCAGCCATCTTGGATTTTCCCATAAAAGCTTGTTACCGCGATTTCTCAGGAACTACTGCATGGATCTTTTCCAAATTTGGTACACAGGTTCCCCTTGGGGTCTAGTTGTGCAAGAAACCTTTTCTGTCCGATTCGAAAATCCAATATGGCCACCAGGCAGCCATCTTGGATTTCCCCCCTGAAACCTTGTTACCGCGATTTCTCAGGAACTACTGCATGGATCTTTTCCAAATTTGGTGCCACAGGTTCCCTGTGGTCTAGTTGTGCAAGAAACCCTTTTCTGTCCGATCTCGAAAATCCAATATGGCCACCAGGTGCCATCTTGATTTCCCCCATGAAACCTTGTTACCGCGATTTCTCAGGAACTACTGCATGGATCTTTCTCAAATTTGGTACACAGGTTCCCCTTGGGGTCTAGTTGTGCAACAAACCTTTTCCGATCCGATTCGAAAATCCAATATGGCCACCAGGCAGCCATCTTGGATTTCCCCATAAAAGTTTGTTACCGCGATTTCTCAGGAACTACTGCATGGATCTTTTTCAAATTTGGTACACAGGTTCCCCTCGGGGTCTAGTTGTGCAAGAAACATTTTCTGGTGATTCGAAATCCAATATGGCCACCAGGTACATTCGATTTCCCCATGAAACCTTGTTACCGATTTCTCCGAACTACTGCATGGATCTTTCTCAAATTTGGTTCACAGGTTCCCCTTGGGGTCTAGTTGTGCAATATGCCTTTTCTTGTTCGATTCGAAAATCCAATATGGCCACCAGGCAGCCATCTTGGATTTCCCCATGAAACCTTGTTACCGCGATTTCTCAGGAACTACTGCATGGATCTTTCCCAAATTTGGTACACAGGTTCCCCTTGGGGTCTAGTTGTGCAACAAACCTTTTCTGATCCGATTCGAAAATCCAATATGGCCACCAGGCAGCTATCTTGGATTTCCCCATAAAAGCTTGTTACCGCGATTTCTCAGGAACTACTGCATGGATCTTTTTCAAATTTGGTACACAGGTTCCCCTTGGGGTTTAGTTGTGCAAGAAACCTTTTCTGTTCCGATTCGAAAATCCAATATGGCCACCAGGCAGCCATCTTGGATTTCCCCATGAAAACTTGTTACCGCGATTCCTCAGGAACTACTGAATGGATCTTTTTCAAATCTGGTAAACAGGTTCCCCTTGGGGTCTACTTGTGCAAGAAACCTTTTCTGGTCCGATTCGAAAATCCAATATGGCCACCAGGCAGCCATCTTGGATTTTCCCATAAAAGCTTGTTACCGCGATTTCTCAGGAACTACCGCATGGATCTTTTTCAAATTTGGTACACAGGTTCCCCTCAGGGTCTAGTTGTGCAAGAAACCTTTTCTGGTCCGATTCGAAAATCCAATATGGCCACCAGGCGGCCATCTTGGATTTCCCCATGAAACCTTGTTACCGCGATTTCTCAGGAACTACTGCATGGATCTTTTTCAAATTTGGTACACAGGTGCCACATGGGGTCTAGTTGAGCAAGATACCCTTTCTCTTCCGATTTGAAAATCCAATATGGCCACCAGGCGGCCATCATGGATTTCCCCATGAAACCTTGTTACCGCGATTTCTCCGGAACTACTGCATGGATCTTTTCCAAATTTGGTACACAGGTTCCCCTTGGGGTTTAGTTGTGCAACAAACCTTTTCTGGTCCGATTCAAAAATCCAATATGGCCAACAGGCAGCCATCTTGGATTTCCCCATGAAACCTTGTTACCGCGATTTCTCCGGAACTACTGCATGGATCTTTTCCAAATTTGGTACACAGGTTCCCCTTGGGGTCTAGTTGTGAGAGAAACCTTTTCTGGTCCGATTCGAAAATCCAATATGGCCACCAGGCAGCCATCTTGGATTTCCCCATGAAACATTGTTACCGCGATTTCTCAGGAACTACTGCATGGATCTTTCTCAAATTTGGTACACAGGTGCCACATGGGGTCTAGTTGAGCAAGATACCCTTTCTCTTCCGATTCGAAAATCCAATATGGCCACCAGGCAGCCATCTTGGATTTCCACATGAACCTTTGTTCCTGCGATTTCTCAGGAACTACTGCATGGATCTTTCTTAAATTTGGTACACAGGTGCCACATGGGGTCTAGTTGAGCAAGATACCCTTTCTCTTCCGATTCGAAAATCCAATATGGCCACCAGGAAGCCATCTTGGATTTCCACATGAAACTTAGTTATCGCCATTTCTCAGTACTGCATGGATCTTTCTCAAATTAGGTTCACAGATTCTCCTTAGGGTCTAGTTTTGCAAGATACCTTTTGCGGTCCCAATCGAAGATCCAATATGGCCAGAAGGTGGCCATCTTGGATTTCCCCATGAAACCTTGTTATCACAATTTCTCAAGAACTACTGCATGGATCTTTCTCAAATTTGATACACGGGTTCGCCTTGGGGTCTAGTTGTGCAAGATGCCTTTCCTGGTCCAATTCAAAAATCCAATTTGGCCACCAAGCAGCCATCTTGGATTTCCCCAAGAAACTTTATCGTCATTTCTCAGGAAGTACTGCATGGATCTTTCTCAAACTTGGTACACAGGTTCACCTTATGATCTAGTTGTGCAAGATACCTTTTTCGGTTCAAATTTAAAATCCAATATGGCCACCAGGTTGTGCAAGATACATTTTCTGGTCCGATTCGAAAATCCAATATGGCCACCAGGCGCCCATCTTGGATTTCCCAATGAAACTTTGTTATCGTGATTTCTCAAGAAGTACTGCATGGATCTTCCTCAAATTTGGTACACAGATTCCCCTTGTGGTCCAGTTGTGCAAGATACCTTTTTTGGTCAGATTCAAAAATCCAATATGGTTGCCAGGTGGCCATCTTGAATTTCTCCTTGAAACACTGTTATCTTGAATTCTCGGAAAATATTTCATGGATCTTTCTGAAATTTGGTACACAGGTCCCAGATGGGGCCTAGTTTTGCAAGATAGCTTTATCGGTCTGATTCGAAAATCCAATTAATACGGTATTCCCGAGTTCTAACCTTGCATCACAAGAGTCGATGGATCAAAAGGTGGGGCATATTCTATATAATGACTATAGAGAATATCCATATCTTCACCTTCCATATCAAGGAGTTCAAATAATTCGGAATTAAAATGTATTTAGTCCATGCAGTTGAAAGTGAACTGCCCCACCCTTTCGTCTGCCGGCGGGTCAGCTACATGAGGGACGTCACTCTTGTGACACAATGTCACAACTCGACAACTGTAAACTACTGCATGTTTCGATCCATGGGAAATAATCAAGATCCAGACACTTTCAAATTCGAAGTTTCAACATACTGCGCGGACCGGATGCCTTCAGTATTAAGTATTGTACCATCTTACTATTTTCGAGCATGTTATCTTAAAAGTATCTCAAACTAGTCCAGTAAACAGAACAGAATTAGCATTCGTTCCAAGTTATAAAATCTTAAATATGCCAAAGTGTCAAAGAGATTTTTCTTCGCTTCCAGTACCAAATGATGACACATGCAAAAAAATAAATAAAATTAAAATACTACAAAACGAAGACGAAGGATCCTCCGTACATGTACATTCACTTTTAGGCTAACTTTGCTCATTTCTCTTGTACTATAACAACCGACATAAGTTCAGTTTCTAGAAATCTTGAAACTTCTGAAACTTAGAAAGATTATATCTTGGTGTTTTCCAGTGTCCCTTTTTCGAACTTTTTCGCTCAGATTCTAAATTCTGTAAACAAAATTACAACTCAATCGTCTTAGTAACAATGGACAAAAAGATCCTCTTGTCATTGGCTTACAATTATCGGACAATGGTGGGCGCCAAGATCCTTCAGGATCTCTCGTTACTTTTTCTGGTTCTCTTAGATGCATATTTTTCTCTCTTTTTAATACAATTTCAGTTGTAATTTGAGCCTGTAGCATAGCTGTGAAAACTCGCTGTATTTGCCACAATCTGTTTATATGTCCCAGTTTTAGGACAACTCAAGGTACAATTCAACCTGTCCACAGCTTCTCGGCTTCATCTCCTAAACTAAGTCTCTCCCAACCCTGTCTTACCCTGATATTTTATGGGAGCCCCACCCTCTATCTCCTGAATTAAGCCTCACCCCACCTTATAACCTCATATATTCTGAAAGCTTAAATCATTGTACCTGTATGGGACACATCCAACTGGTCCCCACATATCTCCAGAACTAAAACTGGCCACATGTCATAACCTCATATATTCTGAAAGCTCACATCATTGGACAATTGCAGGAGACCACCATTACCCCTGGAGGGTAGTCCCCATACCCAGGTACTCCGAACTAAGCCTCACCCCACCCCATAACCTAATATTGTGGTGGTGCTATAGTGGCTCCATCTATACTTGCCAACAGTGCTTGGTGAACAGTTTCCTCCCATGTAGTGAACAGTTTCCTCCCGTGTAGTGTTGCTGGGTCAAAAACTGGTGAACTACAAGTTTCAACAATGTAAAGTTCAAATTATGATTTCCCAGTATTGAATATCATTTTGCATTGAAATTTAGGACTGCCAAGCAATGTGGGGGTGGGGTGGGGACCAATGGACTGCCTTGTTGGTGTACATGTAGGGTTGCGACCTTTTGACTAAATTGCTTTTGTTAACTGCTGCAACCACCTACATTTATAGGCGGAGCCCCATGTTTCTCTAAGATTTTATTCCAGTGTCTTTCCATGTTGGTGTATTTTACAGTCACACAGTTTTCACGAAGCTCGCTGGGATGGAAAATGTGCTCTGATTACCGATTCCAATGAAGATGATAGGCTAACAGAAGGCATGCAGGATTTGTCGACGAGTTGATACCCTGAACATTTTCACGCCAAAATCGGTCAACTTCTGCTACTCCACAGATCTGTATGAGTATATATTGCTTTATATGACTGAGAAATTGAAACTGAAAGTTGTACCATTTGTGATTTGGGTATGATGATACTTTCAACAACATGTATGTTAAAGATGTAATCAGCCTAAAAAATTAGTAATTTAGTAATTAGTAATTTTCTGTAGCGAAGATTTGTAGCCCGTATAATGACGTCTCCCTAGCTAAGTTTCATGGGTACTTGCCTCCCTCATAGCTAGGCCACATGCCTATTCTTTCCCATGCAGGTAGGCCTAATAATAATATCATTATTGCGCACTTATATTCAGCTTTGCACCCTTTCCGGAATGAAGCTAATCGAGAGAACTGTCCAAGAATACATTTACAAGTCAACCTCAGTGGACGCCGAAATCGTCATCTTTCAGCAAAAATTTTTAATTTAGTGTTGGTACGTCCTTCAATACATAACTAAGGCAGCTATACATATGTGTGAGCTTCAGTATTTGTTTTGAATTATATCTACCATAAACTTCACTGGAGTACAGCGGTTAAGTAAATTCGAATTTTTTGCTGAAAGGTGACAATTTTGGCATCCATTTAGGTCGACTTATATTCTTTGTACCATTCTCTCAACAAAACTCGTGTCAGGAAACTTCAAAGGTACAAAGCTAGAACTAAGTGCACAATAATCATATATTACTGGCATAGGGAAAAATCTTAGCTATAACCTCTCCCAAGTGTGGAACGTTTTCATACGTGAAGTTAAAAATGACCAAAACTTGCCCTGCGAGTCCAAGATCAGACGAAGAACGGTAGAAGAGACCTAAACAGAAAATGATGAATTTTTTAGGCTGATTAATGTTGAACAGACAATTTTTTTTATGTCATCTCTATCAGTTTTCAAAGTAAAATGCAAGCCTGCAAGTGCCTCCTTTTCCCCCTATAGTTTCCTATGTTTTTGAGTCATTCCTATATTTTCCTATATTTTACTCAAAACCTCCTATATTTCCTATATTTTGACTTTTTCTCGTGAAAACTTTCACCCAAGCTCTGAAATGAGTCAAATTGGCATGAGGAAATACATTTCGGGAAAATTTTTTGGCCTCGCTTCCCTCAGCAAATATCAAACATTTAAATCTGTCTTAAACCAAGCAGTGAATATAACCATAATCTATCATTTAGTAGGCGAAATTATAACAAAAATATGCCGAAATGTCATGGATTCAACTAATTTGCTTATAGTTTCGCCTGATAAATGATAGATTCTGGTAAATACACTGCAAAATACTGTCACAACATGAAACAGTTTCGGCACACGACATTTCAGTGTGAAGAGTACGACATTTAGGCATGTGACATTTTGGCGCACGACATTTCGGCACCTTTTTGACTACAGGCCAAATTATAAAACTTAAGATTTTCACGTCTTTTTTTGACATACACTTGTATGTTTAACATATAAACAGACCATCTTATGGGTTACCAAGTTGTAGATTCTTTGGCCGCGTATATCTGCAATATTTCGGCAACTTTTTTCACATAATCAGTTGGTTTAGAACTTTAGACATGTTGTCATAATGTAAAAAGCAAAACCACAAGTTTTGAGGTACATGTACATAATGTGATTATAGATACGTTGTAAATATTCTACTAACAGTAAAAACCACATCAATCAACCAATAATATGTGAAAAAAGCTGCAGACTTGTCGCGAGTAATCGTGGGCAACCACGAAAATCTAAAACTTGGTAACCCTTAAAATGGTCTGCTTATATGTAGCATGTGCTAAAAAAAAAGTGAAAATCTTTATTTTTAGCTTAATTTGACCAGAAAAAAAGGTGCCAAAATGTTGTGCCGAAAAGTCCTACCCTTCACTTTGTGCCGAAATGTCGGGTCCCGAATTGTTGCTTACCGAAATGTCAAATGCCGAAATGTTACCATACATATGCATGTAAATGATACACAAATTTATGAAAAATCTGCAGTTTTTTCATGTCAACTTTGGGATGAGTTATGTCTGTGAATTTGATAAATATGTTTGTAAGTAAACACGTATGTCGACTGCTAAATTGTGCAATTGCATGTAGGTTTTTTCTTAATTGTATGGCCCTGGGGTGACTGACACGGATGTCTGTTCACAGCTCATGGTACTACTATTTGCCATTGTGATAATTGTAGACATTGCATCAGCATCCCAGCATAAAACTGAGCATGCAAAAACCTTGTTTTATTGGAAGAGGAGGGGGGATGCTGTTGCATTTTTTAAAGCCCGTCCCCCATCCATCTCGCTCCAAATTGAACTTACTACTTACAATGGAGGATATAAACACACACATTGCGTAATACTGTGTTACCCTTCTCCATGTTGGGCACTTGCTTGTCGGTGTACAAAATAATTTTAATGGTTTATTATCACTGTATATAGGTTTGTAGACAGTCATTACTTTGACTTTTTCATTGATACACAACAGGATGTATTTGTCAAGATACTATCACAGATATCGAAAAACATTTTTAATTCTAGTTCAACACAAACCTTTGCAAATCAGTTATAGGTGAAATACAATAGTTTTAAAGCCTATGATGAAAAGTCGTCCATGCACATTCTTGGAAAGTGATACAGTATTAAATCCGTCTAATAAGCTGGTGGTTGGGTGGGCACAGGTTCCTGTTGCTTCAATGCGTTTTGCTGAGAAGCAACAGGAACTTGATAATGTGATGTCTAGCACTGTAATGTCACTTGTCTTTATTGCACCATGTAAGCGTCCTGTCTGTTTCTTGCGTGCTGTCCTCAGTGTTTTATAGGGTGGATGGAGGGTGTCTGGTTCCATGCTGCTTCAAAAATTTCTTCTTTGAAGTAGCAGGAACACAACTGGGCTGGGCGGTGCTTAGTTGGTTCGTCATGATATAGCTGAAATATTGTTGAAAGCGACGTTAAATTTTATTCACTCACTCACCTTTTTACAGCCTGTCCCCCATCCATCTCACTCAAAATTGAACTACTAACAATGGAGGATATAAACACACACATTGCGTAATACTGTGTTACCCTTCTCCATGTTGGGCACTTGCTTGTCGGTGTACAAAATAATTTTAATGGTTTATTATCACTGTATATAGGTTTGTAGACAGTCATTACTTTGATTTTTCATTGATGCACAGCAGGGTGTATTTGGCAAGATACTATCACATATCTCGAAAAACATTTTTAATTTTAGTTTAACACACACCTTTGCAAATCAGTTATAGGTGAAATACAATAGTTTTGAAGCCTATGATTAAAAGTCGTCCATGAACGTTCTTGAGCATTGATACGTTATTCCCTCTAATAATTCAATCCCCCCTATTAAAATTCAATCACCCCCAAATTTGGGGAATTAATTTCAATTAAAAAATCATTGAAATAACATGCTTGATTTTGTTCCTGTTCTAATAAATTTGATCACCCTCTCATTTTATAGTAGAAAAATTCACTCCCTCTGACTGAATTATCACAGCGATTGCCATACAATGGCTATGTGGTTGATGGTGACCGAGTGGTCTAAGGCGTTTCACTGGCGACTGCTACATGTACATGTAACCTCACACCGCTGAACCAGCACAGTTCGAGCCCAGCTGGTCCAATGTGTGAAACTTTGTCAGTTACTTGCCGATAGGTGGTGGTTCTCTCCGGGTAATCCGGCTTCCTCCACCAACCAAACTGACTGCCTACATGTACACCTCTATTGAACTGCCAGTGATATGCATTAATAGTTTCATTGTGTCAGATAGCATTATTTTCTTTGATTATTTTTATCCTATTTTGAGGTGTCTGGATGCTTTTGCTAGGAAATTCAGTCTGGTGTGAAAAATTGACAAATCACCATGTTATAGCCTCATCAGCGCACAGAAAAGCACGTCTTCTACTCGCCTAATATGCTTGCAGATCACTTATTTTGCAGCATGTATATATGACCTTACCTTTTGATGTTTGACTGAAGAAATAAATTTATTACATGTATACCAAGGCAATTGATGAGCCTCCCGGAGCAAGCTTTAAAATTTTTTAATTTTAATGATTGTAGTATACGGTGATCCCTGTAATAATTTGATCACAGGAAGTGAAATTTTTGCACTATAAGCTGAGGGGGTGTGCAAATTTTTTAGAACAGGAAGTTGAGAAAATGGTTCAAAATCCTGCAGGTAATCCATTGTTTCTTTGTTACATGTATTCAATGATTTTAGGGGGTGATCAAATTTATTAGAACAGATGATTGAATTTTGTCTCCAAAATTGGGGGTGATTGAATTTTGATAGGGGGATTGAATTATTAGAGGGATCACCAAAATTGGGGGTGATTGAATTTTGATAGGATTGAATTATTAGGGGGATCACCAAAATTGGGAGTGATTGAATTTTGATAGGATTGAATTATTAGGGGGATAACCAAAATTGGGGGTGATTGAATTTTGATAGGATTGAATTATTAGGGGGATAACCAAAATTGAGGGTGATTGAATTTTGATAGGATTGAATTATTAGGGGGATAACCAAAATTGGGGGTGATTGAATTTTGATAGGATTGAATTATTAGGGGGATAACCAAAATTGAGGGTGATTGAATTTTGATAGGATTGAATTATTAGGGGGATAACCAAAATTGGGGGTGATTGAATTTTGATAGGATTGAATTATTAGGGGGATAACCAAAATTGGGAGTGATTGAATTCTGATAGGGGGATTGAATTATTAGGGGGATAACCAAAATTGGGGGTGATTGAATTTTGATAGGGGGATTGAATTAGAGGAATTACCACTCAATTCGAAAATGGGAAATGCAGGGGTGGGTGGCGCAGGCATTCTGATTTGAGGCGAGTGGTCTAGCTTTAAGGGAGCTTCTTGAAATTGGGGCATGCAGGAACTGGCGTTTAGTATTCTAAACAGAGAGGCATGGTGCGCCAAGTTGGAACTTCTAGGAACAGTTCGAACTCCATGGCATACTTTTTGGAACTCGTCAAAGGATGGCTTATGCCATACCATGCAATAGCATGAGAGGAATGGCATGGCATATGCCATTCCAATTGGAACTCTAATCCATCCAGATCATAACACTGCACTGGGCATGGTGTATCCTATTTGGATAACCGACATATGCCATTCCTATTAAGGGCCCTCGGTGGTCGATTGGTCTAAGGCGTTTCAGTGGTTATCGCTTGCCTCATACCACTGAACCGGCACAGGTTCGAGCCCAGCTGGTGCATGTGTACAAGTTTGTCAGTTACTTGCCGATGGGCGGTGGTTCTCTCCGGGTACTCCGGCTTCCTCCACCATCCAAACCATATGAGTGAAACAACCTGAAGTTAAGTGTGACATTGAACCAAATCCCCCCCCCCCACCATCCAAACCATATGAGTGAAACAACCTGAAGTTAAGTGTGACATTGAACCAAATCCCCCCCCCCCCCCACTCTATCAAGGAACTCATGCCCTAATTTCAAGAAGCTCCCTTAAAGCACAGGACAGCTCGCCTCAATCAGAATGCCTGGTGGCGGGGGAAGGGCATAATACTGTACTTGAACATGTTGAATGACCTGAACATAAACTTCTCACATGTTCACGCGTCATTCCAGAAGTACATTTAAATGTTTAATCTGACAGATGTAGGTATATTTAATTGTATATTTTTTCAATGTATATATGTATATTTGTATGTCTATGGAGTTGGTCAGCAAAAATGGACACGGTAACCATGGCAATGCTCAAGAAATCCAGGAAATGCTGTATTAATTCAATCACTCGCTCGATGTTCCATCTCCCCAAAATTTTGATCAGTCATAATTATTTTGATCACCTTCTAAAGTGGGAGAATCAACATAAAGTTCTGTTTTTGTGTCATTTCATCGTCTCATGGTTTTAAATGGCAATTCAATTTATTAGAACAACTGGATTGGATTTTGTCCATAAAACTGGGAGTGATTAAATTTTTATTTTATTTTTATTTTTTTATTTTTAAGATGTACTTTAATATGTTACGTTGTGTGTTCTTACGTGTAGTTGCACATAACAAATTGTTTATACACGTACATGTATCCAGGTTGGACTGAATCTCACAGCTTGGTTATACTAACCAAGTTTGTGACATATTTTAGTAGGAATGTTCAGTTTATGTTGTAATAAGCTAGATTCCCATCAAATTTATTGTGAATTTCACACTTTTGAATGTGTACATGTACTTCTCCATTAGATCACATAATTACATTGTAATCCCTCTAATAATTCAATCGCAGGAAGGGAAATTTTCTGCACTAAAACGGGGGTGATCAAATTTATTAGAACAGGAAGTTGACAAAAATGCATGCACATTATAATTTTAGAGGGGGATCAGATTGAATTTTCTCCCCAAAATTGGGGGGCCCTCCAGTTTAGGGCAGCATGGTTTGTACCATGTTTGTCTGGCACAGGAGGTAGATTAAAGTGCCAAACAAATTAGGCTCTCTGACAATCCATTGTGATCACCAGTGTCTGTAGAGCCTAATTTTCAAAATTCGAAATTTTAAATTTTTTGTAGTTTTTGTTAGGGTTAGGGTTTTGCTAGGGTATGTTTGTTTGGGTCATTGTCGCCGTGTGACCAATAAGGTTAGGTGCGACGTTAAACTTCAAACAACCAACCAACCAAAATTGGGGGTGATTGAATTCTGACAGGGGGATGTGAATTATTAGAGGGATTACCGTAGTGTATCAGATATATATGCCAACATCTAAATATCTACATCAAAATTCAGCCTACTTTAATAACTAGTTGGTTTGAAGATTAGAGTATGGATTTAGCTAGTCACTGAGTCGGGCAATAAATATACATTGAGTATACATGTAGCTTGGTAATACTCAATTGTAAAGTGGCGTTGAATTCTATTCACTCACTCACTCTCCAATACTCATTTGTGCATTTAAGATGGAATTTTAAAATACTATGTGAAAGAGTGATGTTTAGGGTGTCATCTTCATGTATTTATCACTGAAAAATCTCACTTTCTTCTATAATGTACAGATTATATATGTTTTGTTATGTACCCTGATCTCTTTGGCCCATTTTTACCCCTCTCGCAAATTTTGTTCGAAGGGTATTGTCATTGTCGGCGGCTGGTCTGTCTGTCTCTCTATCTGTCCATCTTTCTTGTGGACATGATATCTCAAGAAGGATTATAGCCAGGCATTGTAAATTCATACCACATATACATCTATTTTATCAATTTCTGGTATTTGCAATATGTTTTTGCAGAATTAAAGCTAGGGTCTCCAAATTCATATTAAATATGCAACTGGCGATTGACCAGAAGCCTATCTCCGTTGACTTACTTTGACCTATTTTGTCAAGGTCATATACTGTTTATTATGATATAACATGAAGAAATATAACTAGGCTTTCCAAATTAATACTATGTATACTCAAAATAAATAAAGTGACTACTGCAATACGATACATACTGTATTCTCTTAGCTTTCAAAGACAACTGTCTTCATCCTCAGAGAGTGGCTAATGCACTGATGAGTTTGGTTAAACCGCTCCACACTGGGATTTTTAATACTATGCATACATCTGGAAATGATCCAGAGATGTGTCGAGGAATTACTGACCTTGACCTATTTTATCAAGATCAAATTTTAGTATTTGCTATATTTTTTGAAGGATTAAAGCTATAGGGTCTTCAATTCATATTCATTAGACTTCAGGTCCAGGCATATGTTGTATACATTTGGACAATGTAGATATAATCATTCATGAAATATTGTACTTAAAAGAAACGTATATTTAGAGCTCTCATGCTCTACCAGAACCTCAGTGCAAAATTTTCCCCACCAATTAAGACTTTGACAATAGCTGACGTGGCTCAACTTCCTATGTATTTCTAAAATGACAGCACTACAGTCAACCCTACAAGATAGCATTTTTGTTAACCTACATGATGTTGTCAAAGTTCTAAAAATACATCTTATGCAATGTATGATTGCTGAGTGTAGACAATAACTGATAGCCAATGGGTATTGGAGCACATTGGGCTATTTCTTATAGATAGAAATATTGATATCGAAGGTCTGTCTGATAAAAACAGATTTAGAAAGTGTGCCCCTCCAACTAAATCTGATACATTTGATATCTGAAGGTCATTCGTTGACCTTCTGGCATTTAAAAATAACTGTCAATGGCTACATCATAATTGACCAATGAACATTGATGGATTAACATTTGTGATAAATAGAGAAATGCTCATAGGGAAACCCTGATCCAGTGTGTCACATGACCAGCAGTGCTGCCTCAGATTCAGATTCACAATGAATGACCTTGAGATATGCAAAGTGTCAGATCTAGTTAGATAGGTGGGCTATGTTTTAATCAGACTGACCCGAAGTGCCTCTTCATGGGCTGTTAGTGTTAGACTGGTGCAGCTTGTAACAAAAGTTGTCCCTTCTGTAAATCGACTGCAGTAGAAACCTCTCCAGTTTACAAACATCTGTAGTGAATATTCTATTCTTTCTACTGTACCTCTCTTTTGTTCAACATGTAAAGAAAGTAGTTAAAAGAGTATTCATATTTTCTGATCCCATTGAACTCTGTTGCCCATTTGTACTGCTATTGGTCATGTTGTTGAGTATATGTTCAGAAGTGGGCTAAGCACTTAGTGTCAGAATTGGGATGAAAATTGGTGTCAGATGTGGAATCATGACAATTGGTGTCAGAAGTGGGATGGTAACAATCGGTGTCAGAAGTGGGACATTAACACTTGAGTCCAAAGTGGTACATCCTCATTTGGTGTCAGAATTGGTATCATTTGGCACCAGAAGAGGGCTATCCACATTTTAATGTCACAATTGGGATATCCCATTTCCTCTGACAGCAAATTTTATTACATTTGTTGGTAGAAGTTAGATATCCACAGTTGGAACTATCAAGACAACATTCTTTTCTTCATCTTGCACAAAATTTAGTTCTGCTCAACATTATCATTTGCTTCATGGTCGACTCTAAACACCTATCTCCAAGGAGTTGAGCTCAGTCCAATAGATTTTTTATTTTTTATTTTTGTATTTTTATAATTCGATTTTTTATTTTCTTTCCTTGAAATGTTTTACCTGTAAATGTAAATGGAAGATTTGCAGTAGTGCAATACAGAGGGTATGACTGCATTTTCTTGATCACTGTGTTGTACCAAACATCACATGTGGTACATAGTTTACAATTTGGAAATACATCCTCCCTTCTATGTTTTAATGTGCCCGCATTATTTTTATTTTATTTTTTAGTTTTTTAGTTTTTTTTTTATGTTTTCTAAGCATTGTAATAATATTTAAAAGAGATTTCTGTCATGAAGTTTAGCACATTTCAGACCTTGGAAAACTGACTGCTCTGTTCATATCACCAAAAAAAATGCAAAAAAATGTTTTGTATTAGTATTAGATATGAAACAGTACATCTTGGGCACTTTCACACAGGAAAAGGAAAACTTGTTGAAGGAAAAAAATCAACAAAAAAACTAAATTTACCCATGACGTACTGCCTTGAGCTATTTTGTCTCTTAATTTTTGGTTTCTGCAGTCAAAGGTAAAAAATGTCACAGAAAATGTTAACCCTTCTAGTTCTACTATACATTTCTTTACAAAAAATCTTTCTTTCTAAGTTGCGAATTAGAAAGAAAATTTCTTGTTAAAAGAAACGAGATGGGCATTTTTGCCAAAACAGGGACATTGTCTGTTTACACCGGCATAGATTTCAAAGCTTTTGCATAATGAACAGAAGTAATATGTAATCTTTCATGTTTGTGTGCTGCTTATGTAGCATTTATAGCAAAGTGTGATTGCTTTTTGAGCAAGAATCTCGTGACAATTTTATTATCTGTCAAATTGAGCTTGATTTAGAAATTTGTTGAAAATTGAAATTTTTTCAACAGTGGGTGAATTTTTGTTTTCTTAATTAATTGAATTGAAGACATTTGCATTAATAGTATAGATTTTATTTTGAAGAATGTATTTGAATGCTTGTCACCACATATGCCACAGTATTGGTCTCTTCAGAGATATTTATGATTTTTACCTGTGATTAGTGGTTACTGCATTGAAAGTATTGAGAAAAGGAGTCTGGCGCCAGATGAGTGAGAAGCAGGGTGCATGTGACATCCTCACTCTCATTTTTCCACTACTATTCAAATATTTGAAACACTGTGTTTGGTTTCTCAGAGCTACTGCAGGAAGTAATCTGCAAACAGAGTGCATTTTTACTCTGAGGATGGATCCACTAATTAAATGACTTAATTAGTTAAATTAACGGAAAATTTTGTTTTAATGTGAGGTAGATTATATTAGAAAGCGTGGTGCGATGATGCTACTTGTATGTCTGTTTAATGTATTACCATATAAATACTTGTACATAGTAAAGACCAATGAACTTCTACTGCATTTCTGTGATTGTTTTGTTTTGTTCCGACTGTCTGTACTCCATGGATTAATTATCATAATTACAGACGTTGTATATTGCTAAGATGGGGTCTGTTCTATCCACAGTTGCTTGGCCTGTGGGATATTGCATGGTAGATTCCCACATATAGTTTCAATAAACTCTGAGAATTAATTAAAAAAAAATTAAAAAAATTCAAATTGATTTTTACCCCTCGGCCAAAATTTGGCCGAAGGGTATTGTCGTCGTCATGTACGTCTGTCCGTCTGTCCATCCGTCCGTCTGTCCGTCTGTCCGTCACACCTTTCTCGTTACCAAGATATCTTCAGAACGACTTACCCTAGGCACACGAAACTTGCAGTGCACATCCGTATGCTTGTGACCCAGAACCCTATTGAATCTGGACCTGATTGGTTAGAAACTTTGGCGGCCATCTTTAATTTATTCGAAACCATCACAGCTTGTTACCAAGATATCTTTAGAACGACTTACCCTAGGCACCCCAAACTTGCACTGCACATCCATATGCTCATGACCCAGAACCCTATTGAATCTGGACCTGATTGGTTGGAAACTTTGGCGGCCATATTTAATTTATGCGAAATCATTAATCTTGTGTATCTTAGGTATCATTTCTCTGTTCAGTGTGAAACTTGGTATAGATCATCGATGCATCAAGAAACTTCAAAGGAATGACCAAACCAGTTTCCCTGATTCGGTGTAAACCTTGGCGGCCATCTTTAATTTATGCAAAATCTTCAATGATATATATCATATCTCTGATACCACTCAAGTGTTCTATACGAAACTTGGTATACAGCATCGATGTATCAAGAGATCTGCAATGTATAGCCACATCAGTTCCTCTGAGTGGCGGGAAGGATGGGCGGCCATCTTTAATTTATGGAAAATCATTAATGATCTCTATCTCTGATACTGTTCGAGTGCTCGATGTAAAATTTGGTATATATCATCGAAGCATCAATAGACTTACGACAGTTCTGGCGTTTCTGATTGGGCGGAACCTTGGCGGCCATCTTTAATTTATGCAAAATCTTCAATGATATATATCTTTGATACCATTTCAGTGTTCTATATGAAACTTGGTATCCAGCATCGATGTATCAAGAGACTTGCAATGAATAACCACATCGGTTCCTCTGAGTGGCGGGAAGGATGGGCAGCCATCTTTAATTTATGCGAAATCATTAATGATCTATATCTCTGATACGGTTCCAGTGCTCGATGTAAAATTTGGTATACATCATCGATGTATCAATAGACAGTTCTGGTTTTTCTGCTTGGGCGGAAACCTTGGTGGCCATCTTTAATTTATGCAAAATCTTTAATGATGTTTATCTTTGATACCATTTCAGTGTTCTATATGAAACTTGGTATACAGAATCTATGTATCAAGAGACTTGCAATGAATAACCACATCAGTTTCTCTGAGTGGTGGGAAGGATGGGCGGCCATCTTTAATTTATGCGAAATCATTAGGGATCTCTATCTCAGATAATTTTCAAATGTTCGATGTAAAATTTGGTATACATCGTCGATGCATCAACAGACTTATGTAATGAATACCGGTTTCTCTGATTGGACGGAAACGTTTGAGGCCATTTCTAATGGCAAAATTTTTCATAATCTGTATATTTGTTACTTGACTGCTTGATGTTCCTGAAGTCTTGTTTTAAATTGAATACATTATGAATGGCTGGCGCCCAGAGCCGAGGGGTTTTCAGATGCGCAGCTTCGTATTTTTAACTATGATTTGTTTTCTCTCATCTTTCACTCAAATAGAGTCACTTCCATTGATGTCAAGCCCAACAAAACCCGAGTTAATAAAGTTACCAATTTTCTACCATAACCCTGATCTCTCTGAAAAAAGAATAGAAATCTTATCCAATATCCCACAGGCCAGGCAACTGTGGTTCTGTGTTCTAACTTTAGATACAATGTAATGGATTCATTAGAAGCTTCACTGAAATATGCGTTCAATGCTGATAACTTACTGGATCAATATCGTTGCAATATGGAACATTATATGAAACTTTTCACGTTTTCGAGAAACTGTATAAACCAAGAGAAAAGGTGGGATCAATTCAGTTATATCGGCATTAAATTGAAGATGTCCACTGCTGGTAAATCAAAGTAATTAACTTTTTCAATAATGTGTGTCGTTGCATTCATAATGGTGTAATAAGAGGAAAAACAAAGAAAAAAATATAGGTCAGTATGCATTTTTTAGCTGTAGACAACGTTAAGTGGACTAACCCATGCTCCATTTGATAACCCAGAAAGCCTAGGGAATAGCCCTAGTTTTGAAACCTATTCATGAAAAATTCATATAAATAGTATATATTTTTCTTATATTTAACTGTTTGCAGATAATCACAAAGTCTATCAAAATTCATCAAATTGGATGGATGTTGCTGTGCAAAATTCACGGCTAGAAGGCTTTTAAAGGAAATCCCTATCTCTTAACCTAGGAAAGGGATATAATCCAATAGGAAAAACAGGCAAAATGGCTGCCAAAGCCAAAAATCACCAGCGGACATCCTTAAACGACATCTTTTCTTGACTGAGCATTGAAGTGAGAAATTGAAGTGAGAATGAGTCTCTGGTCCCTTTGAGTATTATATCCCGGGATAACCGTCTGTTAACTGATATGACTGAAAGATTGTTGAAAGCGACGTTACATCACTATGTTTGTGTGATTACTTCTTGTAGATTTTTTTTTATAAGAGACAGATACTACCCAAAGAGGATTCACGTGCCCATAATCTGTTGGCCCCGCTTGAGGCATTTCAGACCTTCATAGAAACGCTGATGTAGATGGGGAAATTATACCTCGGCCTCTTTTCTTCCAACTGTTTACGACATGGACCTCATAGCCCAGAGCGACTAATTACCCTGCATGGTATTACTGCAAAACTCTCCACAATCGTCATATGGCAAATATATTGGGTTTCTGCTTTCTCTACTACTAAGGGGGTAACTGGACTTCAGATCGGCTTTCTCTGTTATTGACGATGCCACATAATAGTCTACCCCACACGGTACAATAGCAGCCCATCAGGAGCAAAAATAGTCCAAACAGTCCCCTGCTATCTTTCTATATTACTCCCCGATTTTGTTTGTTTCATTTTTTTTTTTTTTTTTTTTGTAAGTTCAGTGTGTATTTTTTTGTACTATAAAATCCATGTAATGGGACGGAGCCATGTCATTTGCGTACACTTCGTCATCCATAAGATGGCTTGCGAATCGTGTGTCATCATTATTGCGGAGTGATATCCGATACTTTACCGTATACAGTTCGGTCTTCATTCGGCAGAGAACAAACTCGAGAAATCTTAAATTAGATTTTTAATACTACTTCTGAAACATATATAATTTCTGAGCTTACAAAAGATACAGATATGAATAACTTCCGTTTCATCCAAGAGGTGTTGTAGATCTGTAATTTTGAACAAGTAGGACAGCACATGACTCGAAAATGGCGGGTTACGTTTGGGTTACGTCTGTAGAGTTTAGCCATGATTTCCGTGAATTCCCTAAATTTTGTTGCCGAAAGTAGGCTAAAAATAGATACACACGATCCCAGGGTCAGTCTTACCGCGTATAGATGACCCAGATGGTTACAGGGCGAGCCATGTAAGCCATTTAGCAGGTTCATCACGGGTTAGTATTATGACTTCCGTTTAGCGGATACATTGTTACACTAATATTATGACGTCATTGGCATGCGCTGAAACGTGGTAAACAATGCAAGAAGTGAATAAATTTAACACGCCGTTACCTCTGTACTCGACAAGAAAAATGTTTAAATGTACCGGTACAGTCCACGTTTCCAGATTTTTTAGTAAGTATGCCGGCATATTTCAAGTCCAAGAATTTCATGCACCCCAATTATAGGTAGATGACGCCCTGATCGACTCGCCGTCGTCAATTGGGTGATTGGCGCTGGCGCCAATGTTTTTATTGTTTGTACCGTTACCCGGCATCTATATTTCATGTCACTTTTTCACAGGATATTTATGTTGAAGAAGCAAGCTGTTTCCGAAGTGTATTTAATAAAACATTGATCTAGTGAGGAACACAATAGTCAAGTTTCATGTTACTTGACTAGGAACACAAAGGACCTTCAAATCATGTACACTACATTTTGAATGGACACCCTCTCTCAGTGCACTAAAAAATAGAATAAAGTTTCCCATGCTATCCTCTTTGTCTGTCTTGACCCCATTCATAAGATTGAGACTTCCCTGGGTATAAACCCCTTTCCATTTCTTTTAAAACTATATAACAATGAGGCTGCTGGGGGTGTAAATATGCCCTCCTTTATTGTAGGTCATCACTGTATTCTGAAGAAATTTTACGACGCAGAAAGAAAAACCTTTTTTATTTGTAGATACTGACGTCATCGCTCTACACCAGTACATTTTGCTAGGAAAACCCCTGTTCTATTTATAGATCATAGATCATCGATATTGCTCTGCCAAGTGCCTGGGGCAAGGTAGGATTGGGACATGCGCGGAGATGCCAATTAGCATTGAAGTAAACTGAAGGGCATCTTTGGTCGCATTCAGGGACAGATAACACTTGCTGACCGAATGACCCCTTTCAAAGAGTATGTAGAGGCCTATTGACCTTTGACCTTAGTGACGTCACTTCTGGTTCTGGTCACCTGACATTTGACCTCATGGATATTTCTGGACATTGACGTGACTGGGAAGCTCATTCACATTGACGGAGGCCTATTTTTCCAGCAGAGGCTCATCCCTGGTACCGGACGTGACTGCATCATCAACGGAAATGACTGTCTTCACTGCGGAGGAATACACCCTGGGGTCAGGTGACAGTAAGTGCACTCAATCACCTTTGCCAGAACTATAATCTTGACCTCCGACCCAGAGAGGTCAATGATCTCTATAATACGCTTTTATTACTACTCAGGTTCACCAGTTGGCCCACTTTACTGTCTTGAAGAAATACCTTCTGCCATAACATTTTTGTTAGATTTTCCGATTTAGCCTTATTTCAGAAAACCATTGTACGCTCATACTAACAGCTTGTATCACTGACATCCTTACTCTCCTTGTTAGGGTTAGTAGGGACGTTGGTGATACAAGCTGTTAGTATGAGCGTAAAAACCACTGATGCTTTTCGTTATGTTGAGATTATTCATGCTACATTTTTATACGGGTACCGCTTGCACCATTAATGTCCTATAGTCCTTCTTTGTTTCAAAGCATGAAAATAATAAAACGTTCTCTTTTTTTATAGACTATTCATAGGAAGTTTAACGTGATGTGTTTTGCTATATATCGATTTCGGTCCATTATATATTCTCTATGTACATCTCTCTTCCACGTTCAATACTAAGTGGTGATGAACGGGCTGTTTAGTTTCTATAACTGTTTTATTAATCATATTTCCACCGGTCAGCTGTTAGAGGAATGGAAAAAAATAGATTACCTATCCAGGCGTGTTAATAACTCCCGGACATATTAAAGGAGCTTGGACGCTAAGTGCCTCTTGTGATCCAGTTTGTATTTGATGTAGAAAGCGTTCACACGGCGTAAAATGCTTTTGAGCTTCTGTGAAAAATACGATCGCACGTGGAGGCAATTATTGATTTGGGCTGCAAAAGAATGCCATTAAGGACTATTTACTCGAATGAAGGTCATTCTAGATCATCGAATTCCGTCGAAATGACCACGGTACAAACGCATTTATCTATATATTTTTTTTATGCTCGGGGTCCGCTGTCTAGGGGTCATGGTGAGAAATAAACTGTTTGTCGAGAAAGTGACATTAAGTCGAAATTTCCAGGCAGTCTTTCGAAATTTGAAAGTACTAAATCGAAAGTTAGACTTAGTTTCTCTACATTGTTTCTCGACATTTAAATATATATATTTCTCACCGGGGTCCGTAGTCGCTTCCCGGAAGAGAATGGTCGGGGAAAAATATACATAAGTCGACTTAGTATCTCGAAATTTCGGCTAGAAACTCGAAATCTGATTTAGCATACTATCTCGTAATTTCGACTTATTCTCTCAACGTTCAAAAATTCTCTTGATCCAGTAGTATAGAAAGTGCAAATTCATTAGCATTTGGAGAGTTGTTGGTAAGGATAAGGGCCGTGTGTCAAGGTCACTTGACGTCATCCCCGGAAGTGATGTCACATCGCGTGCAATATCCGCGTCACCGTGCACATCCGGGTCCTTCGCGCGCACTTCCCGGAGGTGCATTTGAGATCGCCGGTGCCTGCAAAAGTCGGACTCTGTCGCAAAAAAATCCCCAAAAACTGAGTTCACATAAACCAGTGGGATTTTTTTTGTGAAGCAAACTAGACGGTGTGTGGATGCTATCGATGAGATTTAAGCTGTATAATACGATGGGGAGGGGAGGGGGGAGAGGGGCCGCCTCGGGACCACGGCCTGTAATGTCATCGTGTGCATACGCCCTTGGAAGGGAGGCCTGTTGTGGGACTTGTGGAGTGTGGGTGAGCCATACGTGGTCCAAACGTGCCGTGTGCGGTGTCGTATAGAATCGTTTGTTGGGTAGAATCAAACCGAGGTGATGTTCATTTTGTCCGATCATGTTATTGTGCACATGCGCCGATGGGAGTAGTATGGAAAGGGCAGTCTGTTGTGGGAGTGTATGTGCTCAGTTGCTGTTGTGAAGCAAAGTATAAGGTGTGGGGATGCTATCGATCAGGTATGTGGTGAAAGCTTCGGGTATATGTTGGTTATACGTGGTCCAAATGTGTCGTGCGTAGTGTCGCATTGAAGCTGTCGCGGTATAGAATCAAACTGGGGGCTGTTCCCGTTGACTCGGAGAAGTCATGGTGCACATGCGCACTCGAGGAATAGTAAAAAAGGGCATATTCGGGTGCGCATGGATGTGTTTGGGCCATCCTTGGTTTGCGCCTGGCGTCGTATTGAAGTTCGCGTTGGTTAAAATGCGGTTGGGGGTGTTGACTTTGATCTATGACGTCATGTCCAGGCGCAGTCAGGGGGTAATGTAGAAATGAAATAAGAGGTTTGATTCGGTGGATGTAGGATTTGTGTTACGAGTAAGGGAGGGGATCTAGGTCACTTATATGGATGGATCTAGCCAGTACTATACAGTGCATTACCGAAAGTGACGTAAGGGCCCACTCGATAGTTGCATATTTGCCTAATTCCATAATAGGGTAGACCGTTGTTTTCTGTTACATCATAATTCTTCCGTCTTCTTAATAGCTTTTCCTATAATACCATCCTCTTCAGCATCGCCAGTGGTGCAAACTGGCATATACGGGTCGATAGCTGGTTTCGTCTATAGAGTAGTCGGGGAGTGAATTTTGTTCTGCGTCAGTTATGTCCCAATTACGGTGAGAAAAATTATTAATAATCGGGTAGGTTGACCCCAATTTCTTCGCCTTTTCAGGTTGGTACCGGACCTGGGAACGCATATTTAACGGATTTAATCGGCGGTAACCTCATACCCGGTTCTAAGTACCGCTTGGTTTGCATGATGGCTCGGTGCCTGATGTCGACCTTCTTTTCAAGCGACAAGAGCCTATACGGTTCATAGATCGCCATGGCTGTTTTTTTTTTCTTGATGTGGGAAGGATGATGGCGTACGCCTGTTATAAGTTATTCTCTCCGGCATCTTGTGTCCCCTCAGCATGGGTATTAATAGCCGCTGTTACAATGCGATTCCAAAGGTGAGTTCTCTTTCTTCTGCATCACTTGGGCTTCCCTGCGACCAACTCTCTGCATCATATGCCTCGGGATGCTCATTGACGTCTGGTGCCTCGGTGTCTTCATATCCATGTATATTCTTCTGGTGCCGCATCATATCGTAGTGTCTGATGAATGTGCGTTCGCACTCGGAGCATCTATAACGGGTAGACGTCGACTGTGCATGTCTTTCACCTAGTGTTGATTTTATGGACGTAACGCCCTCCAACAGTCTTGCATCCAAATGAGTTGCTGCATCTGGAAAACAGCCATGGCGATCTACGGAAGGAATAGCTTGTTGCATCGCTGCCTGATGTGATGTGTTATATATAGTATCTCTATGTCTTGTACAAGATTAAGAGAATAGAATTCAATTCAATTCAATTCTCTTGAAATGAAGGGCGATTCCACGAAAGGTGGATGAGATTACAACGCATATAAGGGAAGTGGGAAGAGGTGCCGACTTACTGACAGAGCCACATGACTTCACAGTGTAGTCTTCTGGTTAACGTATTCTAAAGCACATACCAAGAATATAACGATTCGTGATATGTGTTGTATCTCAGGTACGCTTTTATTGTACCTGTTCATGTGGCAACTTCGATGACATGACCACACGGCCCCTACCACCGGCATAAGCGGTATTAGATACAAATCTAGAGAGCTATGATGGAAATGCTCTGACAACTCGTATATTGGTAATTGTTGAGCTGTGTCGCTGTGACAATTCGTACACTGGAGATTGGTGAGCTGTATCGTCGTCAGATGAAAATGACGGCATTTAACACAAAAGACTAGTCTGTAAGGCCCGATGTCGACCCAGCATCAGCTTCCCACAATGCCAACATATATCAAAGACCAAAAGGTCTGTACAGGGGGCGGGCCTCGAGGACGAAACGTCCACAAGCAGAATCGCGCCACATACAGTTAAAAATTGCCACACAAATAAGGGAATTGGGAA
Source organism: Hanleya hanleyi (assembly GCA_036873755.1). Classification (NCBI taxonomy): domain Eukaryota; kingdom Metazoa; phylum Mollusca; class Polyplacophora; order Lepidopleurida; family Hanleyidae; genus Hanleya; species Hanleya hanleyi. The sequence goes on along the minus strand of JAVTVY010008113.1, from coordinate 190,569 downwards.
GAGGTGCCGACATACTGACAGAGCCACATGACTTTCTCATTAAAAATATATATGTGAAATTTGGCATCACAATATATCAGCAGCATATAGGTATTCCAATGGGTACTAATTGTGCACCCCTGTTGACTGACCTGTATCTGTTCTCTTATGAATATGACTAAATGCAGGCGCTTTCAAAAACCGATCCATTCAAAGCCCGTTCCTTCTCATTCACCAAACGCTATATAGACGATCTTCTCGCTGTGGATAATCGCTATATAAATGACGCGGTGAAGGATATATATCCACCTTCACTGGATTTGAAGGAAACTACAGACAGCCCTACAGGCACATCATATTTAGATCTATATCTCTATAAAAATGAAGCGGGCATTCTCTCTCGTCGACTTTATGACAAAAGAGATGATTACAATTTCGACATCGTCAACTATCCCTTTCTGGACAGTAATATTCAGTGGGACCTGCATATGGCGTATACATATCACGCTTAGTAGCATTTGCTAGATCCTGTGTTAAATGTGACGATTTTAATCAACGTCACAAAACATTGGTGCAGAAACTTATAAAACAGGGCTACACCACCAAGCGCCTCCACTCAAAGTTTCTCAAACTTGGCGATACATATCGCATGCTCATAGAAAAATACGAACGTAGCGTGCAAGATCTATGGCGCTACGTTTCGTAACTTGTGTCTAATTCCGCTTAACCCGGGACAAGGGGCCGTATGAACCCATGTACTTCAAGATTCTCATGGTACTCATATGAACAGTCACAATCAAAGCGTGACTGAGATACATCATTCTTTAGATGACGACTTTACAACGAATATTATGGATTAAGAATACTGATCAGCGATACGGATTTATTTTGGAACATCATGGTGTCTTGCCGGCATCATTGAAAACTGTTGACCGCTTCTCTCTTGCAGGAAACAAGCCTATGTTTATGTATACTATGATTGTCTTTTTGAATTCGGTGCTAATACTGTTACATGGAATATGAAATAGGTCTTTGGATTATGGACGCGGATATTCTGTAATGGACGACTGCTGAATTATGAATGACGGACTAGACACTTGTAATTCCATTGAGGAAAGAGATTCTGGGTCAAATAGATGACGGTTAGATTCCGATGATGGAATCGCTTGGTAAACAAGTCGGCGACGTGTAAATTGTCCTTGGCCGCACTCATCAGATCATCTAGCACTACCACGTTGGTCTGCTCGGGGTCAAAGTAATACGGTTCGTTTATGTCGTGAGGAATCCCTGGGACGAAGCTCACATTCAGTAACCAGATAGTTTCGTAGGCGGGCTGCCAATGGCTATAACACCAAACAACACGTGTCGGAGCTGGGGTTGCCACACCTTCCTATAAGAACTTCATCACCCAGGACGTCTTTCCACATGCAGTAGGGCCGCTCACCGTCATCGTATAGGGATGTTCTACTGCTCTTGTTGGACCTATAGCGGGACTCGGCGGTGTCTCTTGGTTGTGTTTGCGTTGAATGTGCCTGAGCATACTATCGCGAGGTGAGAAGGCTCTCTGACAGAACGAACACGTACACGACATGTTCATCAGTCGACCAATACATGGACTGATCATGTTCATTCCTATATTTACAGACACCACCACCAACACCATCACACACCAGTTCTACTACCACCACACCCTACCACCACCACCACCACCACTACCACCACACACCAGTTCTACTACCACCACACACCACCTCCACCACCACCACACACCACCACCATACACCACCACCTTCGGGCGGTGAAGGGCGTCAACGCCCGGTGGTGGTAGTAGCTCCCGTGTGGCAGAGCTCTTGGATCGGAGCTCTTGGAACTCAAAGCTCGTGTAGCTCAGAGCTCGGAAGTGACGTCATCGCATGCATGCGCGCGTACCTGTGGTGCACCCGCACCCTGGTGAACCTATACCCTACGGGCTATAGGGCACAGGGTGCCGTTAGGGGCCGTAAGAACCCATGTACTTCTAGATCCTCATGGTACTCATATGAACAGTCACAATCATAGCGTGACTGAGATACATCATTCTTTAGATGACGACTTTACAGCGAATAATATGGATTGAGAATACTGATCAGCGATACGGATTTGATATTTTTGGAACATCATGATGTCTTGCCGACATCATTGAAAACTGTTGATCGCTTCTCTCTTGCAGGAAACAAGGCTATGTTCATGTATACTATGATTGTCTTTTTGAATTTGGTGCTAATACTGTTATATGGAATATGAAATAGGATTATGGACGCGGATATTCTCTAATGGACGACGGCTGAATTATGAATGACGGACTAGACACTTGTAATTCCATTGAGGAAAGAGATTCTGGGTCAAATAGATGACGGACAGATTCCGATGATGGAATCCTTTAGTAAACAAGTCGGCGACGTGTAAATTGTCCTTGGCCGCACTCATCAGATCATCTAGCACTACAACGTTGGTCTGCTCGGGGTCAAAGTAATACGGTTCGTTTATGTCGTGGGGAATCCCTGGGACGAAGCTCACATTCAGTAACCTGAGAGTTTCGTAGGCGGGCTGCCATTGGCTATAACACCAAACAACACGTGTCGGAGCTGGGGTTGCCACACCTTCCTCTAAGAACTTCATCACCCAGGACGTCTTTCCACATGCCGTAGGGCCGCTCACCGTCATCGTATATGGATGTTCTACTGCTCTTGTTGGACCTATAGCATACTTTCGCAAGGAGAGAAGGTTCTCTGACAGAACGAACACGTACACGACATGTTCATCTGTCGACCAATACATGGACTGATGAGGGACACATGTTCATTCCTATATTTACAGACACCACCACCAACACCACCACACACCAGTTCTACCACCACCACACACTACCACCACACACCAGTTCTACCACCACCACACACCACCTCCACCACCACCACACACCACCACCACCGGGCGGTGACGGGCGTCAACGCCCGGTGGTGGTGGTAGCTCCCGTGTGGCAGAGCTCTTGGATCGGAGCTCTTGGAGCTCAAAGCTTGTGTAGCTCAGAGCTCGGAAGTGACGTCATCGCATGCATGCGCGCGTACTTGTGGTGCACCCGCACCCTGGTGAACATATACCCTACGGGCTATAGGGTACAGGGTGCCGTTAGGGGCCGTAAGAACCCATGTACTTCTAGATCCTCATGGTACTCATATGAACAGTCACAATCATAGCGTGACTGAGATACATCATTCTTTAGATGACGACTTTACAGCGAATAATATGGATTGAGAATACTGATCAGCGATACGGATTTGATATTTTTGGAACATCATGATGTCTTGCCGACATCATTGAAAACTGTTGATCGCTTCTCTCTTGCAGGAAACAAGGCTATGTTCATGTATACTATGATTGTCTTTTTGAATTTGGTGCTAATACTGTTATATGGAATATGAAATAGGATTATGGACGCGGATATTCTCTAATGGACGACGGCTGAATTATGAATGACGGACTAGACACTTGTAATTCCATTGAGGAAAGAGATTCTGGGTCAAATAGATGACGGACAGATTCCGATGATGGAATCCTTTAGTAAACAAGTCGGCGACGTGTAAATTGTCCTTGGCCGCACTCATCAGATCATCTAGCACTACCACGTTGGTCTGCTCGGGGTCAAAGTAATACGGTTCGTTTATGTCGTGAGGAATCCCTGGGACGAAGCTCACATTCAGTAACCAGATAGTTTCGTAGGCGGGCTGCCAATGGCTATAACACCAAACAACACGTGTCGGAGCTGGGGTTGCCACACCTTCCTATAAGAACTTCATCACCCAGGACGTCTTTCCACATGCAGTAGGGCCGCTCACCGTCATCGTATAGGGATGTTCTACTGCTCTTGTTGGACCTATAGCGGGACTCGGCGGTGTCTCTTGGTTGTGTTTGCGTTGAATGTGCCTGAGCATACTATCGCGAGGTGAGAAGGCTCTCTGACAGAACGAACACGTACACGACATGTTCATCAGTCGACCAATACATGGACTGATCATGTTCATTCCTATATTTACAGACACCACCACCAACACCATCACACACCAGTTCTACTACCACCACACCCTACCACCACCACCACCACCACTACCACCACACACCAGTTCTACTACCACCACACACCACCTCCACCACCACCACACACCACCACCATACACCACCACCTTCGGGCGGTGAAGGGCGTCAACGCCCGGTGGTGGTAGTAGCTCCCGTGTGGCAGAGCTCTTGGATCGGAGCTCTTGGAACTCAAAGCTCGTGTAGCTCAGAGCTCGGAAGTGACGTCATCGCATGCATGCGCGCGTACCTGTGGTGCACCCGCACCCTGGTGAACCTATACCCTACGGGCTATAGGGCACAGGGTGCACCACAGGTACGCGCGCATGCATGCGATGACGTCACTTCCGAGCTCTGAGCTCCACAAGCTTTGAGCTCCAAGAGCTCCGACCAAGAGCTCTGCCACATGGGAGCTACCACCACCACCGGGCGTTTACGCCCGTCAACGCCAGGTGGTGGTGGTGTATGGTGGTGGTGGTGTGTGTGGTGGTGGTGTGTGGTGGTGGTGGTGGTGGTGGTGTGTGGTTGTGGCGATGGTGTGTGGTGGTGGTGGTGGTCGTGTGTGGTGGTGGTGGTGGTGGTGGTGATAATAGTGGTGGTGGTGGTGGTGGTGGTTTGGTGTTGGTGGTATGTGGTGGTGTTAGTGGTGGTGTTGGTGTTGGTGGTGGTGGTGTTGGTGGTGGTGGTGGTGGTAGAACTGGTGTGTGGTGGTGGTGGTAGGGTGTGGTGGTGGTAGAACTGGTGTGTGGTGGTGTTGGTGGTGGTGTCTGTAAATATAGGAATGAACATGTGTCCCTCATCAGTCCATATGTATTGGTCAACTGATGTACATGTGGTGTACGTGTACGTTCTGTCAGAGAACCTTCTCTCGTCGCTATAGTATGCTCAGGCACATTCAACGCAAAGACAACCAAGAGACACCGCCGAGCCCCGCTATAGGTCCGACAAGAGTAGTAGAACATCCCTATACGATGAAGGTGAGCGGCCCTACGGCAGGCGGAAAGACGTCCTGGGAGATGAAGTTCTTAGAGGAAGGTGTGGCAACCCCAGCTCCGACGCGTGTTGTTTGGTGTTATAGCCAATGGCGGCCCGCCTACGAAACTCCCAGGTTACAGAATGTGAGATTCGTCCCAGGGATTCCTCACGACATAAACGAACCGTATTACTTTGACCCCGAGCGGACCAACGTGGTAGTGCGAGATGATCTGATGAATGCGGCCAAGGACAATTCACACGTCGCCGACTTGTTTACTAAGGGATCCCATCATCGGAATCTGTCCGTCATCTATTTGACCCAGAATCTCTTTCCTCAAGGGGAGGCGTCCAGAGATATTGCCTTGAACTGCCAATACTTTGTGTTGTTCTCCAATCCCATTGACAGAGCACAAATCCGTGTGTTTGGTAGTCGAATTTATCCTCAGAACATCGACCATTTCATGCAGGCGTTTCAAGGGGCGACAAGTCGTCCGTACGGCTACCTGCTCGTAGATTCAAAAGCCCACACCCCCAAAGATCGCCGGCTGACGACCCACCTGTTACCCGGCGAGGGATCACCGCGACGTCATATACACCTACACCATCCGCCAAGTCCACACCTGGCAGCACCCGTCCAGCAGCAGCAACCCACCCCCATACAGCGGGTCCCCTTCATACCATCAGTCCCGGAATATCACCCAATCGTGAAGGACCAACCCGAACCCGTACAAGGGAATGAACATAATGTGAACTCGAGGCTATGGAAGGATTTGTTCAAAGAAAGTATGGACGCCGAGATGGGCGAGACGTTGAGGGCCACAGAAATCAAGTTTCAAAACAAAGGGTATTCGAAGAAGGAAGCCGCCATTTTAGCCCATAACAGATTGGCACCCAGATTACGACGGGCTTTACGTCAGCAGTATTTCGACTTCGTGACCTTGTTGGATAAGGATGCGGTTCATATGGAAATCGAAAAAACAGCGTCGATGTTGAAAACCTCGGGCATGAACTCGAAAGCGGCGTATTTCAGAGCAATAGCACAAAAGAAACATTTGTTCGAACGCATCATTAAACGATGTTAAAGCGTTAAGAATGTGTGCTAAGGCCTTGAGATGGGACATTAAGGCATAACAGTGGGCGTTGGCGGGCGTTACTGTCTATGAAAGCAAGTGTATTCCCAAAACACGCACAGTCGACGTTCAACCGTCAACATGGCCTATACTTGTTCTGAGTGTGAACGCACGTTCACCAGACATTACGATATGCGACACCAGAAAAATATACATGGGATTGAAGACTTCGAGGAGTCCGTTGAGGCGGATGCTGATACAGAGACTGCTGAGAGTCCATCGACTGATACCGAAACCGAGCTTGCTGACAGTCTATCTACTGATACGGAGAGCTTGACCTCAGGTAGTCAGCCTACATCCCAGGAAAGTGAGGCAGAACCTACCTTCTGGGATCGTATTGTGACAGCAGCTATCAATAATCACGCTGCAGCGATCGAGGACGCTGGACAGGATAACTTACAACAGGCGTACACCCAAATGCGCCCCTGCATCAAGAAAACAGCCATGGCCATCTATGAACAGTATACCTTACTACCGCTTGAAATGACAGTCGACCCCACGCGCAGGTCCATCATGAAGACCAAGCGTCAATTGGAAGAGAATATGGGGCTACCACCTACCGAGGCCCTTGAAAATGCGATCAGAATGCGCAAACAACTGTTTCAGGACATGCTGCCCGAACAATATCCTGGACTGCCCCACGACGATTAGAACAAACGGATGACAGCGAACATGGCCGAAGATGGGACTTTCTTAAGGACGGCTTCTGATTGGACAAGAGCAGCCGAGAATACACCTAACAGGCCAGAACGAATACGACAGATACAGCGCCAAATGGCAGCCTCTGATTGGACAAGAGTCTTCTTGAATTGTAAACATACCCAACGCGGCTCCCCCAGCGTGAGTATGATGTAACATTGGGGCGAATAAACTATATGAAAACTTGTTGTTGTTGTTGTTTTTCTCTCATTTGTCATCCTTGTTGTTGTTGTTGTTGTTTTCTCTCACCTGTCAATATCATGGCGTAAAGGCGTTATGCTAGGGCGTTAAGGCGTAACGACGGACGTTGACGGGCGTCACTGCATTTCCAATGAATTAGCGACAATTCCATCAAAATCAGAGCTTTTGGGCTAATTCACCAGGGCGTTGAAGCGTTGAGCTTGGCGTTGGCGTTCGTTGCTACAAGATGCCACTTCACACGACGCATTCGGACCAAGGATGGTTCATTTCTACCCCAAAACACCTTCCTTCACACCCCCAAAATGCCCACTCTGGCCACTATTCCTATTGATGACGTTACCGATGACGTCACAGATGACGTGAACATCCCTCAAATCGTGGTCTGCACCCCGATGGCTACAAGATGACACCCCACCCGACGCATTCGGACCAATAGTGATCCATCACTACACCAAATACCTTCCTTCACTTCCCCAAAATGCCCACTTTCGACGTCACCGTTGACGTCACAGATGCTGTGGGCGGCCCTCAAATCGGGGTCTACACCCCGAGAGCTACAAAATGACACCTCCCTCGACACATTCGGACCAATAGTGGTCCATTTCTACAACAAACACCTTCATTCACTGCCCCAAAATCCCCACTTTCGCTACTACTCGTACTGAAGACGTCAAGAATGACGCCACAGATGCTGTGGACAGCCCTCAAATCGGGGACTACACCCCAAGAGCTACAAAATGACACCGCCCTCGACACATTCGGACCAATAGTGGTCCATCTCTTCCCCAAACACACCTCCACGCACCCCCAAAATGACCACTTTACTTACTACACCCAACTGCGTATGCGCAGATTGACGCGACTTGCAATACAAAAATACGCCATTCTGACTCGACCCCACACAAGCTTTACTTGGACACCTCCCACGACCCATTTGGACCTATAGTGGTCCATCTCTACCCCAAGCACACACCCCACATACCCCCAAATTGCCTGCTTTCTATACTACGACCAGACTACGCCTCCACGAGAGCTTCAAAATAAGACCTCATACGACACCATAGGACCACTAGGGGCTCACCTAGACCCCAAAACGTCCACCCAGTATGGACCTATCCAATGAGCCAGTATGGGCCTATATGGGCCTACCTGGTACAGACCTACCTGGTACTTTTCCTAAAAATTCACCGCTTAACTTCGAGGCTCCTCCCATCGTGTTCTACATGGTGAGATTGAAAAAGAAGACCAAGCAACCCATATCACAATGAACATGTGTGAATTACAAGCGTCTGGTCCGTCATTCATAATTCAGCCGTCGGCCATTAGAGAACATCCGTGTCCATGATCCAAAGACCTATTCCATATTCCATATAACAGTATTAGCACCAAATTCAAAAAGACAATCATAGTATACATAAACATAGGCTTGTTTCCTGCAAGAGAGAAGCGGTCAACAGTTTTCAATGATGCCGGCAAGACATCATGATGTTCCAAAAATATCAAATTCGTATCGCTGATCAGTATTCTTAATCCATAATATTCGTTGTAAAGTCGTCATCTAAAGAATGATGTATCTCAGTCACGCTTTGATTGTGACTGTTCATATGAGTACCATGAGGATCTTGAAGTACATGGGTTCATACGGCCCCTAGCCCCGGGTTAAGCGGAATTAGACACAAGTTACGAAACGTAACGCCATAGATCTTGCACGCTACGCTCGTATTTTGCTATCAGCATGCGATATGTATCGCCAAATTTGAGAAACTTTGAGTGGAGGCGCTTGGTGGTATATCCCTGTTTTATAAGTTTCTGCAACAATGTTTTGTGACGTTGATTAAAATCGTCACATTTAACACAGGATCTAGCAAATGCTACTAGGCGTGATATGTATACGCCATATGCAGGTCCCACTGGAATATTGCTGTCCAGATAGGGATAGTTTACGATGTCGAAATTGTAATCATCTCTTTTGTCATACAGTCGACGAGAGAGAAGGTCCGCTTCATTTTTATAGAGATATAGGTCTAAATATGATGTGCCTGTAGGGTTATCTGTAGTTTCCTTCAAATCCAGTGAAGGTGGATATATATCCTTCACAGCGTCATTTATATAGCCATTATCCACAGCGAGAAGATCGTCTATATAGTGTTTGGTAAATGAGAAGGAACGGGCTTTGAATGGATCGGTTTTTCAAAGCGCCTGCATATAGTCATATTCATAAGAGAACAGATATAGGTCAGCCAACAGGGGTGCACAATTAGTACCCATTGGAATATCTATATGCTGCTGATATATTGTGTTGCCAAATATCACATAGATATTATTAATGAGAAATTCAAGCAACTCTATAAACAAAGAAACATCCCATGAATGATATCTCTTGTATGTAGTAGAGCTAAAGAATGCTTTATGGCATCCGACATCAATATATCTACGATCAGTTTTCTTGAACACAGATACTATTAATGAACTTAGACGGTCAATAAGGTCCTGATGAGGGATTGTAGTATAGAGAGTGGAGAAACCCCATGTGGATACATGTCTATACGTTATGTGACCTTTTGCATCAAGTTCGTCCGTAAGACATTTTGAGTTTTTCAATATCCCACATACATTAAACGCCAGAGTTTTCAGAAATAGTGGCGTAATACCTTTCCCAAAATGTTTTTACCTCCTGGAGGGCCCTCGTCAACATGGTTGAAAGAAGCTTGGTGGTGCAGCTTCTAGAACCAGCTATGAATCTAGCTTTGTATGGTGATTTATGCATTTTGGGGGTCCAGTATACTTTTGGTATAATTGTGTTTGGTTGGAATACAAATACCTCTTTCCTTGAGAAACGTTTTGTGATTGTTAAATAAATCTTCCAGAGTGAATGCAGTTCGAGAGTAAGTAGACGTATTTGATGATGATATGTTTACACTCAATTCTTCAACCAGCACCTGGTAATAGTAATATTTACATATGAATATTATATTACTTGGAGCTTTGTCTGCTGGCACTATGACGAATTTACTCTGGAGATTTGCTAGAACTTCTTGCGAATTGGGGCTTCTCAGTACTTGTTTTACTTGGGGAAGGGTACTTCTGTCAATATGGCGGATTGTTTCAACGACCTTGCTCTTGGTGAGGTCCAGCCAATCAGCGAGTACTGTAGGTTCAACTTTTTCTCGCTTATACCAATCAATAACGTACTGTTCCAAAGCAGACAGCGCTATCTTCTGTTCGGCCTTCAGATTTATATTTCTCGGCTCTCTATATTTAGGTCCCTTCATCAGGAGTAATCTTAGGTCCTTATCACTCACCACATCAAGATCGCCAATCACAATATATTTACATGGTGTATAGATAAAGTTCGACGATTCACAATCACAACTATAGCCCCCCGACGTGTATAAGTTCCAGTCAAACTCCTTGACAGCATTAGAGTAATTGAATATTTTGGTGGCTATAGATTTAGTATACTTATATGAAACGCAAGGAGGTTCTGTGAACTTAAAATAGTTTGGTACAGTGTTGCGTACGTCTGGATCAATCAGGACTCGAGGTAAATTAATGATGTCCAGTCCTTTATCTAAGTAGTTGAGTTTCAAGAAAAGCCGATCTTGAGATGTTTCGATTATGTTCACTGGACGATACAACCGAAAATGCCCTATATCTTGACATACTTTAGTGATTTTGGGTGGTATTATATTTCCTGAAGACGCAGATTGTTGTATATCTCTGGCTATATGATTTAAAGCTCTCAGAGGTAACGCATACAGAACTGTACGTAAGCTATGTGTACTATTGGGTGTGTTAGTTAAACCCGCTAAGTAATTTAAAGTGATATGATCGTGAATCATCGCACTGTTAAACTTTCTCCAACCATGGCTGCGATGTCTCCGTTGATGGGGTTTAAATAGCTGGGTAATATTGGATAAATTTGAACGGCGGTTTGTAACATTGCCGAACCCACTGACATTATCATTTAAACCATACGGAAACACTGACCGAAGCTCTAGCATCCAGAATAGTTCCCGCTCTCTGATTTTTCTCTCAAATCCAAAGGGCGAATCCTTGGTCGATGGATAGACGACGTCTATGATCTGGATACTAAAGTTGTCCCAGCCATGGTCGGGTCCAGAAAAATGCTTACCTATAAGCAATTGCTTTTTCCTAAGGGATTATCTGTGACCATTCACCCTAAGATGGAGTCTTTGGGTGGTCTTGCCAACATACTATTGACCACACTTCTCACAGGAAACTAAATAAATACAGTTTGTAGTAGAACAACTAAGATCAACATACGAGTTTACAGAATATGAATTACCAGTTAACGCGGAACTAAATGACGCTGAAGTATTAAAGAGTGGACACGTGAGACATCCACGGTGTCCACATATAGAAATCTTGAAATTATTACATGTAGAATTCGGTGCTAAACAATCATCAAGCGAAATGTTACAAGGTTTGATGTCGTGACCTTGCTTTGCGTCAGAAATATATCTGTCATTTGGATTGAAAAAGGTCTTAGTGCATTTCGAACTATTAGAGACTCGGCCGAGAAACTTGCACTAAGGTTCCTCGGGTCTGTCTAACTATATTTTCTTTCTATTGTATTCATTATGAGTGTTGGGTGTGCAGGGGTCCGGCCTCGGGGACAACTTGTCCACCAGCAAAATCCAGGCATACACAGGTTAAAATTACAAGCGTCTGGTCCGTCATTCATAATTCAGGCGTCGTCCATTAGAGAATATCCGCGTCCATAATCCAAAGACCTATTCCATATTCCATATAACAGTATTAGCACCAAATTCAAAAAGACAATCATAGTATACATAAACATAAGCTTGTTTCCTGCAAGAGAGAAGCGGTCAACAGTTTTCAACGATGGCGGCAAAGACATCATGATGTTCCAAAAATATCAAATCCGTATCGCTGATCAGTATTCTTAATCCATCATATTCGTTGTAAAGTCGTCATCTAAAGAATGATGTATCTCAGCCACGCTTTGATTGTGACTGTTCATATGAGTACCATGAGGATCTTGAAGTACATTGGTTCATACGGCCCCTAGCCCCGGGTTAAGCGGAATTAGACACAAGTTACGAAACGTAACGCCATAGATCTTGCACGCTACGCTCGTATTTTGCTATCAGCATGCGATATGTATCGCCAAATTTGAGAAACTTTGAGTGGAGGCGCTTTGTGGTGTAGCCCTGTTTTATAAGTTTCTGCAACAATGTTTTGTGACGTTGATTAAAATCGTCACATTTAACACAGGATCTAGTAAATGCTACTAGGCGTGATATGTATACGCCATATGCAGGTCCCACTGGAATATTGCTGTCCAGAAAGGGATAGTTTACGATGTCGAAATTGTAATCATCTCTTTTGTCATACAGTCGACGAGAGAGAAGGCCCGCTTCATTTTTATAGAGATATAGGTCTAAATATGATGTGCCTGTAGGGTTATCTGTAGTTTCCTTCAAATCCAGTGAAGGTGGATATATATCCTTCACTGCGTCATTTATATAGCGATTATCCACAGCGAGAAGATCGTCTTTTTAGCGTTTGGTGAATGAGAAGTACGGGCTTTGAATGGATCGGTTTTTGAAAGCGCCTGCATATAGTCATATTCATAAGAGGTCAGCCAACAGGGGTGCACAATTAGTACCCATTGGAATACCTATATGCTGCTGATATATTGTGTTGCCAAATTTCACATAGATATTATTAATGAGAAATTCAAGCAACTCTATAAACAAAGAAACATCCCATGAATGATATTTCTTGTATGTAGTAGAGCTAAAGAATGCTTTATGGCATCCGACATCATTATATCTACGATCAGTTTTCTTGAACACAGATGCTATTAATGAACTTAGGCGGTCAATAAGGTCTCGATGAGGGATTGTAGTATAGAGAGTGGAAAAATCCCATGTGGATACATGTCTATACGGTATGTGACCTTTTGCATCAAGTTCGTCCGTAAGACATTTTTAGTTTTTCAATATCCACATACATTCAACGCCAGAGTTTTTAGAAATACTGGCGCAATACCTTTCCCAAAATGTTTTTACCATCGGAAAGGCCCTCGTCATCAGGATTGAAAGAAGCTTGGTGGTGCAGCTTCTAGAACCAGCTATGAATCTAGTTTTGTATGGTGATTTATGCATTTTGGGGGTCCAGTATACTTTTGGTATATCATTATGTTTGGTTGGAATACAAATACCTCTTTCCTTGAGAAACGTTTTGTGATTGTTAAATAAATCTTCCAGAGTAAATGCAGTTTGAGAGTAAGTAAACGTATTTGATGACGATATGTTTACACTCAATTCTTCAACCAGCACCTGTTAATAGTAATATTTACATATGAACATTATATTATTTGGAGCTTTGTCTGCTGGGACTATGACGAATTTACTCTGGAGATTTGCTAGAACTTCTTCCGAATTGGGGCTTCTCAGTACTTGTTTTGCTTGGGGAAGGGTACTTCTGTCAATATGGCGGATTGTTTCAACGACCTTGCTCTTGGTGAGGTCCAGCCAATCATCGAGTACTGTAGGTTTAACTTTTTCTCGCTTAGACCAATCAATAACGTACTGTTCCAAAGCAGACAGGACTATTTTCTGGTCGGCCTTCAGATTTATATTTCTCGGCTCTCTATATTTAGGTCCCTTCATCAGGAGTAATCTTAGGTCCTTATCACTCACCACATCAAGATCGCCAGTCACAATATATTTGCATGGTGTATAGATAAAGTTCGACGATTCACAATCACAACTATAGCCCCCCGACGTGTATAAGTTCCAGTCAAACTCCGTGACAGCATTAGAGTAATTGAATATTTTGGTGGCTATAGATTTAGTATACTTATATGAAACGCAAGGAGGTTCTGTGAACTTAAAATAGTTTGGTACAGTGTTGCGTACGTCTGGATCAATCAGGACTCGAGGTAAATTAATGATGTCCAGTCCTTTATCTAAGTAGTTGAGTTTCAAGAAAAGCCGATCTTGAGATGTTTCGATTATGTTCACTGGACGATACAACCGAAAATGCGCTATATCTTGACATACTTTAGTGATTTTGGGTGGTATTATATTTCCTGAAGACGCAGATTGTTGTATATCTCTGGCTATATGATTTAAAGCTCTCAGAGGTAACGCATACAGAACTGTACGTAAGCTATGTGTACTATTGGGTGTGTTAGTTAAACCCGCTAAGTAATTTAAAGTGATATGATCGTGAATCATCGCACTGTTAAACTTTCTCCAACCATGGCTGCGATGTCTCCGTTGATGGGGTTTAAATAGCTGGGTAATATTGGATAAATTTGAACGGCGGTTTGTAACATTGCCGAACCCACTGACATTATCATTTAAACCATACGGAAACACTGACCGAAGCTCTAGCATCCAGAATAGTTCCCGCTCTCTGATTTTTCTCTCAAATCCAAAGGGGGAATCCTTGGTCGATGGTTAGACGACGTCTATGATCTGGATACTAAAGTTGTCCCAGCCATGGTCGGGTCCAGAAAAATGCTTACCTATAAGCAATTGCTTTTATCTAACGGATTATCTGTGACCATTCACCCTACGATGGAGTCTTTGGGTGGTCTTGCCAACATACTATTGACCACACTTCTTACAGGAAACTAAATAAATACAGTTTGTAGTAGAACAACGAAGATCAACATACGAGTTTACAGAATATGAATTACCAGTTAACGCGGAACTAAATGACGCTGAAGTATTAAAGAGTGGACACGTGAGACATCCACGGTGTCCACATATAGAAATCTTGAAATTATTACATGTAGAATTCGGTGCTAAACAATCATCAAGCGAAATGTTACAAGGTTTGATGTCGTGACCTTGCTTTGCGGTCAGAAATATATCTGTCATTTGGATTGAAAAAGGTCTTAGTGCATTTCGAACTATTAGAGACTCGGCCGAGAAACTTGCACTAAGGTTCCTCGGGTCTGTCTAACTATATTTTCTTTCTATTGTATTCATTATGAGTGTTGGGTGTGCAGGGGTCCGGCCTGGGGGACAACTTGTCCACCAGCAAAATCCAGGTATACACAGGTTAAAATTACAAGCGTCTGGTCCGTCATTCATAATTCAGCCGTCGTCCATTAGAGAATATCCGCGTCCATAATCCAAAGACCTATTCCATATTCCATATAACAGTATTAGCACCAAATTCAAAAAGACAATCATACTATACATAAAACTAGGCTTGTTTCCTGCAAGAGAGAAGCAGTCAACAGTTTTCAACGATGCCGGCAAGACATCATGATGTTCCAAAAATATCAAATCCGTATCGCTGATCAGTATTCTTAATCCATCATATTCGTTGTAAAGTCGTCATCTAAAGAATGATGTATCTCAGCCACGCTTTGATTGTGACTGTTCATATGAGTACCATGAGGATCTTGAAGTACATGGGTTCATGCGGCCCCTGGCCCCGGGTTAAGCGGAATTAGACACAAGTTACGAAACGTAACGCCATAGATCTTGCACGCTACGCTCGTATTTTGCTATCAGCATGCGATATGTATCGCCAAATTTGAGAAACTTTGAGTGGAGGCGCTTTGTGCTGTAGCCCTGTTTTATAAGTTTCTGCAACAATGTTTTGTGACGTTGATTAAAATTGTCACATTTAACACAGGATCTAGCAAATGCTACTAGGCGTGATATGTATACGCCATATTCAGGTTCCACTGCAATATTGCTGTCCAGAAAGGGATAGTTTACGATGTCGAAATTGTAATCATCTCTTTTGTCATACAGTCGACGAGAGGGAAGGCCCGCTTCATTTTTATAGAGATATAGGTCTAAATATGATGTGCTTGTAGGGTTATCTGTAGTTTCCTTCAAATCCAGTGAAGGTGGATATATATCCTTCACTGCGTCATTTATATAGCGATTATCCACAGCGAGAAGATCGTCTTTTTTGCGTTTGGTGAATGAGAAGTACGGGCTTTGAATGGATCGGTTTTTGAAAGCGCCTGCATATAGTCATATTCATAAGAGGTCAGCCAACAGGGGTGCACAATTAGTACCCATTGGAATACCTATATGCTGCTGATATATTGTGTTGCCAAATTTCACATAGATATTATTAATGAGAAATTCAAGCAACTCTATAAACAAAGAAACATCCCATGAATGATATTTCTTGTATGTAGTAGAGCTAAAGAATGCTTTATGGCATCCGACATCATTATATCTACGATCAGTTTTCTTGAACACAGATGCTATTAATGAACTTAGGCGGTCAATAAGGTCTCGATGAGGGATTGTAGTATAGAGAGTGGAAAAATTCCATGTGGATACATGTCTATACGGTATGTGACCTTTTGCATCAAGTTCGTCCGTAAGACATTTTTAGTTTTTCAATATCCACATACATTCAACGCCAGAGTTTTTAGAAATACTGGCGCAATACCTTTCCCAAAATGTTTTTACCTCCTGAAGGGCCCTCGCCAACAGGGTTGAAAGAATCTTGGTGGTGCAGCTTCTAGAACCAGCTATGAATCTAGTTTTGTATCGTGATTTATGCATTTTGGGGGTCCAGTATACTTTTGGTATATCATTATGGTCCAGCCATTCAGCGAGTACTGTAGGTTGAACTTTTTCTCGCTTAGACCAATCAATAACGTACTGTTCCAAAGCAGAGAGGACTATCTGCTGGTCGGCCTTCAGATTTATATTTCTCGGCTCTCTATATTTAGGTCCCTTCATCAGGAGTAATCTTAGGTCCTTATCACTCACCACATCAAGATCGCCAGTCAAAATATGTTTGCATGGTGTATAGATAAAGTTCGACGATTCACAATCACAACTATAGGCCCCCCGACGCGTATAATTTCCAGTCAAACTCCTTGACAGCATTAGAGTAATTGAATATTTTGGTGGCTATAGATGTAGTATACTTATATGAAATGCAAGGAGGTTCTGTGAGCTTAAAATAGTTTGGTACAGTGTTGCGCACGTCTGGATCATTCAGGACTCGAGGTAAATTAATAATGTCCAGTCCTTTATCTAAGTTGTTGAGTTTCAAGCCGATCTTGGGATGTTTCGTTATGTTCGCTGGATGATACAACCGAAAATACGCTATATCTTGACATACTTTAGTGATTTTGGGTGGTATTATATTTCCTGAAGACGCAGATTGTTGTATATCTCTGGTTATATGATTTAAAGCTCTCAGAGGTAACGCATACAGAACTGTACGTAAGCTATGTGTACTTGGGTGTGTTAGTTAAACCCGCTAAGTAATTTAAAGTGATATGATCGTGAATCATCGCACTATTAAACTTTCTCCAACCATGGCTGCGATGCCTCCGTTGATGGGCTTTAAATAGCTGGATAATATTGGATATATTTGAACGGCGGTTTGTAACATTGCCGAACCCACTGACATTATCATTTAAACCATACGGAAACACTGACCCAAGCTCTAGCATCCAGAATAGTTCCCGCTCTCTGATTTTTCTCTCAAATCCAAAGGGGGAATCCTTGGTAGATGGATAGACGACGTCTATGATCTGGATACTAAAGTTGTCCCAGCCATGGTCGGGTCCAGAAAAATGCTTACCAATAAGTAATTGTTTTTTCCTAACGGATTTTCTGTGACCATTCACCCTAAGATGGAGTCTTTGGGTGGTCTTGCCAAGATACTGTTGACCACACTTCTTACAGGAAACTAAATAAATACAGTTTGTAGTAGAACAACTAAGATCAACATACGAGTTTACAGAATATGAATTACCAGTTAACGCGGAACTAAATGACGCTGAAGTATTAAAGAGTGGACACGTGAGACATCCACGGTGTCCACATATAAAAATCTTGAAATTATTACATGTAGAATTCGGTGCTAAGCAATCATCAAGCGCAATGTTACAAGGTTTGATGTCGTGACCTTGCTTTGCGGTCAGTAATATATCTGTCATTTGGATTGAAAAAGGTCTTAGTGCATTTCGAACTATTAGAGACTCGGCCGAGAAACTTGCACTAAGGTTCCTCGGGTCTGTCTAACTATATTTTCTTTCTATTGTATTCATTATGAGTGTTGGGTGTGCAGGGGTC
This sequence comes from Hanleya hanleyi, assembly GCA_036873755.1. NCBI lineage: Eukaryota > Metazoa > Mollusca > Polyplacophora > Lepidopleurida > Hanleyidae > Hanleya > Hanleya hanleyi. Next base: position 172,394 of record JAVTVY010008113.1, on the reverse strand, counting down.
CGGCCTGGGGGACAACTTGTCCACCAGCAAAATCCAGGCATACACAGGTTAAAATTACAAGCGTCTGGTCCGTCATTCATAATTCAGCCGTCGTCCATTAGAGAATATCCGCGTCCATAATCCAAAGACCTATTCCATATTCCATATAACAGTATTAGCACCAAATTCAAAAAGACAATCATAGTATACATAAACATAGGCTTGTTTCCTGCAAGAGAGAAGCGGTCAACAGTTTTCAATGATGCCGGCAAGACATCATGATGTTCCAAAAATATCAAATCCGTATCGCTGATCAGTATTCTTAATCCATCATATTCGTTGTAAAGTCGTCATCTAAAGAATGATGTATCTCAGTCACGCTTTGATTGTGACTGTTCATATGAGTACCATGAGGATCTTGAAGTACATGGGTTCATGCGGCCCCTAGCCCCGGGTTAAGCGGAATTAGACACAAGTTACGAAACGTAACGCCATAGATCTTGCACGCTACGTTCGTATTTTGCTATCAGCATGCGATATGTATCGCCAAATTTGAGAAACTTTGAGTGGAGGCGCTTGGTGGAATAGCCCTGTTTTATAAGTTTCTGCAACAATGTTTTGTGACGTTGATTAAAATTGTCACATTTAACACAGGATCTAGCAAATGCTACTAGGCGTGATATGTATACGCCATATTCAGGTTCCACTGCAATATTGCTGTCCAGAAAGGGATAGTTTACGATGTCGAAATTGTAATCATCTCTTTTGTCATACAGTCGACGAGAGAGAAGGCCCGCTTCATTTTTATAGAGATATAGGTCTAAATATGATGTGCCTGTAGGGTTATCTGTAGTTTCCTTCAAATCCAGGGAAGGTGGATATATATCCTTCACTGCGTCATTTATATAGCGATTATCCACAGCGAGAAGATCGTCTTTTTAGCGTTTGGTGAATGAGAAAGAACGGGCTTTGAATGGATCGGTTTTTGAAAGCGCCTGCATATAGTTATATTCATAAGAGAACAGATATAGGTCAGCCAACAGGGGTGCACAATTAGTACCCATTGGAATACCTATATGCTGCTGATATATTGTGTTGCCAAATTTCACATAGATATTATTAATGAGAAATTCAAGCAACTCTATAAACAAAGAAACATCCCATGAATGATATTTCTTGTATGTAGTAGAGCTAAAGAATGCTTTATGGCATCCGACATCATTATATCTACGATCAGTTTTCTTGAACACAGATGCTATTAATGAACTTAGGCGGTCAATAAGGTCTCGATGAGGGATTGTAGTATAGAGAGTGGAAAAATCCCATGTGGATACATGTCTATACGGTATGTGACCTTTTGCATCAAGTTCGTCCGTAAGACATTTTTAGTTTTTCAATATCCACATACATTCAACGCCAGAGTTTTTAGAAATACTGGCGCAATACCTTTCCCAAAATGTTTTTACCTCCTGACGGGCCCTCGCCAACAGGGTTGAAAGAATCTTGGTGGTGCAGCTTCTAGAACCAGCTATGAATCTAGTTTTGTATCGTGATTTATGCATTTTGGGGGTCCAGTATACTTTTGGTATATCATTATGTTTGGTTGGAATACAAATACCTCTTTCCTTGAGAAACGTTTTGTGATTGTTAAATAAATCTTCCAGAGTAAATGCAGTTTGAGAGTAAGTAGACGTATTTGATGACGATATGTTTACACTCAATTCTTCAACCAGCACCTGGTAATAGTAATATTTACATATGAACATTATATTATTTGGAGCTTTGTCTGCTGGGACTGTGACGAATTTACTCTGGAGATTTGCTAGAACTTCTTCCGAATTGGGGCTTCTCAGTACTTGTTTTGCTTGGGGAAGGGTACTTCTGTCAATATGGCGGATTGTTTCAACGACCTTGCTCTTGGTGAGGTCCAGCCAATCAGCGAGTACTGTAGGTTAAACTTTTTCTCGCTTAGACCAATCAATAACGTACTGTTCCAAAGCAGACAGGACTATTTTCTGGTCGGCCTTCAGATTTATATTTCTCGGCTCTCTATATTTAGGTCCCTTCATCAGGAGTAATCTTAGGTCCTTATCACTCCCCACATCAAGATCGCCAGTCAAAATATGTTTGCATGGTGTATAGATAAAGTTCGACGATTCACAATCACAACTATAGCCCCCCGACGTGTATAAGTTCCAGTCAAACTCCTTGACAGCATTAGAGTAATTGAATATTTTGGTGGCTATAGATGTAGTATACTTATATGAAATGCAAGGAGGTTCTGTGAACTTAAAATAGTTTGGTACAGTGTTGCGCACGCCTGGATCATTCAGGACTCGAGGTAAATTAATAATGTCCAGTCCTTTATCTAAGTAGTTGAGTTTCAAGAAAAGCAGATCTTGGGATGTTTCGATTATGTTCACTGGACGATACAACCGAACATACGCTCTATCTTGACATACTTTAGTGATTTTGGGTGGTATTATATTTCCTGAAGACGCAGATTGTTGTATATCTCTGGCTATATGATTTAAAGCTCTCAGAGGTAACGCATACAGAACTGTACGTAAGCTATGTGTACTATTGGGTGTGTTAGTTAAACCAGCTAAGTAATTTAAAGTGATATGATCGTGAATCATCGCACTATTAAACTTTCTCCAACCATGGCTGCGATGTCTCCGTTGATGGGGTTTAAATAGCTGGGTAATATTGGATATATTTGAACGGCGGTTTGTAACATTGCCGAACCCACTGACATTATCATTTAAACCCACTGACATTATCATTTAAACACTGACCCAAGCTCTAGCATCCAGAATAGTTCCCGCTCTCGGATTTTTCTCTCAAATCCAAAGGGCGAATCCTTGGTAGATGGATAGACGACGTCTATGATCTGGATACTAAAGTTTTCCCAGCCATGGTCGGGTCCAGAAAAATGCTTACCTATAAGCAATTGCTTTTTCCTAACGGATTTTCTGTGACCATTCACCCTAAGATGGAGTCTTTGGGTGGTCTTGCCAACATACTGTTGACCACACTTCTTACAGGAAACTAAATAAATACAGTTTGTAGTAGAACAACTCAGATCAACATACGAGTTTACAGAATATGAATTACCAGTTAACGCGGAACTAAATGACGCTGAAGTATTAGAGAGTGGACACGTGAGACATCCACGGTGTCCACATATAGAAATCTTGAAATTATTACATGTAGAATTCAGTGCTAAACAATCATCAAGCGCAATGTTACAAGGTTTGATGTCGTGACCTTGCTTTGCGGTCAGAAATATATCTGTCATTTGGATTGAAAAAGGTCTTAGTGCATTTCGAACTATTAGAGACTCGGCCGAGAAACCTGCACTAAGGTTCCTCGGGTCTGTCTTACTATATTGTCTTTCTGCTGTATCCATTATGAGTGTTGGGTGTGCAGGGGCCCGGCATCGGGGACAACTTGTCCACCAGCAGAATCCAGCAACACACAGGTTAAAATTACAAGCGTCTGGTCCGTCATTCATAATTCAGCCGTCGTCCATTAAAGAATATCCGCGTCCATAACCCAAAGACCTATTCCATATTCCATATAACAGTATTAGCACCAAATTCAAAAAAGACAATCATAGTATACATAAACATAGGCTTGTTTCCTGCAAGAGGGAAGCGGTCAACAGTTTTCAATGATGCCGGCAAGACAAGACGTATCGCTGATCAGTATTCTTAATCCATTATATTCGTTGTAAAGTCGTCATCTAAAGAATGATGTATCTCAGTCACGCTTTGATTGTGACTGTTCATATGAGTCCCATGAGGATCTTGAAGTACATGGGTTCATACGGCCCCTAGCCCCAGGTTAAGCGGAATTAGACACAAGTTACGAAACGTAGCGCCATAGATCTTGCACGCTACGTTCGTATTTTGCTATCAGCATGCGATATGTATCGCCAAATTTGAGAAACTTTGAGTGGAGGCGCTTGGTGGTGTAGCCCTGTTTTATAAGTTTCTGCAACAATGTTTTGTGACGTTGATTAAAATCGTCACATTTAACACAGGATCTAGCAAATGCTACTAGGCGTGATATGTATACGCCATATGCAAGTCCCACTGGAATATTGCTGTCCAGAAAGGGATAGTTTACGATGTCGAAATTGTAATCATCTCTTTTGTCATACAGTCGACGAGAGAGAAGGCCCGCTTCATTTTTATAGAGATATAGGTCTAAATATGATGTGCCTGTGGGGTTATCTGTAGTTTCCTTCAAATCCAGTGAAGGTGGATATTTTTCCTTCACTGCGTCATTTATATATCGATTATCCAGTATGGACGTCGTTTCCCAGTATGGACCCTTCCCCCATAGGCAGTATGGGCCTATATACAGACCTACCCAGTACTTTCGAAAAATTTCACCGCTTACCTCCGGGACCCCTTCCATCGTGTTTTTCGTGGCGAGACGAAGAAAACAAGACCAAACAACCCATAGTAAAATAATAAAAAAAATGACCACCCCATACCCCTTATAGGCATTTTCCCGTATATTGTATAATACGGGCCCCTATTTTAGGGGTAAAGTCCCTGTTTAGCTTTTTTTCTGGAGAAACTTTTACATGCACCCACCCATGACTTGATAGGCAGGCCCCGATAAGCCCGGGGACCGATATTAGCCCTTTGGGATAGGGTTGATAGGGGGTTTCCCCTATTTTAGGAGTGAAGTACGTGTCCGCTTTTTATATTTTCGGGGACAAATCCTCAATTTACATGCACCCTCCCATGACTGGATGGCCCTGGAGGAGCGCTTCACTTTGACACCTCACTCGACCCAATCGGTCCACTAAGGACCCACCTCGGTCCCAAGACGTCTATTTCCATACTCTATTTAGGCATTCCCCGTATACATTAACATTGGAAGTCACTTGGTTGACTTGGGACTACTTTCTGTCCGCGGAAGTGACCGCATGACCGCCAGACCGCATCACCGCGGAAGAGAACATCGATATTTTTAGCACATGATCGTTGCCCTGGTGGCAAAAACTGGAACTAGGGGGAGATAACTCCAGGTTGTCAGGTGACCGGACATTATATTCGCGGACATTGCGAGAGATTAAGACGCAGCGTATTTGAAGTCTCGGGACTACTTTCTCTTCGCGGAGGCTTTTTTGACCGCATCACCGCCAGAACGCATCACCGCGGAAGAATTCGAGGTCAAAGGTTGCCGGAACTATAGTGCACTTGACCTCCACGTGAGCTGCAAAAATTGGAACTCTTCTGTGTTCGGAGGTAGTTTTTGGTCACAAGACTGGTGGCGCCACCTGTCGGAAGTAAGTCAAACTGAGGGTTAATCTTCTCTGTATACTACTCACGTGTGCTGACCCAGTTCATCGGACACTCTGTCAACCCCAACGATGTTCACTTTTACGACCTTTTCGAAGTCCTTTACTCGTCTGGACCACTTACGTCGTCACAGGTCTGCCAGCCACGACGCTCACCATACCTCTATGATTTGTGGGGAGACCTTTAATAGGCTGGATGTGATATGGCGCCATCAACAGTTACACCATAGGTGAGCGGCCAAGGAGGAATGCGCGGCATATGTGGACACTGCCTCAAATTGGAGCGATATGCAAGACGTGGGAAAAATTGACGACGTCTGGCGACTAAAAACAACCATATGACTCTACAGAAAACCTTCCCTTGGCACCTCAAATGACTGAGTCAGTTACAGCAACATCAACGCATACTTCACCCTGTCTGACAGGGACGTTTGCTGGAGCCTATGGAGGCAGATGGGTCATCCATTCCAGGGATGGAAGAGTCTGTAGACTTCGAACCGTATACCTGTACGACCTGCTCAAAGCCATGTATTCGCATGGTCAATTTACAACGCCATGGGTCTGCCAGCTACGACCCTGTTGCCTGATATATCTTTACGATCTGCAGGGATTCGTTACAATGTCTGGACAATTTACACAACCATGAATCCGCTTCAAACGAATCAGTCATTTGCGACGCCATCAATGATTCTTCCATGGACGACACTCGGTGTCACGTTTGCGGTGGAGAGATCACCCACCCAACGGGTTGAGGAGCCCCCGACGTCTGAGATGAGTCTATCGGAACCTGTCATACCGCCTCATGCTGGCGATGATGTGTATTTCGTGGACGATCCTGTGAATATACGCAGTGAGATCTTTCCCGAAGCCTATCCAGTGAGTGAGATGTACCGACGCAACTGATCCATGATCCGACGGTGTTTTCATCGCCATCATCATCTGCTATACATCTACATTTTCCGCCTGATCTTTGAAGATCAAGCCTCCGCCTTTTACCTCAATGAGCCTTCGGGTACATTCTAAGCCATAAAGGGACAGCACAACTGTGGTATTATTACCCCAGCCACAACATCCAGGTGTTCGACCAACCCTTTACCATCACGGGTTGCGCTTCTCTGGGGCCTGCTTTGGTTCAGATCGACAACTCGGATGCACTGGCATGGGTACAGAAACAACGCCCCAACTTCCAACTGATAGTGGAGAGGTGACCAATGTGAGGTTTTTCGTTACCAAACCCGCAGACCAGCCTTTGGTGGCTTGAACACGAATGATTGCTCAGATGGAACCCACTGTAAACATACCCAGCACATCTCCCCGATGTGTTGTTGCTTTTCTCTCATTGAACTTAGCCAGTCAGGGTCGTTTCAGCACGGACCACACACAGTGGTGCATAGGGGTATGTTTATAAGAATAAAACAGTGTTCCTAGTTAACCGTCTGTCTTTCGCAAGACATGGGGCAGATATCATTTCCCATAGAAAAAACGTCAATCAGAGTTTACACTACGAGAGCTCCTACACGACGCATTTGGACCATGTATGGTCTAGCTATAGCTCAAAACGTCACTAGCAGGCGTCAATAGCGACTGCGCATGCGCATAATGGCATCACCATACACAACACGGTGGCCCAAACTTCAAACAGGTTTGTCTCCCCTTATGCCAGTCGATCAACCCAGGCCTCAATCGCTTTACATACCAAAAAACATCATTTCATAAAACCTGAATCTTACCAGTCAAACAATTCTTATCAGCATACTAAATACTGAGATATTCAATTTTGCATATGTGAATGTGCGTAAGCATTAATTGATTGCGAAAAGCAAACAATGCTGATTTGTTTTCAAACAAGTATTGTTGTTGTTATTGTAAAGACATTAACAGTTATTTATTTACAGGTATTCAGTGATTGTTTGTTTTCTTTCGTTTTGCCGAATCCCCCAAATGCGCTGCAGTCGATCAATTCTGGTTAATTCAAGTTGTTGCGACACAGAGCAGTTCGGATATTCTTGCACTTTTAATCTCCGTCAAAAGCTATATGGCTTGGTGAGGACCCACTATGCTGAGAATGTCAGGGCGTTTTTTCGCCTTATATAAATGAATGAGGACAGGGTCGATCGACTGACAGAAGGGGAGATAACCCTGTACGGAAGTGGACGATGGCCCTGGTCACATCCCAGTATTATTCTACAGAGGAAGATATTCACGACAATACCCTACATTCAAAATTTGGACACAGGATGACTCCTAGATCGCCCAAACAAGTCCCTGTGCACCCGAGCATGCGCTTTTCATACTACTCATCGATTGCGCATACGCACCATGACGTCATACCTTGGGCAGATTTCAAATCGTGCTCTACACTACCAGACGACACCCTACGCGCCCCATGTGACACATCTATGACCCCCAGATCTCCATCCATCTTTTGCTAGTACGCCTCGAGTGAGCATGCGCACCATAACATCATTTCCAGTCTAAACCGCAAGTTCAAGAGGACACCCTCCATGTTAAATTTGAACCATGTATGGCCCGCCAAGACCCATTTGACGGGGGTTTTCCGCATGTTTGGGTGTCCAAGTTCGTTTTTTCGCATTTTCCCAGAAAATCCTAGTTTTACATCCACTCCACCAATCATGGGACCGAAGTCACCACCGGACATGACGTCATTTCCTCCATATTTTGTATGGTTACACTCCTCATATAATAAGAGAGTTCACCTGCCTATATATTTTTATAGTATAATATGCCAATAGGTTAAAAATCAAAATTCGCTCCCTCGCCTGACAAAAAATTGTAAAACACACCCCCTCGCCTGTGATTCAATCCATGAAATAATTTTTCATTGACTAGCCATGATCCTTTATTAAATAGTTTTGAAATCATTTGACCTAGAAATACTAATTTGTGATCAATCAAGTTGTATATACTTCTAGCCCATCACTGGTAGTATAAACGTCGACACATATGCTTTAACCCCTCAAAACATATCGCATTACCTAGAATTTAACCTTGTTAAATTAGGTCAAGGTCGATCAACAATCACCAGTAGCGTCATCATATAGTATGAATTTAGAGCCTAGATGTAATCATTCAAAAGACATCATCTATACTAAAATTTGACCTTGATAAAATAGGTCAAGGTCAGCAATCGTCAATGACAATAATCCTTCAAGATATCAGGCCCGTAGCCGAGGGAGTTTTGCTGGGTTCGGGCGAACCCCCTTTTGAGAAAAAATATTATTTTTTCTCATACAATTACCCTTTTCAGATGAAAGAGAACCCCATATTTGCCCCTTTTTCTCATACAGCGAACCCCCGGATGTGCCATTTTGAAGCGAAAGCGAATGGCCCTGGAGCAGCTAAATAATATATAACCCTCACGAGTATGAGAGTAGTATATAGCCGTGATTAACCCGCGCATTGACCTTTGACCTCGGAAATTTGCATATCACGTGACAGAGGTCAACGGTCAATGAGTGCACTTGAGTTGACCTGTATCCTTTCATTCCGTCTTTGACCTTGGATCATGTTTAGACATGTTAGGGCTGGGGTTTTTCCATCACGGGGAGTGCGCATGTGTATGACGTCACTTCCGGTCTGCGTGACCTTTGCATGTACTGTATTTGGGGAATCACGGGGAGATCACGTGATAGTTCAAGGTTATATTGAATGATAGGAATGCGTGTACTGACCTGTTCATCCGTGGTTTACATCCGGGGACTTATATCCGGGTCCTTTAGCTGTGTGTTCTGAGTTCACACGGGTTCACACGGGAACAGCCGAGTAGTTTAGGATTGACCTATATCCGGGTCCTTTAGCAATACCATTGATGGGATGCCTGTACTGACTTGTATTTGGGGTTTTTCCATCACGGGGAGATCAGGTGATAGTTCAAGGTCATATTGAATGATAGGAATGCATGTACTAACCTGTTCATCCGTGGTTTACATCCGGGGATTTATATCCGGGTCCTTTAGCTGTGTGTTCCATCCGGGTTTACACGGGAACAGCCGGGTAGTTACGCAGGTGACCGAAGAGACACGGAGGTGACCGAAGATGTCACGGAAGTGCCCGAAGAGACACGGAGGTTACCGAAGATGTCACGGAGGTCACCGAAGAGACACGGAGGTGAACGAAGATCTCACGGAGGTTACCGAAGAGACACGGAGGTGCCCGAAGAGTCACGGACGTCACCGAAAAGACACGGAGGTGACCGAAGAGACAGGAAAAACTCCTATCAACCCTATCCCAAAGGGCTAATATCGGTCCCTGGCTTATCGGGGCCTGCTGAGAGAGTGGGGGAGTGGGTGTATCTAAAATTAGGATTTGTCCCGAAAATATAAAAAGCGGAACACGGACTTTATCCCTGAACTAGGGGAAAACACCTATCAACCCTATCCAAAAGGGGTCATATCGGTCCCCGGGCTTATCGGGGCCTGGGTGCATGGGTGGGTGCATGTAAAATCAGGATTTTCCCCAAAAATATAAAAACGAAACCCGGACTTTACCCCTAAACTAGGGGAAAACCCCTATCAAGGGCGTATATTGACTCCCATTGACCTTTGACCTCCAGTATAGAGTGCGTATATTCACTACCATTGACCTTTGACCTCAAAAATTTGCATAACGTGACCTTTGACAGCCAATCAGAAGCGAGTATTTTGACCTCGTCTGACTGTATGCATGTACTGACTTGGTTCTGGGGGTTTTCCATCACGGTTGTGCGCAGGTGTATGACGTCACTTCCGCGTGAATCGGGCGTGACCTGGCTATGGGGTGCATGTACTCATCTATTTCTGGGGGTTTTCCATCACGGAGAGGTCACGTGATAGTTCAAGGTCATTTGAATGATAGGAATGCATGTACTGACCTGTTCATTCATCCGGGAACTTGTTTACATCCGGGTCATTCATGGTGGTGGGTCTGCGCAAGTGTGTGACGTCACTTCCCGTTTCACTAAGACTACCTCCGAACACAGAAGAGTTCCAATTTTCCCTTAGACGTAGGGTCTGGATTTTCAACATCCGGGTTTTCCTCGGCCCGGCCCAGCCCGCCCCGCCCCGGCCGCAGCGCGCGCGCGGGTTACTCCGGAAGTGCGCGGCATCACCGGAAGTGCACGGGTGAATTTCGGATTATCCTAGGCCACTGATGGGCTACTTTCTCCACGGTGTTCAAAGCCAGTTTCACCGAATCTCCACATGTCTGTTATAGCCTTCATGCATTATGCTCATATAGAAAACACACAAGACAGGGTTTTTTTGGTGAGATCTCATTTTGTTTCTCACTTCACTCCACCTGTGGCTCTTGTAACTCCTCATGTTGGAATGCCCGCTCGTAACCTAGACCAAAACATGTACTTGGTCTGTGGGCTGATTTCATTGGCTCTCTATTTTACTGCAGTGCTCTTGCATTGCTTCCTGTACATTGGTGGGTTATATTTGGCGCCATCCTAGGCCACTGATTGGCTACTTTTCTCAGTCCATTCATTGACCGAATCCCCACATGTCTGTTATAGCCTTCATGCACTATGCTCATACAGAAAACACACAAGACAGGGTTTTTTGGTGAGATCTCATTTTTTTATTCAGTGAACAACAACAACGTGAGAACAACCACATGAAAACTGAAGCCCAGAACAGGGGCCTTTACGTGAAAAAACTTAAGCCCAGAACATGGGGCTTGTACATTGAAAGAACTTAAGCCCAGAACAGGGGGCTTGTACATTGAAAGAACTTAAGCCCAGAACGGGGCTTGTACATTGAAATGATCGGCGGCCCAGTCATATACGAGTACATCTCGGTCCTCGGCCTTGGGGTATTCGTCAAACATCTGTACGATGGTAGATAAGGTCCTTCCCCGGCATCGATGGTACAGGTAAAACAAGCAATATTGTCCGCACACGCTACTGGTCAGGCTTTGCAACGTTTGACTGTTTGAACACCACGTCTCTGTGCCTTGATCCATGAAGTCTGTTAAATCGGGATGGAGGGGTGGCAGGCCGTACGGGTCAAAGTATTCGCCCTGCTGTTCTGTCAAGTACACGGCCACCCAATGTTCACCGGGCCCATCCATCGGGTCCGTATTGAGAACGTATGCAGCAGGATACATACGGTCTAATGGGAACACATCTCGGGCGAACACCCCTTGAAAGACCATACGTGTCCCTGGGTCATTCTCCAGCACGGTGGTTATCTGGTCTGTATCCATGTTAGGTGGAAAAGTCACACAGGACGTTGCGCGCCTTGTCCACTTGAATGATGTTGTCAAACTCGGCGTAGCAGATCACATTGGCGGTGGTCCCGAGGGCTCGTGCAAAGTGGATTTCCAACCGTAATTTGCCTTGCTTGGCCAGGGCCAGCTGATGGTCGTTCTCGAAGGTGGGGGTCAGATCGAAACAGAACAACGTGTATCCGTTCGCGTAGTCCTCCCGACTAATCATATTCCCTTCGTCCTGGTCGATTTGACCGGTGGCTGTAAACAGGCTCTGATAGGCTCGAATGAAATTCCCGAGTCCAAATTTCGGTGTTAAAGCCGTGGCTGGAACCTGTTGTCCGTCCACATGCAGGGCCACAAAATTGATGCCGAAATGTTTAAATTCAAACGGGTTCTCTGGGTAGGCTCCGCTGAAACTGGTATTTTCCACACAGGCCAGGATCAATCGCTTGGGTAGTTCCCCCAGGAACAGGTTTTCTTTGTTGGCGCTCATATTTCCAGCAGGCACAGAGAACACTTTGGTTTGCACACGTCGGATAGGGTACTGGGCTGGTTTTGTTTTCAAGGCTTTGAGGTGTCCCAATTGAACGGCTGGATTCGGTTTTACTTTTCGGACATACAGGACTGCGTCTTGGATGACAATCTTATAGTCGGCTGCATGCCCGTCTACGTCAGTGGCCATCACGGCGAAGGTCGGAGGCGCCCGTATCAGTCGGATTTTGATGGGGATCTTGTTCAAGAGGTACCGGTCTTGCATGAAAATGTCTGCGTGCAGTCGACCCATGAGATCCACCGAGGCACCGTTCGCGGTGAAAGCCTTCCGTTTGTTATATCCCGCATTGTCCACCGTGCTCATGTGCTGGGCTGTGTCCTGGTAGAATAAAGCGGCTGTCAGCTGAGATTTTTTAGCCTCTCGTCCATACGACAACAGCGTCTCGATGTAGGCCCGATAGGGGTACGTGTTGGTGGATTCACTGATGAGTTTGTCGCTGAGAAATATATCCACCTGTTGAAACATAGAGTGCAGTCAGAGATTCGTCGGGCCCACCGTTGCAGCTTGGATGATTCTGGAGCCATCTCCATTGACGACCTTGGCTTTCACATACAAGTACGTATGGGCTAAATCCACATAGGCCGTATCCGCATTACTGATGTTGAACTCGATGGGCCCTGTTTCGTTGATGCTGGAGAGTGGAGATGCTCCACCCATAATCCTTGTTCGGCACTAGTCTGTGTAGGCGGGACGGTCCACAAATCAAATTCACTGTTGGTGGAGGGACAGGACTCTGCGTGGATTAAGGACATGTTTAAGAAAAAATATCCTGGGTCTTCGATGTGCGTCGTCACTGGGTCGGTCGTCGACTGGTGCGTGGTCTCCGTGGGGCAGCTCTTTTATTCCCTACGGTGCGTTGTGCTTTGGCCACCAAGACGCCTCCCGCTTCTTTGGCCCTCCGTTTCAAGGCTTCTTTGGGTGCCGTGCCACCCAAGACATCACCGGCGACTTGCAGTCCCCTGCGTAGCGCTTGTTTGCCGATCGCTTTCACCCCACGTGTCACCAAGGGCAGGAACGTTTTGGCGATGCTGCCGAGTATGTTCCCCAGCCCATGTCCTCGTTGCATGCGTGCACCGCTAAAGACCGGAAAGCCACCCCCGGCCTGTTGGGCATAATAGTCCATATAGCTGCGTGCATCGCACTCGTAAGGCACCTTCATTATACAAAGTGGGGAGCACGTGCTTGTCGAAAATGAAGTGTCGGCACCACTTTTCCTCGTTCGAATGCCACCGGTCGTCCCGTGTCATCTCTTATATCCACCGTGATAGTGTTGATGTCGGTTTGTCGTACGGGCAGGTAGAGCATGTGGGTGAAACTGTGGGTGATTTGATCTCCATACGTCTTTTTAATGGGGACCACCCGTAACAGAGGTGTGTTGATATCGCCCACGATGTGGTTGTCGACCACGTCCGAGTAGACGTAGAGTCCGTACATACCCGACTTCATATCCATCGGGATGTGGCCATGGTCCTCGGATGGCCCCGTGTAGGTCGGGTGAGCGAGACCCAGCATTTGCTGTAGGATAGGACTCAGTACGACACTCACGTTGGCGGTGAGAAGGATCTGTGCCTTGTCGTTGTGTGCGTTGTATTCGAAGTCAACGTGATTCTTGAAGGGAAAGGATTTGACAGGTGTTGAAGTATTCGTGACCTCCCGTAGAGCCTTATAATGCAACAGCCTTGTCAGCCCCTGTATGAACTCCTTGGGGGTATCGTATTGGCCTTCGGGGAGGGTGAGTCGGGTGTCTTTTCCTTCGTAGGTCACCTCGTACCACACTTCATTGGCTCGCACGTTGTACCACGAGTAAGGGTATTGGATATCCACGAGTCCACATTCCCATCGTCCAGGTAAATGCAACGGTTGCGATAACTGGGTCACATACTTGACCAAGGTGTTGTCAGGAAACACATCCAGCGAACTGTTACTGGGTAGGGTGAGGTAAAACATGGCGACTGAGCTGTCCTGCTTCCGCTCCCGGCTTTAATAGGGGTCCCAGACCTCGGGCGCTAATCGTCGTGATCGTCGCGATGACTTAGATCTTGATGGCTGTAGTTTCAGGGGGTGGCGTGGTAAAAGGGGTGAAAAGGTAGGCGCTCGTCGTGGTGGTGTTTTGGGAGGTGACTCCGGTTCCCACTCGGCTTTCCAAGGTTGTGGAGTCTGTCGTGGTGCACGACTCGGTGAGTCACGCTGCATAAAGGCACAGCGCTGGGGGTCCCCACCAATTCCTGTGGTACATGCATGTCTTTCAAGCCTTGAGCGAAGACCTCCCATCCTCGAGGATCCGTGTGCGACCTGCGTTGACGCATCAGGTCATTCACTAAATCCGTCATGTGGGAACCGGGGACCACCTGATTCTGTACCAGTAGTTCGCCTTTATCATTCCAAGTCATGTTAGGATTCTGTTTCATCCGTTGTAATACTTGTTCTTGAACGATCCAGGTACACTCTTCAGGACTTCGTCTTCCACCCACTGTGGGGCTGTGGGTGGTACCCCTGGTCGGCGGTGTGTCGCGTGGTGGTGGGGTTGAGAGGGATTTGTATTGGTCCATGAACGTCATGTACCGTTGAAGCGTCTCATTGTACCGTTGTACTTTCTCACTGTCGCTTAACCCCGGTCTTTGTAAGATCTGTTGCATCTCTTCATCGAGGGTGTTTATGGTCTTCACCGTAGGTGGGACAGGGTAGGGCGATTGGAGGTTTTGAAGGAGCCGTGGTTCGACGAGGACCATTTTTTTCGTGTGGTTCATTGTCGGCCGAAGAGTCCACCCAATACTGGACCCAACACGGAAGCGGCCAACGGTGCTAAGATGGCCCCGAGAAAGCCACCTTTCTGTAACACTTTTTTCTTTTGTGTTTGAGAGACTCGCTTCTGGAATAGGGTTCGGAGACCTGTCTTATGCTTGGTCAACTTGGTCTTCTGAGCCGGAGTCAGTGGTACGTTGCCTTTTAACAGGTTGTACCCTATCTCACACAGACAGCGTACACGGTCAGGGTCCACACCGCGTACAATGGTTCGGACCAACTCGGGTTGGACCGTCTTCAATACACGGAGCGTCGGGGCGTGCTTCCGTACTCGCGCAGACATCATGTACAACTAATGCTAGAACCCACAACTCTGCTCTTTTTATCCTTTTGCGGGCTACCTCCTGAATATCGAACAGAGACAAAGTCAACCATGATGTGGTATTAATTCTTTTTATTATCCCCATCATCAAACACACACACCCAGCTGAGGGAGCCACTGTGGGTGTGTTTACATTATTTTTGCATGTAAACGTGGTGGGTCTCTCCGGGAAAGATTCCGGTCCGTAGTCGAAGGTGATCGGGGGTGGCTTGCTTGAGGTCGAAGAGCATATATCCGTGCTGAGCGGTTGTCGCATCTTTAAAGGCTTCCAACGCAAACGGTGTGCGGCCGGGATACATCTGTCTCGCCAGGTGCAGCAGTTGAGTGGTGTCTCTCGGGTTTTTGAAGACCACCAGATAGTGGGCATTTAAGCTGATGTTCCGATGTTCTTTATTTTTACTGAACAGATTCTGCACAATGTAGATGATGCTGAGCCGTCGCTGATGGCTACCTTTGGTAAAGAGATGGGTGACGCGCGCATCCGTCTCCGCCATGAGATCATCCAGAACCACCAAGGTGTCGGGTTCCAAATCGGCCAGGTTAGGTAGGCCTTCCACGAACATGATATGGGGCATTGCTGCATACGCTGCCTGCCATTCTCCATAACACCACACGACTCGGGCAATGGGTGGGGTGATCATGCTGATGCTGTCGGCGTGTTGAAGGAACTTCCTGACGAAGTGCGTTTTGCCGGAGCCCGTCAGTCCTGCGATGACGCAAGTGAAGGGATGCTGCCACCGAGGGTCCATGGTTTGAGCTGTATGCGCTGTCGTGGTAACCCGCTCTTGTAAATTTGGTACGAGTGAACTGGAGTGGTGGTGGGTACAACGCCGGTCGTCGTTGTCGATGGGCGTTCACTTTGAGTGATGAAATCCGGTGGGTTTCGAGACGTAGTGGGTGTACTTGGTGTAGGTATTGACTGTATACTCGGTGTGGAGCTCGATGTGGCTTGTACACGTGGTGTGGTGGTGATGATTGGGCTCGTTTCGATCACGGGGTTGACTGGTATAGAGAAGGTCTGTAGACTGGTTTGACTGGTGGCTGGAGTTCTAAGTTGCTAAGTAGAGTGCTGAGATAGGCTACGTCGTAAAACACTCCTCCGTACAACACACTCAGCAGGATTAGCACTATGGCCACAAAGCCCACTTGCGCTTTGCGCGTTTTGGGAGACGCTGTGTTCAGAGGCAGCTGCTGTTGGTCCATAGCGCCGTGTTCATGGTCGAACGTAGAATGAAGGATGACGGTAGTGGTGTCTGGCTTTATAGTCGTTTCACCTGGTTGGCCGCGACGCAGGAATTGAAAGAACTGGGCCAGCCTTGCCATTTGACGAAATGAAACAGTTTGCCACGGCGGCGTTCCGTTTTCAAAATCTGCTCCACCGTGTAGTAGTCTTGCTTTGTTTTTACGACAGGCTGTAATTCCGTGTCGTAAAACGTCCCTAGCAACGAAGATCTTCCAGTTCATAGACTCGCTGCTGTCGGGGTAGGCGCCGTTTAATCAGGAAGTGCTCATCGCTCCAGTTGGGCAAGTAACTTTTCTCAAATTGACCTTTGACTTTACTGATCCGTACAGGGTCCCCAACCTTGAACACCTCCTTCGGCGTTCGCTGCGATTGCCTGGGGTACAAGACACGCCGGATTTGGGCTTCATTGCGTTGGGTCACGGTAATGGGGGCGCTCTCTATACTCCGGTGATAGGCTCGATTGTATCCACTCACAAGTTTCGGGAGAACATCGATGTACCGCCTTGTATTCTTATAGGTGAAATATTTATACATGCGGCCTTTGAATGTCCTGTTGAACCTTTCCACAACGGAAGCTTTGGTCTCGTTGTATGTATGGAAGAAAAACACCTTCTGGGCTTTCAGAAACTGTTGGAACGGTCTGTTGAGGAATTCCGTGCCTTCATCGGTTTGCAAATACAAGGGTTTGCGCCCGGTCTTGAAGATGTCCTTGAACGCCGCTATGAGATTCGCCCCCGTTTTCGTCCGGGTGGGTACCACCCACGCATACTTCGACAGGATATCGATGCACGTCAAGATATACCGATTCCCATCGTTGTGTTTGGCAAAGGCGCTCATATCGACCAAATCCGCTTGCCACTGGGCATCTATACCACCCACGATGACCCGGTTCCGTAGAAAATGGCGACCGACAGATCGATGTATGGTATAGGTGTCTTGTTTTTTTAACCAATCTCGGACTTGGGCACGTTGTATCCCCTGGGGTTTGGCCGCTCGATAGAGAGCCGACAATGCACTATAGGCCGCCGGACTGTCGGGACTGTAGTATAAGTTATCCAACACCTTCTCCCAGCGCTTCATGGTGACAAATGATGATGGACCCGGGCTCTATCCTTTATTTATAACGGTATATCTTGGGCCGGAGTTTCTTTCTGATTTTCTTCTTCGGCTTCTACCAGCATCTTGTCCATGGTAAATAACCAGTCCAACTCGTCTGATGACCGCTCTTCCTCCGTAAGCACTTGATCCACATCTGCCACGGCATCTTCCAATGCAGACCATAGAACAGGGTGAAGGATAAAATGCACTGTACCCCCATCTAGCCTAGCCAATTGAGCAAAGAAGGGGCAGCGTCGGATGTACACATCGTGACACAAGGGGATGAGGTCGCCGCCCAGTTCACCAGACAACACCCGTTTGAATTTGGTCCAGCCCTCCCGGGACAGACGAATATCAGCCGGGCACGGTTGTGTAGGGTCTGCATCACAGATGTCTCCTATCTCCTCCATGATATCGACCTTATCCGCATAGACGTGCAGGAAAACCTCGGGGGTCAAGCTGAGAAACGCCCGTACTGGCTCCGTCATGATCAGTACGTGAATGGTACAAGATTGGACTGTCTCTCGTATTTATAGGAAGAATTATGACGTGAGATCAAAGGATCGGGTGGTCATGTCACTAGGCTGACAGTCTAGCCGGATAATCAATGGCATCGTCGTCTACCGCGCGACCAGCAAACATCTCCACGGTCTTCAACGATGGTGACTTTATCTTCATAGACGTGTAACCCCACCGGGGGTGTAAGGGGAAGGATGGCTCGTAGGACTGGTGACATGTTTGACCCAACGACGAACGGTGAATGACACACACTCTGACTGTCTCTCGTATATATGGTCAGGTCCCTCGGTGACATGGTTGACCCAATGACGAACGGTGAATGACGCACACTGTGACTGACCCTCGTATATATCGGTTGCACATAAGCGCATCTGTGGAGGCTCTGAAAAGCCGTTCTTTTTCTGTCGCTGTCATTGCCACAGCGTCAGGGTCAGTAGGGCAAAGACCATTACTAGGCCAGCGAGCCGTCGCTGGTTCCGGCGTGAGCGCTCGTGATCCATAGTCCGGGCATCAAGGATGGCTGTCATAGTCCAGTAGTGGTGAGTGACAGCACACCTCTCCATCGAGTGCACTCTGTCGAGGACCGCTTCTGTGAACTCTTTCAGGATCTGGCGTCGCCTCTCGTTGTCGTCACCATCTGCAAATATGGACCGAACCACTGCTCGGTAATCCGTGAGTGAATTAACCACGGTCGCATGCTGTAAAATGCGAGTCGCATAGGGGTGGGTCTCCGTCATGGCTCTGCAACCGTAGGAATGGGGGTGTGGGATCCAGAGGGACGTGTTTTATATACCATGTCACATATGCGCACCTATACGTAGCTCTACGGGTGTAGTCCGTGATACGTACTATTCTGATTGGTTAGTCCAAAAAGAGAGCAACAACAAAGATTACAGGTCAATCCTTTTATTATCCCCTCCATCACAGTACATCCTCGCTGGAGGAACCGCAATGGGTGTGTTTACATGCGGATTTTAAACGTTAAAAGTTAAAGCTCATGTCAGCGGTTAAGGGTAAAGACCAGGAAGACGGCGAGTGGAGACACCTATAGATTAAGTTTATTACTATAAGTTCTATGGTTTCATGTATTTTTTCGTGCCAATACGGTTCTGGGGAAAACTGGGGGTTCCCCACTGATCATTTAACGTGGATAAATAGATGGTAATATTGTCGGAGACCCTCCTCTATACATGGATGCTTCGGAAGGGCGGATAAAGGCTATTTATTGTCCCGAAGAGGGCCGAGCCTTGCCGGAAGGGGGACCTTTGACCTTTTGACCTGGATGTGACCTTTTGACCCAAAATTCATCCGCGCACTTCCAGTGATGCCGCGCACTTCCGGAGTAACCCACGCGCGCGCTGCGGCCGGGGCGGGCGGGCCGGGCCGGGCCGGGGAAAACCCGGATGTTGAAAATCCAGACCCTAGCTCTAAGGGAAAATTGGAACTCTTCTGTGTTCGGAGGTAGTTTTAGTGAAACCGGAAGTGACGTCACACACTTGCGCAGACCCACCACAATGAATGACCCGGATGTAAACAAGTCCCCGGATGAATGAACAGGTCAGTACATGCATTCCATCACGATATGCAAATTTTTGAGGTCAAAGGTCAATGGTAGTGAATATACGCACTCTATACTGGAGGTCAAAGGTCAGTGGGAGTCAATATACGCCCTTGATAGGGGATTACCCTAGTTTAGGGGTAAAGTCCGTGTTCCCTTTTTATATTTTCAGGAAAAATCCTGATTTTACATGCACCCACCCATGCACCCAGGCCCCGATAAGCCCGGGGACCGATATGACCCCTTTTGGATAGGGTTGATAGGTGTTTTCCCCTGGTTTAGGGATAAAGTCCGTGTTCCGCTTTTTATATTTTCGGGACAAGTCCTAATTTTACATACACCCACTCCCCCACTCTCTCAGCAGGCCCCGATAAGCCAGGGACCGATATTAGCCCTTTGGGATAGGGTTGATAGGAGTTTTTCCTGTCTCTTCGGTCATCTCCGTGTCTCTTCGGTAACCTCCGTGACATCTTCGGTCACCTCCTTGTCTCTTCGGTGACCTCCGTGACATCTTCGGTAACCTCCGTGTCTTTTCGGGCACTTCCGTGACGTCTTCGATCACCTCCGTGTCTCTTCGGTCACCTCCGTAACTACCCGGCTGTTCCCGTGTAAACCCGGATGGAACACACAGCTAAAGGACCCGGATATAATTAGTCCCCGGATGTAAACCACGGATGAACAGGTCAGTACATGCATTCCTATCATTCAATATGACCTTGAACTATCACCTGATCTCCCCGTGATGGAAAAACACCAAATACAAGTCAGTACAGGCATCCCATCAATGGTATTGCTAAAGGACCCGGATATAGGTCAATCCTAAACTACTCGGCTGTTCCCGTGTGAACCCGGAACACGCAGCTAAAGGGCCCGGATATAAGTCCCCGGATGTAAACCACGGATGAACAGGTCAGTACACGCATTCCTATAATTCAATACAACCTTGAACTATCACGTGATCTCCCCGTGATTCCCCAAATACAGTACATGCATAGGTCACGCCCGATTCACGCAGACCGGAAGTGACGTCATACACATGCGCACTCCCCGTGATGGAAAAACCCCAGCCCTAACATGTCTAAACATGATCCAAGGTCAAAGACGGAATGAAAGGATACAGGTCAACTCAAGTGCACTCATTGACCTTTGACCTCTGTCACGTGATATGCAAATTTCCGAGGTCAAAGGTCAATGCGCGGGTTAATCACGGCTATATACTACTTATGAGGCTCATACTGTTAAAAGGAAAGATGGACAGACAGATGAATGCACCACACAGACAATAAATATTCTTTGGCCAAATTTGACAGAGCCTGCCCTTACAGATTTGCAGCGCATTTCCAGCATGGTTCCAGTATGTTCCCAGCATGAATTACCAGCATGGTGCCAGCATGGTCACAGTACATGCTGCAGCCATGCTGGAGAATACCCCACTAAGCTCAACCTGGCTGCAGCATGCTTGCAGCATGTTTCAATTATTTAAATTATGCTGCAACCATGCTGGGAGATTTCACAGCATGGTTGCAGTATGGTAGGTATGGCCATTGCACAGAGGCATGCTGCATTCATGCTGGAATTCTGCAGCATGGTTCCAGCATGGTAACTAAAGCCTGATAAGGGACATGCTGCAACCATGCTGGGAGATTTCACAGCATGGTTGCAGTATGGTAGGTATGGCCATTGCACCGGGGCATGCTGCATTCATGCTGGAATTCTGCAGCATGGTTCCAGCATGATAACTAAAGCCTGATAAGGGGCATGCTGCAACCATGCTGGGAGATTTCACAGCATGGTTGCAGTATGGTAGATATGGCCATTGCACAGGGGCATGCTGCATTCATGCTGGAATTCTGCAGCATGGTTCCAGCATGGTAGCTAAAGCCTGGCAGGGGGCATGCTGCATCCATGCTGGGATTTCACAGCATGGTTCCAGTATGGTAGCTTCATCCTGTTCTGTGGCATGCATACTGCAACCATGCTGGAATTGTCTTACAGCATGATTCCAGCATGGTAGCTAGAGCCTATATACAGGGGCATGCTGCAACCATGCTGGGACTTTGTAGCATGGTTGCAGCATGGTAGGTATGACCATTGCACAGGGGCATGCTGCATCCATGCTGGAATTCTGCAGCATGGTTCCAGCATGGTAGCTAAAGCCTGGCAGGGGGCATGCTGCATCCATGCTGGGATTTCACAGCATGGTTCCAGTATGGTAGCTATAACCTATACAGAGGCATGCATGCTGCAGCCATGCTGGGATTTTGCAGCATGGTGCCAGCATGGTAACTATAACCTACAAACATGGGATACATGTACAATGTTATAGCTCCACTGCATGGACACAGGTGGTGGAAGCCATTGAATTTGTCTGCACAAATAGTAAAGCTAACTTTAGTTTTCTGGCATGTTTTGTAAATATGTTGGGTTGTAATATATTTTTTCCTATCCATCCTATCTCATGTTTCACATATCCAGACATCAATAAATACTTCAAGATGGACCATTGAAACAAAGGGATATATATTCCAGACAAATATGAAGTTTATGTATATGCAGGGAACTGTAACTGCACTCACCTTCAAGTTTCCAAGTACATGTACTTCCATGGTTATACATAAGAATTTAAAGATAATACAATGCAAATAGCTCTTGTCTGTGTACTTTGGCACATCCTAGAATCTTACAAGCCACGTTTTTCCTGCAACCATGTTCAAAGTACTGGTTAGTAGTTATTCTGATTTGAATTCTGGCTCTAAACTTGTGAGCTGACCTGATTTCTGATTGGTACAGAATAACCAAGGCAATAGTTCATTCATATCATGTGACAGCTACATGGACATGTAGGTCAGCCATACAGCAGCATGGTTGCAGCATATGCTGGCAACGCAGTATGACTATTATTTTATCTAAGTGGTTCCAGCATGATTGCAGCATGGATAGATTATGTCTGAGTTAATCCAGTATAACACCAGCATGCATTTGCAGCATGGTTGCAGTACATGCTGGGAGGCAGTATGGTGAAATACTGTCGGAGTAAATCCAGTATGGTCACAGCATGGATACCCAGCATGGTTCCAGCATATACTGCAATGCAGTATGACTAGTATTTTATCAAAGTGATTCCAGCATGACTGCAGCATGGAAACCCAGCATGATTCCAGCATATGCTGCAAATCCAGCATGATCCCAGCATGAATGCAGCCCATGCTGCACTGCAGCCCATGCTGCAATTCCGTAAGGGTGGGGTGAAAATTATTGGGCTTCTTCTTTGCTATAACAGTCACATCTCTGAATTGTACTTACATCTTGAAACATAACAATTTTAAAGATTTCCCGATTTTAATCCAGTGACCATTTTACCTTTGACCTGAAATTAATAGGGTTCCTCTTTGCCCTGTGAGTAAGGTATACCCAAATGTTGGTACTAATCCATATCTTGGAACTGGAGATATCGCATCGACAAATCATGTTAAGACGGATAGCCGGACAGAACTCACTATTGCATTATATGTACTCGTCTTCAACGGGCGTATAAAAGGGTGTTCATCGAGTAATATTTGTACAACTAGATAGGAGTATTGCAGCTGTATTGAATGCGAATAAGGTCTGTACAGCTATATGTGAGTAATGTCTGAAGCTATGGGTGACTATGGTCTGCGCATCTAAGCGGGCTGAATGTGTGCAAGCCTACAGCTATGCGACTGTAATGTCTGTAAAGCTATGCGTGACACCTTGAACGCCTTTAAGTGGAGGTGATGTCATCACAGGAAGTGACTTGCACCCGCCTGATGAACAGCCTAAACCCCGGTGCACCATAACGCCTTAGCACATTACTGAGGTCGTCAGTGACGTCATCCATTTATGCGCACTCGCCTGGTGGTAGCCAGAACTATGAACTGCCAGCTGGAACTGAGAACCAGATAACAGGACATAGGATCCACCACAGGCGAGTAATAACGTCACTTTTGGCGATGACCTCACTTCTGTGTTAAAGCATTAAGGGCTTCTACAGCATCATTGTATTGCATGGAGTCAGTGTAATATACAGAGTGTCAATATACTGTTGCAGAGTACCAGTGTAGTCTCTTAAATCGAGTTTTTATAGTATCAATACAGTGCACAGAACATCCATGTAGTGCTTCAGAATCACAATCCAGCGTCAGTTGTGAGGTTATCGAAATTATGCCAATCTAGTGTTATACTGCACCATTGTAGAGCTTTAAGAGGGCGATGTTGAAGAGGTCTTAAGAGAATGTTAATGCAGTTACAGTCAACCTTCTTTATAACAACCACATTTGTCGCAGTTTTTGTCGTTACAATGAATTTGCTGTTATAACGAATAGCGAATGCATGTGTTTCTGTAAACTTTGTTGTTATAGAGAAGTGTCTGTTGTAACGAATATCGTTATAATGAGGTTTCACTGTAACACAGAGCATCAGCATACATATCTCAGCAATATAGTATATAGAGTCTCAGATTTTCTATGTTACTCACTGAGTGAGGATTCACATGCATTAACAATATATCCTGATACAAAATGGAGTCAGGAGTTGAATTCGAACCGACGCCGGCATGCGCAGATCAGCACTCAAGACTGGCACCTTAGACCACTTGGCCATCCTGGTACAGCTTGTCATAACGACAAAACATGCACATATGTACAATGAATTCCTTCAATTGGCCTTCATTGAATTCCTACCAATTGAAGTCATGGCGTAATCATTGAAAGTGACCGGTTTTAACTGGTTTAGGCCAGTTTAAACCGGTTGTACTAAAATAGATCGCCAGCTCGTGCTATAGAACACGAGCGGTCTGACCATTTCAACAGACACTCTGACAACCCCCACACTAAGATGTTCACATCTGCTCGAAGCCATCTTCTCAACGCCCACCATGCATTTACTAGCTACGATGCGGGGACGTGTGTCTCCCCGTGTGGCTGATATGTACACAGTCGTTTCAGCACACTGCTTCAAATGCCTGCTTTTTTCTTCATTTATATTGTTTCAATTCCGTTACAAAATGCACAATTATACAGATATTATATTTAGCAGTAAATACATACAGATTTAATTTGCATACATAATCCATGTACTCGCTTGAAAAAAAAATTACTTGCTATTGCACACGCGCAATTTTGAACAGAAGCGCCACATGTTTCCAGTAACCCAGTGAACCAGTTAGTACCCAAGCTGTTTGGGTTAAGCTCGGAAGTAGTTTTCCAGTATATGCCATTTTTTTGAAGAAGGTTTCCGTCGTAAATGTAGTATTTGGGATAAACGGTTCGATTTTATAATGACCTTGAAACTTATGAACAAAAATATTAATATGTTGTGTTGAATTTTTTTAATTTATTGGTGTAAATATATTCTTTCGCAATCAGCATCAAGGTATTATTCAACAAGTACTGCTGCATATTATTTTATCATTTGTCAGATCACACCCTGATTGTTGCTGTGTCATTCAACCATCTCTGCACATCAGACCAGTTTCTTAACCGTTGGGCAAAAAATCAACAGATGTTCTATACTTTCTCTTTCTTTATTGCAGTAAGAACACAGATTGTCATTGTTTTCCTATAAGAAGGAATTTGTATATAAAATTCTTTGTAGTGTTTGGTATTGAAAATTAAGAAGTTTTGTTTTCTGGGTGCTTTTAAAATTTTTCTCCAGTCAATATCCGAACACGGTGTTAGAATATCGTTCCATTTTTTTATTTATCTATTTTTTATGCTAGGGCCGGTAAATATATGTTCGTAGTTGAAAAGCTTTTAGCCAATGCATTCTTCCATTGTTCGGGGATTATTTTTAATAACCGTATGTAATCTAAAAATGTCCCTTTCATGTAATGTTTTCCTTTTGGTTCCGCAAAATCTAATTCTCCCTGTAAATTGACACGGTCGCGTACATATTTAATACCATTTTTGTCCCAGTCCTTAATAAAATCTATTGATTTAATCTGCTAACCAGTCATAAGGGTTCGACCGAAATAGCTGCAGTAGATTCGGGAATCAGTTTGGAACACAGTTGCTTCCACGCTAAGAATGTATCTTTCCAAAAACGGTTTGAAATGCTTCCGATAACCTTTCTCAAGTTTTCATCACCCACGCTCGAGACGTCGAGCATTTCTCTCAACTTACTGTCACATTATATGTTGTCATGTTTTACTCTGAAAGAGAATTCGTTCGATCAATTTAATTTTTATAATATTTGATATTCACCATCCTCAAACCCCCTGTTTTGTGGTCCTTTGTTAAAATATCTCTTTTATTCTATCATTTCCTCCGTTGCATATAAACTTAAATAAAATCGAATTGAGCTCACGAATAAAACCTTCGAGTGGGTTTGGCAAGGCAGGAAAGAGGTAAGTTTGACAGAGCCATTGATTTTATCACTGTGATCTTTCCTAAGAGTGACAAATTGCGTATCCTCCATCTGCTGAATTCTTTTTTTTTTTAGATCGTCCAAATTTCGCCAAATAGTTGATTTTCCAAATTTCATTAAATTTGTCGACGATAATTCCACACCTAGCATATTAAAATCTTTTAAATGATTCCCACTATCTCTGCACATAGCAGAAATAAATATGGCGATATGGGGTCACCTTGTCTACAGCCACGAGAGTTCTGGAAAAATGGTGACAAGTGACCATTCTGGACAACACAAGTACGGATATCAGTAGAAAATGTTTGAATCCAATGTGTGATGGACGTCGCAAATTCGTATTTTTTTTTAAACGTCGCCAATGAATGTCCACGACACATAATCGAACGCTTTTTCAAAGTCTATAACTATAACAGTGGTCCTAGGATGTCTTCATTTTCTGTACAGAACATAAGATCATAAACTAATCTTATATTGTCTCCTATATACCTGCCTGGGACAAATCCCCTCTGGTCCTCGTGAATAAGCTGATTCAGTACTTATTTTAGTCGATTTGCAACACATGTTGAGGCTAGCTTATATGTTACATTTAAAAGAGTAATCGGCCTCCAATTTTTCAAATACTCTCCTGGTTTTCCAAGTTTAGGTAGACAGGTTATCATGCGTTGTTTCTGCGTTAGATGATTCCTCTTTTAAGTAAGCTGAATTTATTGACCACAGTCCTACTGTCACACCCACCCAACTGTGATCATACACTGTGATCACCCACCCACCTGTCCTACTTCTTTCCAAAACACTTTAGAAAATTCAGCTGGAAAACCGTCAATACCTGGACCTTGATCTTTTTTTTACTCTTTATCGCTTCGCTAATCTCTTTATATATGACATACTCAATTATATTTTCATATATCAACACTAATTTAATGAATTTACAATCTTGGCAATGGTACTTTGCTTTGTTATATCTACAGGTCATCAGCTCCATGTAAACACGACTCATTCAGTCTATATACAACCAACATTTTACCTTCATACTTCATCAAGTATAATGCCTGGCACATTTAGTGTATTTTGACAATTGTCACTTCTGAATAAATGTTTGTAGAAAGGATTATGTCACACCATGTAATTGACATTTACATGTAAATACAGGTAGATTACAGGAGGTAGATTAAAGTACCAAACAGATTAGGCTCTTTGAGGATCCATTGTGATCAGTGTCTGTAGAGCCTAATTTTCAAAATTCGAAATTCAATTTTTTTGTGTAGTTTTGGTTAGGTTTTTGTTGGGATTGGGGTTTTGTTGGGGTATGTTTGTTTGGGTCATCATCGCTGTTTGACCAATACGGTTAGGTGCGACGTTAAAATTCAAACAACCAACCAACCTACATGTAAATACAAGACTAGTATTTGCAGTGGGTGACAAGTGCTCATGTCGAATGTTTTTCAGGATTCCTGCTGCTGAAGATGAAGTGGTGGCACCAATGCGAAAACTATGGCCTTTGTAAACCGAAGGGTCAAAGCCGATTTAAGAGATTCTGTTTTTTAGAATAGCTGAGAAGTAGTGAAATATGTAACCGAAAATAAGCATGGATTGCTCGAACTGGACAATATCTAAAATTATCAGTTTAGAATGATACAAACAAATGAGCTGGTTTTTGGGATATGTTGTGTTTCAAGTTGCGGGTAATAATGTTCATGCCTTGTTAGATTGATCGGAGAAAGTGACATCGTCGTGTTGAAGAACATCATGTTTGCCATCTTTTTCTGAACAAACTGTCAATTCACCGATGCGTAAGAATGCATGAAATGCTACCAAGAACATGCTCGTGAAAGAAGGATATGGAAACCACCGGATACATCAAGTAGCTTATGGAGGATATCCTTAGTTATGGGCAGCCTGGTATCCGGCTGACCGTGTAAATTTTACAGGCCTATAAGCAGATGTTGCAAGGAATGACCGAGCAGGGTTGTTTACTGCAGCCACATTGTAGCTGATGGGTGCATACTTGTGGAAATGCAAAGAATGCTATGAAGGAAACCAACTGTGACGATGAGATGGGAAATATCTTAGTGGTACACTGACTAGTGTTATTGAGGAAATGTATAAAATGTATACTTTCAATCACAGGCCCGCAAAACAAGAGATTAGGTGGGGGGGGGGGTGTAGTATTAGGGAGAAGAGAAGTGTCGAAATATGGGGTCTCATGCCAAGCTTTATAAAAATAAACATAAAGGTGTGAAACGGACTTTGGGTGAATCGAGAAATAAACGGTTTACCGCCAAACAAAATATATATTCTACAAGTATCACTTTGTATATTCCCGTCGTCAAATTAGTAAATTTGTGCAATTTTTTACCTTTGCCGGGCGATTCAAAATCCAACGTAACTGTCCGTCCATCTAGGAACAGTTAGATTATGGCGGGCTTCGTTCTCAATTCTGATTGGTCAGTAGCGACACGCCTTCGGCAAGAGAGGTCACGCACTGATCAGCTGTCGCGACTGACCAATCAGAATTGAGAACGAAGCCCGCCATAATCTAACTGTTCCTAGATGGACGGACAGTTACGTTGGATTTTGAATCGCCCGGCAAAGGTAAAAAATTGCACAAATTTACTAATTTGACGACGGGAATATATAAAGTGGTACTTGTAGAATCCCCTTTATGTTTATTTATAAAATCGACCATAGAGGTCCATGTCCCCCGCTAGCAGCACCAGTTATGGTGGATTACATCCACCATAACTGGCGCTGCTGCTGCGGGGGCCATGGACCTCTATGGTCGATTTTTTGGAGTCGATGATATCTCATATCATTGATAACAGTATGATTTGAAAATGGAGATATCGCTGATGAGCTTAACATAATCTAATACAGCAGATGGCACCCATATTCGATTATGCACATCCATAAAACATAATACATCACTGTCCTCTCACTAAGGTCAAGGGACTCCCCAAGCTTTGAAGTAGATCAGTTGAATCGTACTCCAGCTATTGTCCGGACAAGATCAAACTGCTTAAAATCCAATGAAATCAAGTATGGCCGATGGTGGCCATATTGGATTAAGCACGTCCTTGAAAAACAATCCTAATCCTCCTCTCAACAATGTCAAGGCACTCCCCAGGTATGAAGTAGATCGGTTGAATCGTTCTCGAGTTATTGTCCAGACAAGATTCAACTGCTTACAATCCAATATGGCTGACGGCGGCCATATTAGATTACGCACATTGCTGAAAAACAATCACAACAGTCCTCTCACCAATGTCAAGGCACACCCCAAGTTTGAAGTTGATCGGTTAAATCGTTCACGAGTTATTGTCCGGACAAGAAAATCTAAGATCGTACTGCTTATAATCCAAAATGGCTGACGGCGGCCATATTGGATTACGCACATTGCTGAAAAACAATCCCAACCGTCCTCTCGCCAATGTCAAGGCACACCCCAAGTTTGAAGTTGATCGGTTGAATCATTCACAAGTTATTGTCCGGACAAGAAAATCTAAGATCCAATTGCTTATAATCCAATATGGCTGATGGCGGCCATATTAGATTACGCACATTGCTGAAAAACAATCCCAACCGTCCTCTCACCAATGTCAAGGCATACCCCAAGTTTGAAGTTGATCGGTTAAATCGTTCACGAGTTATTGTCCGGACAAGAAAATCTAAGATCGAACTGCTTATAATCCAAAATGGCTGACGGCGGCCATATTTGATTACGCACATTGCTGAAAAACAATCCCAACCGTCCTCTCACCAATGTCAAGGCATACCCCAAGTTTGAAGTTGATCGGTTAAATCGTTCACGAGTTATTGTCCGGACAAGAAAATCTAAGATCGAACTGCTTATAATCCAAAATGGCTGACGGCGGCCATATTTGATTACGCACATTGCTGAAAAACAATCCCAACCGTCCTCTCACCAATGTCAAGGCACACCCCAAGTTTGAAGTTGATCGGTTAAATCGTTCACGAGTTATTGTCCGGACAAGAAAATCTAAGATCGTACTGCTTATAATCCAAAATGGCTGACGGCGGCCATATTGGATTACGCACATTGCTGAAAAACAATCCCAACCGTCCTCTCGCCAATGTCAAGGCACACCCCAAGTTTGAAGTTGATCGGTTGAATCGTTCACGAGTTATTGTCCGGACAAGAAAATCTTACGGAATTACGGAATCACGGAATTACGGAACTACGGAATTACGGGCACCGGTGTTTCTAAGTCCCCCCCCCTACTAAGTAGCGGGGGACAATAAAGCATGGGGTTATATATAGAGACCCCATATTTCGACACTTCACCCTAATACCCCCCTGCCCCCCCCCCCCCATCTCTTGTTTTGCGGGCTTGTGCTTCCAATGAAGACTCAGCAAGGGACACCGTCAGAAGAACTCTAGCTGTATGCTTCAAAGAGTCAGCAACAGACTGCTTATTCGGTGGGGTGAGCGGTTGAGCCAAGGTGCTAGTGCTTCCTGAAATTTAGCTAAATAATATATAGCCCTCACAAGTATGAGGGCTATAGGTCGGCCCCAGTCACCTCCAGCGAGGGTTTTAGATAATTTTATTACGAATCAACCACCTCTGAAACTGCCGTACCGGTACATCTAATCTCTATCCCCTCCTGCGCACTATTTTAAAATCTGGCGCACTATTGTGAAATAGTAACGAATATATCGCCGTCTGAATTTTCCAGTCGACAACTTCCACTTTATACGCGCCATGTTCAATTGCAATCGGCCCAGCAAACATATACCGTTGAAGTTGTCGACTGGAAAAGTCAGACGGCGATATATGCGTTACTATTTCACAATTGAGATTTTAAAATAGTGCGCAGGGGAAAGAGATTAGATGTATGGCAGTTTCAGAGGTGGGTGATTCGTAATAAAATTATCTAAAACCCTCGCTGGAGGTGACTGGGGCCGACCTATAGCCCTCATACTCGTGAGGGCTATATATTATTTTTCTACCTGAAATTGTGAGTGAGAGAGCTTGTCAGGAATAACGTTAGATCGTCCCGAAATATGTTTTGATTTGAATAGTATGTTATATCGTACTACTAACCGATGTACTAATTTCATGCCAGCAATGAATCTCTCACAGACTTTATGATTTGCCAGTAGGTGGCCCCAAATTTCCACGGCAAGTAAGACATAGTCCGTGAGATACTAGGGGTCACCTTGCACACCCCCCCAACTATGTTTTTTATGTGCTTTAGGACATGTCAAATAAGAAATAACTTGTTAACAGTCGATAAACTGGGACTCACTACCCCTTTAATCACTTTGAAATTACCCCGTGTTAAAAACTACAATTTATGTGATAATAGGGGTTATCTTCCATAATTATTATCCAATCTTTATAATGTTGGCCACATTATTCAGCATTGATTGCTGCATCGAATATTCACAAGATAGTCTATCACTATTTGTTGAGTATGACGTCACACAGGGACCATACATACCACAGTAGGAGTAGTATCGAAAGCGGGCGTTTTGGGGGTGCGTGAGGGTGTGCTTGAGCGATTGAGGGACCATTCTTGGTCCGAATGCGTCGTGTGAGGTGTCAAAGTGAAGCCCTTGGTATGTAGACCACGACTTGCGGGATCTCCACATGATCTGTGACGTCATTGGTGACGTCATATTGCAAAGTGGGCATTTTGAGGGTGTGAAGGAAGGTTTTTGGGGTAGAGATGGACCATCTATGGTCTAAATGGAATGCATGTAGACGACGAATGGTATGGCAAAAGGCGGACGTATTATGTGATGGCGGTTTCCGTCCGTCTGTCTGTCCCTCGTGTCCGGTCTATATCTGGCACAGTTTTCTATCTACAGTTCTAATTCTTGGTGAGTGGATACCCTACGGGGAGACGATGTGTCGCGTACCAACATCAAGGTCGCGGTCAGAGGTCAAAGGTCGCTGGCCTCAAAAACGGGAAAGCACTGAAGTGTTCGTGTCCGGTCTATATCTGTGAACGTTTTCTATCCACAGTTGCAACTTTTTGTGAGTGGATACACGAGGTGGAGACGATGTGTCGCGTACTAAAATTGAGGTCGAGGTCAGAGGTCAAAGGTCATTGTTGCCTAAAATCAGGAAATCATTGATCATTGACAGTTTTTTATCTGTAGTTCTAATTTTTGGTGAGTGGATGCCCTAGGAGGGAACGATATGTTGCATACCAAATGTAGGTCGAGGTCAGAGGTCAAAGGTCAGTGTGACTGAAAAATCAGGAAATCATTAAAAATTTCTAATCTTTTGTGAGTGGATTCAATAGTTGGAAATGAAGTGTCGCATACCAAAAAATAGGTCAAGGTCTAAGGTCAAAGGTCACTGTGACCCCAAAATCTGAAAATTATTAAAAATAACATTTTTTTGTGTCAGTAGATACATTAGTGGGACATGTGTCACCTACCAAAATGTAGGTCAAGGTCAAAGGTCAAGGTCACTGTGACCCCAAACTCGTGAAATTGTTAAAAATCATGATTTTTTGAGTCCACTGAGAAAGTACATTGATATATTGAGGGAAGACGATGTGTCGTGTACCAAAATTTAGGTCAAGGTTAAGGCCACTGTGACCCCAAAATCAGGAAATCATTAAAAATAACTTATTTCTGCAACTACATGTAGATACATTAAAGGGACATGATGTGTTTCATACCAAAACGTGGGTCAAAGGTCAAGGTCACTGTGACCCCAAAATCAAGAAATCATTAAAAGTCAAATTTTCATATGCCTGTCGAAAACGAAGTCTTGTAATGCGATGTTGCGTTCTGTCCATTCATCCATTAACATTTGTTGTTCATGCGATATATCTAGTTTCAAATTATGGATTAGTACCAAACTTTGAGTATACCTACCCGTAGATCAGATCTCCGCGTGACACACGGAATCTACGCGTAAACTACGCGTAAAATACGTGTAGTTGATTCCGCATTGGCTCCGTATCGGCGACGCGGATTCATGCGGAGTATTGGGACGATTCATCACGGAATCTACGTGTAGAAAACTCCGAATGACACGGAGGAACGCGGAGGAACACGGAAACTGAGAAATGGCTGAAATATGCATATTGACACGAAGAAAACTCCGAATGACGCGGAGTCACACGGAGTTATCTCCGTGTGGAACACGGAAACTGAAAAATGACAGAATTATGCATATTGCACAGCCCTTATTAAAATACAATTAAGCCTTCTGGTGACTAGTTGCAGCAATATTGCAGCAATATCTTTTCGTATGCAAATTAGGTTGCTGCAATAGCACCAGAAGTGTTGCAGCAATATTGCTGCAACTAGTTGCCAGAAGGAGAATTTGCGGCAACACATTGCTGCAACTATGTCACTTTTCATATGCAAATTAGGTTGCTGCACTATCGCCAGAATTGTTGCGGCAATATTGCTGCAACAAGTCGCCACAAGCTAAAATTGCAGCAGCATTCCAGTCAAGCATGTTGCTGCAATATTGCATGTACATATGTGATTGACATCCGAAAATCACAAAAATGTGAAATATTTAAGTTTGTAACCCAACCAAGTATAATAACGTCTCTCACGAGTCCTGGGTGCATGGCTTACGAGGACGAATAGAAAGAAGATATTGGGGGTCATGCACTGGCACAGCTCCTCCGATAGCTCACATATAATCACAAACACAAGTTAATTTGTTAGGTTTTGAATATGAAGAACAAGACAAGAAGGTGATATGAATTATATTAAATTTGGTATTTTAAACATGTTAAAGGTTGAAATATCACTATTATAAACTTGAGTGGCATAATCGACTCAGCATGGTATTGTATATTTTCCTACCTGTTATCCAGAGTCCTAAACAAGAGACGGTATGTAAATACTTAGAGGTGTGGAGCTTTTCGAAATTTATTGCACTGTCTGGCCCTGGCAATTAATTAGATAGATGAAACTCCAATGCTGAATAGGAGCAAACTCTCTCATGATCTGGGAAGACTATCAATTTCTTTAAATTGTGAATAGTTAGCACACTTTAGCATGTTCAGTGACATAACCATGTCACGATTTTATAAAAAATCTTTCATCTAGGCATCCAATAATATTTCGTCATCACTCGGTTCACTGAAAGGATTGATCCATGCCTTGTGAATGTGTTTTTTTTTCAAGTAAATTCCAGCACAGTGCTACTTCTTTGAAAATTATGGATCGACAGTATGTCTTGTGTCACAACTCCAACCTGGGCAGGGGTGTCCAGTGTGCCTCTTCATGCTGTTCTTCCGAAATTCCCCAATATCAGTTCCACAATCAGTACACTGATATAGGCCTACCTGAAAATAAAATGCAAACAAATAAAATCAAATATAAAATTAATATTTTGACGTTTTTGCCCATATTTCGGATATAAATTTTTACACAAATGAAATCTTTTGGATATTAAACAATTATTGAAATTAATAGTTATCAAGGATCACAATTTTGCTTTTCTGAATTTCTTGGTAAAGTTGCCACAGCATGACACATGCCATAGTTGTAGTGTCCTCTTTTGAGCAGAATTTGTTGTGGAAATGTCAGGAACGAACGAGCATGTTGGTGGTGGTTTTACTTTTTTCAACTTAACAAACACACAGGTTTAATTAAACTTGGTTGTTTTTGAACTTCAATGAGTAAGATAAAACATGAAAGACAACCACGGAACATCATTGAACAATTGAATTTAATCTTACCAGATGTGTTGTTGTTGTCGAATGTCGTCGGACGCACATCAGCCCGGCCGCCTTTGGAGTATTCGGACACATGATTCACACGTCTTCATCACATGGCAGTAAGAGTGTTGCCCAAACGTTTGCCAGACTACCAAGTGTATAATTAAAAGCATCCATTTCACTTCGGGAAATTGCGGAATTCGGAAACGTTGTCGAATTCGGGAACAGTTGCCGAATTCGGAAACAGAAAGATTGCCGAATTCGGCAACGTTCCCAAATTCAGAAACATGCCTTTTTGATTTTTAAAGCATGAGCGACATAGGACAAAACGCACATTTTCTCACCTGTAGAAAAAACGCCAGGTAGAATTTCCGAATGCCACGATGAAATGCCATAGAAAAGGTGCTGCCACCTGTTGGTACAATAAAAATATATCCGATCGCTAAGACGAACGCCCGATCGCATTTTATGTGAAATAAGGGTGGATTTGGGCCTCAAAGTTGTCGAATTCGTAAACCTTTTTTCCAAAAGTTCCCGAATTCGACAACGTTTCCGAATTCCGCAATTTCCCGAAGTGATTTACGACATACTGGTTGAACCAGAACTGGACAGAAGTACAACGAACACCCGCCAATAACTTTTGAAACAGCGAAATTTGGCGCTATTCTTGCAGCACGAGATCACGTGGAGCGGGGAAATTCATTCAGTATCATCACTCAGGCGGATAACTATTCACGGTACAGCATGGTAGTGTCTGTTGTTGTTGTGTCTGTTCCGGATGTACCGACCGACGAATCATGTTGTTGTTCAATGACGGCTGCTGTTCAGATAGCTGCAAGATTTTACTCTCACACAAATAGATTTCACTCTTCTAAGTACCACTCCACATTCCAAAGAATAAATCATTGAATATATCATTTTAGTTGTTTTGTAATTAGCGTCTGCTCTCTCTCTTCCCGCAACCTCTCAATGCTACGCGCCAAAAATAAACGGCTCGAGAAGTGTATGTATAAAAACTCGGACTTCAACCTAAAATCGGATCTCCGGATCAATTATTTTTCTTTCATGAGAATACTATCAATTCTCAATTAGAATACTGAACTGTTTGAAGAATAAAATAATTCTTGTCGTTTGTAAGGACAGTAATTAGTCTTAATTAAACTTGTCACGATACTTCTAATTTTCGAGTCCGCTTCCGGATTTTTGCAGTTTCGATTCCGAATTTTTTGCAAATCGGCAATTCATCTGGCCTTTGCTAGGGTTCAGTTTTCGTGGATTCATTTCTGCGTGAACTCTGTAACTAAACTGATCAAGTCTATGTTGTCTAAAGAGTATCACTGCGAAGCAAAGACCCAGAAGAAAGAAATATTTGAATACTTGGGCTACATCAATGTTTATAACTGCTGCTAATTTCACAAGACTCTATAACTCCCGCGACTTTGAATGGAAATCCAAATGTTGAATACAACAACAACAACATGCCGAATATCCGTCCCATGTTAGAAACTGTGGATAGTTTTGTTTCCTTTACCTTATTCCAATTTAAGGACTTTGTTTCTTTTGCAAAAGCCGTGTGATAGAGATCTGGTGTAATAATTTTATTAATTTCATTTATTTAGAGTTTGCCTTTCCAAAAATAAATAAATAAACAAAAAAATAAATCACTGAGTTATTTTATTTTTTTTTTTACTCCAAAGAAAGGTAAGGTAATATTTTTTCAAAGGATAATCCTTAAAGTATTAATGAACTAATGAGAACAGAAGTATAACAATAGTGAGAAACGAGCGTATCGGTAGTGAAAATGATAAGTACTGATTACGGTTCATGTTAGTTTGGTGAGGTTCTGCTTGAGAAACTATAAGATAACATTTGTTCATAAGATTTTGACTGGTATAATATGTCTATTCTTGAGAGTTGAATTAAAACAGAACTTAATTGAACTTTCATTTGTTTATGTCATTTACATGTAGTGCATTTGGCTCTATTGGGGAATGCTGTATTTGATGCCATTGAAATTGTGCTCTCTTATATGTAATACATTATCTTACATTGCTATGTCCAATATGGCCTGGACCTGTGTAAATGTATATCCTATTATTGAAAAATAATCTAAGTCCAATCCGTGTCAAAAATAATCAAAGTCCACAAACTCCGTGTCCTTCCGTGTCAACACGGAGAAAGCTCCGTGTGGGTATATTCAGCTTACACGGAAATTTTGCAGTTCCGTGTTGTTCCGTGTAAATTCCGTGTAGATCCGTGTGAATGCGGAGATTTGAGCTACGGGTTACTCGCATGGCAAAGAGGAGCCATACATTTTGAGATCAATTTGTCAAAGGTCAAGGTCACAGTCCCCCAAAACTGAATCGAGTTTAGCTGATTAAATGTGTTACATGTAGGTTGGAATATTCAGAGTTCTCTCCAATACATGTATATGGCATTTGTCCTGTGGAGTTGTCTCCCATGTTTGAAACAGGTACATTTAGTTAAACTGTTGTGAAATTAAAACCATACATTTACTAATTTAACAGGGAGAGAGATCCTTTATGAACTTCATACCTGTTTATTAACTCAAGAACAAATATTTACTTCATCACTTTCTTCTTCCTTCATCAGGACTGCACAAATTGAATATTACGCTAAAAAATTTTGGGTAACCCTTCTCTGATTTGCATAACCCATCACTATTGTATACAGGTTAATATCCGTAATTCAAGTGAACTGAAAATGGGTTACACATAATGAAAATTGCATAACCAAATCTATTGTTCGCGCAATTTGTGCAGCCCTGTTCATGAAAAATTTCTCGCCTGAAAGGAATCCATTTGCAGGAAAACTACTATTTTCTTGTGTTTGACTATTTTCGATTTCAGTATTGGATATGTGAGCTCTTCAATGACTCTTGATTCAAGGTCAACTTGTTACCAAGAGTTAAGCTTATTTTAGTTTATCATTCAGTCTAAGCTGTGATATATGTTACATTCTCGGAAGCACAAAATTGTAGACCTTTCTCTGGATTGCTAGCTACCAATTGGAACCAAGGCTAGTAAACAACCTTGAAATTTGGACCAATGTAATTCCAGATATACGGGCGTATATTGAAGCCCCTTGGGCTCTTGTTATTGGAAGTCGCATCGTGCTACTCATGCGCAGTTGAGCAGTATTAACAAAAGATGTCATTTTGGGCGTGGGCAATGACATGTTTGGGCAATCAAGGGACCCATGTTTGGTCCAAATGGACAAGTTGGGGTATCCTAGTGAAGCTTTCGTGGGATAGTCAGACAGGCGTGTTTTTTATTGGAAGTCCGGCCAATCCGCGCATGCGTAGTTGGAGTGTAGTAAGTAAAGTGGTCATTCTGGAGGTGCGCAGGGGTATATCTGAGAGATTGAGGTCCTATATCTCATCCAAAGATGGAGTGTAGGGTGTCATCTTGAAGCTCTCGTGGTGTAGACCATGACTTGAGTGATTTCCATGTCATCTGTGATGTCATTGGTGACGTCATCAGTTCAAGTGGTAACGAAAGTGGCCATTTCAGGGGTGTGTAGTGGTGTGTTTGGGAGACTGAGGGACCATTCTTGGTCCGAATGGGACGTGTGGGGTATCATATCGAAGCTTTCGTGGAACAGCGTCCGACTGGTCTGGTGTGTCATAGAAGTAGGGGATATGGCTAGCATGCGCAGACAGCAAATATTGGAAAAGGGGCACTGGAATGGAATTTTAGCCTCGAGGTGAACCATCTGTGGTCCGAATGGGTCATGTGGGGTTTATCGCGAAGGGGTTGTGGGGTTTCGTAGCGTCGGATTGGACTGGTGTGTAGCTTGGTATCATCGTTCTGCAAATGTGCAGTCTGACAGTAGTATAGAGCTCTTAACCAATCAAAAGCCGCCATTTGAGAAACTACAGAGCTCGGAGCTGTGGGATGGGTTAGTTGAGAACTTGGAGCTCGGAGCTCTTGAAGTCGGAGCTCTTGAAGTCGGAGCTTGGAGGTCTTGGAGCTAGAAAGTGACGTCAACGCAGGCATGTGCACGTACCTGTGGTGCATCCTATACACTATAGCCTGTAGGGCATATGGTACACCAGGATGCGTGCGATGATACCAGTCCAATCCGACTCTACCCCACACAAACCATTCGGACCACGAATGGTCCACCTCTAGTCTAAAATCCCATTCAAGTGCCCCTTTTCCACTATTTCCTCTCTGCGCATGCATGCCATATCCCTTACTTCCACGACACGCCAGACCAGTTGGGTGCTGTCCTACGTAAGCTTCAATATAATACCCCACACGTCCCATTCGGACCAAGAATGGTCCCACCGTCTCTCAAACGCACCCCTACACACCCCTAAATGGCCGCTTTCGCTAACACTTGTACTGATGACGTCACCAATGACATCACAGATGACATGGAAACCCCTCAAGTCATGGTCTACACCATGAGAGCCTCAAGATGACAACCTACACTCCATCTTTTGATGAGATATAGAACCTCAATCTCTCAAATATACCCCTGCACACCTCAAGAATGACCACTTTATGTACTACACCCCAACTGTACATGCGCAGATTGGTGTGACTTCCAATAAAACCATGCCAGTCTGAGTCTACCCCACGAAAGCTTCACTAGGATACCCGAACCGGTCCATTTGGATCAAACATGGGTCCCTTGATTGCCCAAACATGTCATTGTCCACGTCCAAAATGGCATCTTTCCATACTACTGCCCAACTGCGCATGAGTAGCACGATGCGACTTACAACAAAAACCATACCATTCGTCGTCTACATGCAGAGAGCTACAAGATGACACCGCACACGGTCCATTTGGACCGCGGATGGTTCATCTCTACCCCAAACACCTTCCTTCACACCCCAAAAATGCTCACTTTGTCTACTACTCCTACTGATGACATCACCAATAACGTCACAGATGACGTGGACATCCCTCAAGTCATGGTCTACACACCGAGGGCTTCACTTTGACGCCTCACACAATGCATTCGGACCAAGAATGGCTCCTCAATCGCTCAAACACACCCTCACGCACCCCCAAAACGTCTTTCGCTACTACTCCTACTGTTGTATGTATGGTCCCTGTGTGACGTCATACCCAGCAAATAGTAATCGTATCTTGTAAATATTTGATGCAGCAATCAATGCTGAATAATATGTGACCAACATTATAAAGATTGGATAATAATTATGGAAGATGAGACTATTCTTGTAACCCTACCCGTACAAAAATTGTACTTTTTAACACGGGTAATTTCAAAGTGATTAAAGGGGTAGTGCGTCCCAGTTTATCGACTGTTAACAAGTTGTTTCTTATTTGACGTCCTAGAGCACATAAAAAACATAGTTTTGGTCTGTAGTGGGGGAGGGGGGTGCAAGGTGACCCCTAGTAGCTCACGGACTATATGTAAAGTGGGCAATGTGTGCCAGCCATTTTTGGGTTATCAACGAGGACACAAAACAGATGCCAAACCCAAGGTACCAGAAGCATCGGAAAACAGTTTGATCACATCAGGGGATACCCAATTTGGAGAAAGTAAAATGGATTTTCTGTTGGAAGACTCCAGGAATACAAGCCAGGTATTAATATCGGCTCTAGCTTCTTTATTCAAGCGAATATGATGATGAGCCTATCTTTTGTTAAATCTATCGGGTGGCGGAGAAATGTCCTGCCGGGCATCACGCCTTTACAAGCAAAATTGAGTGGGCCAATAAGCTTAGAGACTGCAGTTCCACAAGGGTTACCTTTTTGCG
Organism: Hanleya hanleyi; assembly: GCA_036873755.1. Lineage (NCBI taxonomy): Eukaryota > Metazoa > Mollusca > Polyplacophora > Lepidopleurida > Hanleyidae > Hanleya > Hanleya hanleyi. The sequence continues at coordinate 131,969 of JAVTVY010008113.1, read as the reverse complement.
GTGCGAGAATTCAACCAGCATGCTTTTCAGTTTATGAATTTCGTCTTCTTGCAATGATGCTTGCATGGGAGCACTATGCCCGAGGTGGGGGATATTGACGTCTGGTGGCTAAAAAGCAACCATAGGACTTCACAGGAAAGCTTCCTTCGGCACCTCACATTCAGACCCGAGAATACAGTGAATTTTCGGATGTAGCCTCAGTATCTCAGCCACGCTTTTATTGCAGCTGTACATGTGGAGACTATGATGTATCTACACGACACCTAGCTTGCAAAACTCTTGGGAGTCCCGTTGAATCCCCATCCTCGCGAGCCAGTGTATCGATCGATCTGTTAGGATCGATACACTGGCTTGGTTCTGTTAGGTTGTATAGCAGTTCTGGATATTAATAGATCAAGACATTTCCTTCAAATCAAACCAGTCAGAGAACGCGCTAAGCCAGCTCATTACACCAATTCGCTGAGAGATATGAAATCAAACTACTTTGACGTCAGGCTGAAATTGACATCGGAAGTCAAAGCTAAAACTGCAGGCTTGAGATACCGACATAACAAGTGCAGGGATGAAATGTACGAGATTATATAATGACTCGAGAACTCATTCGAATCACCAATAAAGTGTTGGTAAACCCTCCATGAGGAATTAGGATTTACCTGGACTTATGAAGATGTTGAATCCCATACATAACCATAGTAGTTGATGGGCAGTAGGTCTTCGCATGTTTGATTGGAATACCCAAATATTTATACAAGTAAAGTGTTAAGAGCTATAGAACAGTGATTAGCACCATTTGAACCCACGAACATGAAGTCATCTGGTATGTGGGTCAGGTCTGATATGCCAAATTTTGTAGCCATAACCCCCTGTAGAGAATGACTTAAGCTTTCAAATATTTTACAGGATGTAGAGCATCTCATCGGGAGGCACCAGTCAAAAAAAAAACTGGATGCCCAGGTAAACCCCACTAAGGGGTAATATCGCTGGCTTGAAAGGTATGATGCGGAAGACATCCAAATCGGTTTTTGCCATCAAGCAGTATGGGCCATGTTTTTTAATTAGAGCAATCACGATATCTAATGTCTCCTATTCAACATATCAGGTTCTGTGGAATCAGACCGTGAGGAGACAAGGCAGATTTTCCAGAGTAAGATGAATCGATGGATCCTTCATATATATATATGATACATATTACCATGTATACAAACACACCTACATGTTTATGGCAATAATACCATTATTGGTGATGCTCTGATGGCCATATTGGATATTAATCAGGTAATAAAGTTTCCAATGATCGTCATTATCGTCTTGAGTAATTCATGCTCGTAGAAAAGCAAACTGGTGTAAAAAAGCCGATTCAAGTTGTCAAATAGTCACCAACAGGCTCTCATATATATTATAGCGGCCATATTGGATTCATGCAAATTAAGGGCCTTGGGCACCCATGCAGAGATCATTCCTTATGCCCAAATGAGCATATGTGCAAAATATGGTGCTTGATACAAGTCGGTCAATATCTTGACCTCAAGCCACTGGACTATATGTTATAAAGTTCAATATAATGGTTCTTAATGATCCTGGGTAATAGCAGTTATAGTGTAACCTGGACCTATTTTGCGCTTATTACACCGTTATCATTTGTGTTGTTGATCGGACCTCTATGGTAAGAGTAAGTCGGTTTTTTTTATGCCATACCATCATCCATTCTCCATGATGTAACATCATGTCAAACATTCGTTGTTTATTTAAGTAGTCGTTTTTCAGGACTCTAGCCTCCATGGCAATTTGTAAACAATTAGAACCCCTACTGTGTATATATCTCTATACAATATTCCGTCATCCATGGAAATGGATGATCCATATATTTACCGACAAGTTTGATGAAATTCAACAGATCACTTGATAGAGGCTCCAGCACAAGTTGAAAGCTTGCGCATAAAATATATCCATCTGTGGGAAAGAAGTTCAGAAGTTTGCGCGAAGTTTTTCTATTTCTATAATATAGATATAGTGTGTTAGCTGAAGCAGCAACTAAAGATGGTTCTCACATGGTTAGTCATGCATATTTCCAGAACACAATTTTCGCAAGTAAACAGATCGCATATCAGGCAAATGCTGCAAGAAGCACAGAAATGCAAGCATATCAAAAAAGTCACTTTTAGTTTAATGGTAGGCATGGGAACTACCAGCTGCTCATGCAACAGGACTATAATACACCTGCTCCTCATTATATGGCTAAGTTGGGGGGAGGGGGCACAGTAGTCATGTTATAGAGGGTCCCTTGATCACCTCATTCACTGAATGCAGTTAAGTTGGGGGACATTATAGGAACCACTGAGACCCACTTGATAACGAGCCATGTATAATGAGAGACTAGTGTAAAACTATTGGTTTGTTGGGCCACTCTGTGAGAGAGTTAGTAAAGCTGACTAAAGACAAGCTTGCAGATGGAACTCTTTATTAATCCAATGAATCTGTTGTTACACAAAAGGTTAAGTGTTAGAAAGATATTAAAAATTAATTGAAAGTAAAAATAACATGGCAGCTGGAGAACATTAAAACACCATTGACATAACCCTTGAAACACTAAACCACAAAACTTTCTTGGGTTTAACCACTGAGTAGTTCACCTCGTATATATAAAATCATGATAAACGTCCAAAATAAGTCACCAAAGACACCAGAGAAATCCGTTATAAAAAGAATGACTCTGCTTTTATTATTTTAAAAAACATAGAAACTTTGGGATAATCAGTAACTGCATCCAACAAAAATAACTAAGAAAACTCCCCATAATATACAAAACACAATTGGTATGAAAATTGGTCAATAAATGTGTGAGGGTATATATCAATAATACGGCATGCGGATGATTGGACAAAACCTGTGCTTTTATATGAATATGTGGACAGCACTTTCCACAGAAGGATCGAACTCGTATTTATAATATATTACCAAAAAATCTGACTATAAATGCTAATTTACTAACTAGAAAGCATTTTTACTTTCACCTTAAACGTGAAAAAATTGATGACTCCAAAAATAATTCAAGTTTAGAAACAGAAAATAAACTCAGCTTTATCAACACAATCAATATATAATAATATATCCCAGACAAAATATGACATAATAATGCTAATACTGTATTAAATTCTGAACTGCACATGTTAACACAGCATCTTTACAAATTCAGGAACTGCCTCGGAGACAAATGCGTCAAAATAATTCTATGTCTGGTTCATCCCCAGTAAATAGATATACAAATTCACTGGCGAGAACAAGTAATAATCATTACAACTGATGAAAAGTATACCAAAAATAGTCAAGTGGGACAAAATTTCTTGAAAAAAATCTATATATGTACAGTCAATATTACCAAAAATAACTGGAACAATAATGAACCATCTGCTGTATGAAAAAGTGGTAGCATTGTCTTTTTGTTATCAGAACAATGAAAGGCATGTTACATGGTTTGGGGAGTAAGAATGGGCATCATGCATGCACTATATGAATAATTCATGCCCGATTATTCGGATTTCCAACAGCAGGGAATTCTTGTAGGATCCAAACTATGCAGGAACTGGGAAAAAAATTGTACAAAACTACTATACTGGCTATGTATGATAATTCGTTTAGTATTGCACATGGACAAGAGGACCAGTTCCCTTACGAGAGGGTATTAACTACAGTAGTGGTGAGCACACTTGTGCGATGACCTGATACTGGAAGTCACAACTCCATCTCAGAGCTGGACTCCATTCTAGAGGTAAATACAGCTAATGCCAGGACTGTTGACAAACCTCACAGGTGTGTTTCAATATATAATGACAAGGGGGACCTACATGTATATCTGGCATGAATGCCTCTGCTCCAATATCATATGGAAAGTTTATTTTATTTTTACTGCTTCAAACCCCAGACTGCACACAGTGGTTAAGAAACCTGCCTGTCCTACTGTCCAAGGTTTGGAGTGAGATATAAATAAATACAACTGAGGACATCCTGCTGTAGTAATCACAGACGAGGAACATCACAATATACTTTTTCAATTTTCACCCAGTCTTACAGTCCAACCCAGTTTATATGCACAGTCACAGTGGTAATTCGACTTTTCTGATTTCATTTCTATACGACCTGATCCTACCGACCAAAACACCTTTGTCCGGAAGGGAAACTGAGGGTGATGTGCTGAGGCCAGAAGCTAAAGTCAGCAAGTTAGGGAATTAATCACAGATCAGTTAAATATTTCATTTCATGGCATAGGCAACACTTCATGTGAAGTCAAATGGTACAAAAATAAAGTGGTACAACACAAACATTCTACATACAATCCTTGAGTACTGAACAGTGCCTGCCAAGGGATCAGATTTCTTACTTTACCAACAGAATAGCACCATATACCAAAGAATTAAATACAATAATTTTATTAGGCTACAAATATTTTCAAACTGTGGTATGTTTATGAAAAGTGTTTTTTCTTTTCTATCTTTAAGTTACCAGCAATCCAAAATTCTTTTAAAAGTACAAAATGTGGAATTTACAAACTCTGGAAAATGGAACTTCATAAATTACAAACTGTCAAGTGTTATGAAACCTGGAAATTCTTGTTTAACAATTAAAAAATTCATAAAAGCTGAAACGGTTTTCACTGTGGTATGCAAAAAGCGTAACAGTACAAACATGAGAAAAATAAAATCATTCATTTATCTGTAAAACATTCCATGTGTATTTTTATCTTTTAAGAGTTTATTTGCAAAATATGTGGTCAGAAGACTTCATATGCTAATGAATGGTGATTGGCAACCCAGTTCTCAAATCGATATTTTACAAAAAGCTCCTCTGATACATATATTCAAAATTCATCAACAATGAAATGCAAATGCACTGTAACATTGAATCAAAGAACAAGTATTTTTTTTGTCACTCTACTCTAATATAACATATATACTTCTTTTTCCTGTTTGTTAACCAGGCAAAAATACTCCATTTCTCACAAGACTTTTTAGAATCATCTCAGCTATCACCAGATCACCAATTGCACAACACAAACCAGCCATACAGAACAACTTGCACACATAATGATATGTACCGTAGTAGATTCTACGAGAAATCTCTGACTAAGTAACAGATATACAACGAGAAAATAAGTATAATAAATATATATGGTAGTACATCATGTAGTAGCTACCACAGTGCTTTCTGTTTAACAAACTGGACACTATCACTATTTTCATCATAATAAAAAAGCCATTGAGCAACTTTAACATAAAACTGTGTTGAACTTGTTTTTTTCCCATATTTTTACACCTATTGAAACTTCAATAGGCCTTTTTAATATGTCATAAACAAATCCCAACAACATGGAATTGCACAAGGTAACAAATTTGCTTTGCACCAACATCACAACAAATATTTCTTTATATGAAGATTTTGGCTACAAATACAAGTAGGACGATGATAAACAGAAACAAACATGTTGGCTCATGGCCAGCAGTATTTGGCATGAACTGCATGCACTGTTTGAAGAATGATCCGACGAGCGCCTCTCCCTCAGAAAATCTCAAGCAGCAAGCAAAACATAATTTCATTGCCCAGGCACTAAAAGAAAAATCTTGTCGACATTTGACGAGAACAGGACAAAGTTTGTATTACAAAATCACTGAATGCAATGATCCACAACATATACACAGAATCAAACATGTAGTAGTAGTCAAAATTTATGATAATTTAGTGAAATTTTAAAAAACGTCTTTGCAAAAACTGTGGAAGAATCGGGTAACATCTGTAAAAACTAGGGCTTTTATTAATATTAAGTTAGAAATTCAGTTAATTTATATAAATTTAAATGCTTTTAAATACTAGTTTTTCATTATGAGCTTTGGAAAGCAGCCCGTTGTCACAAATATATTCATATATATATTATAATTATATACATACATCAGCTGATGGGGATACCATATCCAGTTTACATTCCCAATAATCTGCCCCATACAGCAAACAACTACACATCACCTATCACTCCAGTGAATCCTGTTATTTTCATTGATTTGAAAATAATTGACTAGATTAGAACTCACTCACCCTTACTTCAATGAACTCACAATGTGCATCAATCGTCTACATAAAATACATATTTACTATAAATACTTGTATGAGAATAAGGAAACAAAAATATAATTGATTGTCTAATTTATATAATATATTAGTAAAAGCAATGCTTATAAATAATTTTTTTTTTTTTCATTTTTTTTCATTTTTCATCTCAATTTCACATACCCTCTTTTAGAGCTATAATATTGAAAATTTAGCTACGAGTGTTGGTTAGCTAGGAGTGCAATGAAAACCAAATAATACCAAATTTGCTGACACTATCTTGACAAGATGTTGGGATTGAAAATATGACGGTAGAATCTTACCAACAACAAGACAGTAACAATACTGGGTGTTCTGCTAGTAATATTATTTATGACTAGTTCAATAATAAAGCCGACCAGTGGCCGTGTAGCATGAATGCGCTATTTTACTCTTTGGTATAGTGAGATCAAGACAACAGCCAATGAAACAGTATAACTCAGGCAAGCAATGTGGTCAGGAAATAGTAATAGTACTGGAGTTCAGTTCACAAGTCAAACTGTACTGCTAAAAACTGTTCTGGGAACCAACCGTATGAAAATGTGACTTAGACGATAATATATTAATAATAAGGATAATAAAAATACAGCTGCATTTCTGCAACATTTCTGACTGGTACAATCATTAATAATAACAACATTTATAAGAAAATTTGCTTACACCCGATGGCACGAACATCAAGAAATAAACACCCACTGGATCAACATATATAATATTGATAATCACCGTAGTAATTGCTTTGGTATGTGAAAAATAGGCTAGTGAGGTAAGAGGACTAGTTTATAATATGTAATAATTATCATCACCAGTTATGTAAGCCGACTTGAAAAAGACTTCTAGCACCAGCGGAAAGGAACTGCTCGGGGTCTGTCGGCCCCCTCCTTGACTAGAGGTTTATGGAACTCTCGACCCGGGCGGGAGTGGATCTGGGCCCAGCAATGTTCACAGTAATACTGCAGGCAAGTAATGTTAGCACAAAAGAATGGTGCAAATTTCCCACCACAGCGAGCCCCTTGACACTCATCACACATCTGGTCATCCAGAACATAAGGCTTTACTTCAACCTGTCCAAAGAAATGTTACATGTATGTTCAATAAAAATAACGAATATTCTCAATTGTAAGAAGCATTCAGTAACTACGAAGTACATGTTCAAGGAACATCTTCACAAACTCGAGTTTGAACTACACTTACATTCATTTTACCCCTTGTCTGAACCCACTAGTTTTTCTCTACACACATTGGCACATTTCATCTGAATAGCCTCAGGACTGAATTTGAACGTTAAACAGGTCATACAAATATGGGTTGCAAAACATTTATAGAGCTAACAATTTGCTGAAGAGAAACCCTGTCATGTTTCATAAAGGCTGCATAGTAGTAGGTGGCAGATTTCAAAGTAACAGCTACCAAAGAGAGGGGTAAATTTAGAATGCCGTGTAAAATGCAGCTTCTGAGCCTAAACTAGAGGTTCAGCTTTGACCCTTGAGCTGCTGCTCAGGCATAAAGCCTATGCTGGTTGTTTTGTTTTTTTTTTTAGCAAAAACCTAGCACCTTGCCTAGAGTGGGCAAAGTAATTATGGGAAGGTGCTAGAAAATTAATGTGGTAATAAGTATCCAACAAAAAGCTGCGCATCTGAAAATGCTGGATGTAGGTACCCATGACTAGACCCCACAGCCTGCTAGTCTGAGGAGAAGAAATGTTATGTAAACAAGCTAATCAGGCAAGGAAGCCCATTCCAATGAAGCTTCCATTCCAGTTTGGTGAAATTCTGTCCAGTAATTTGACAATTAGTTTGCTTCTCGGATTTTTGTTTCAATGCAGAATAATAGATCTACAACACTATCAGCAAATTTGGGGATTTTCAACTGTCGAAATGAGGCTGTCACCGACTTGAAAAAAACCAAAAACTGACTTGACTCGCACAACATCATGAACATGGCTTCGACAAACACCATTTCAAGGCATACATTTAGTATATTTCTTCTGCTGTTGATAGGGAATGTTTAAAATGGTCCTGGGAATGATGATCAGGTTGACTGAAGCGTAAACACATCCCTGAGTTAGCAATCCCTGATCTGAATGTGGGTATATTTTTATTTTGCTTTTTGCTCACCATGACACGCTTTAGGATTTTCTGGAGGTGTGTCAGGTTTACCATCATTCATTGGTTCATTTTCATCAAACTCCCATGCACCTCCTATTTCTTAAATCTGTCTCTGCTGGAAGTTCGGTCCGACGAACCAATCAACACTTCTGTGTGCATCACGTGAAGCAGAATTTTCAGCAGAGTCCATTGTGCACATTGCGAGAATTTCCGAGGGTGTCTCGGAAATATTCTGAGATGTCCGCCATCTTATACAAATTCTTGGACGCAATTATCTACAATCTGGGCTTGGAATCTACACTTCTGCTCATCCGACATCGCCAAAAATATAAACTGTCGCTAGATTTTTACCTTCTCTACACTGAAACATTCACTCTCGACCCTGAATTTTTGGCCCTTCTCTCAGAAATTTGCATACAAGGGGCATGAGTAGGGCCATTCCAATGAAGTATTGGCGCCTTTTGAGAAATTTTTTTTTGACAGGCAATTTACGTCTTGATTTCGCCGCTTCATTTTTGAAGTGACAAACGCAAATGTGAGTAAACCATCTCAAAATTAAATACAAAACCTAAATTTGCTGCGTAATAAACTAAAATACCTGGATTTTTTCGTTGTAATTTGGGTGTTTTTCTTTTCTTAATTTGGGCGTTTTTAGACCTCGTTTATTTTGGGTGCCTTATAAAGGTATAAAATAAGGCCTGTATCTGCCCCTGTAAGGTCAGGTGCTTCGCACCGACCTTAAACATGTGTATTGGGTCATGGTTCGACCCTACCGATTCTTGTAAAGGGAAGCAGTTTATGAGCTGAAACTTCTCTATCCTATGGATTATCTTTTTTGTCCCTTATTGCATTCGAAGTTTACTCACCCGTTTATCGATATCACCATGCTGCAGCTGCACAAAGCGAGCACTGATAGCAGCTATGTAACTCTGCTGGTTAGAGAAGGCCACACGACCAGCCCCCTTGGGATACTTCAATTCTGGATCAGTATCTATACCAGCATAGCAGACACCACCATACAGACGGTCCATGATCATCGCCAACTCGACTGTGAATGTAATACGGATATATTAGTCCTTTGCACATTGTTATGAAAGAATATAAACTGTAATGACTTACTGGATAACTTGTCCATGACAACCAAATTTTGGTTGGGACATGACCTACATGTAGCCTTAAATGGTGCAAACTTCATGTGAGGATCATGAGACAATGTATATAATAGACAAGTATGAGGACAACAATGGGTCTTGACCAGGGGCTTTTCAGCTACACAAAGGCTTGGTCAATGCCTGAAGTATCGACCCAATAAACTGACCTTCACAGACAGAAGATCAAAATCTGCTGTTGCTTACAATTACATTTTAAACTTCATTTTAATCAGTTAGACAGGACGACTTTCATTTGCATTCCCATGCAATTTTGTTTTGTCAATGGCACCAATGAATGACACCCCATTTCTATTAGATTTTCCAATTTAGCTTTTGAATCTTATCCTGTATTCTATTTTTTTAATGCTTCCATTTGTCAAACTGGTCTCCTTGAATGTCCACATGTACGAGCTTACATTTTAATGCCCATGCAAGCATTTCTAAATCAAGTACATGTATCTAGAAACCATTGAAATGAATGAATGGGCAACAGAAAGCCCCCTCTGTGGCCTTAATTAATTTTCACAATCAGAATGTGATACAAAAACTTGCACCAGACTAATTGGAAATATAACTGAGTATAAAGTACATGTATGCCTTAGTACTTACCTGCCCGTAATGGTCTAGGCACTCCTCCCACAAATATTGTCTTCCTTGGATCCAGTGGCTGTGAACCATCCATCACAAAGTCAGAATCACTCAGGCTCCATGGTCGTATTTGAACCTAGAATCATCATCAGCTTATTAATATGTGCAAATTATGAACTTACCGAATAAATATATTTCATAATTCTTTTTTCGTTCTCAAGAGTTTCAGGTTCACCTCAAATTTAATAAAAATCTACATTTCTGAATCAGAGTTATAGCATGGACGTCACAATTTTCCTATGATTCCCAATTTTTGGGCCAGTGACTTTGACCTTTGAGCTAAACAAATAACAGTTCAACCTTGCTACATCATGGGATTCGCGCCAGTGGTTCTAGCAAAATTGCTTTGAAGGTGAAACCATGGAAGATAATACATGTGAATAATACAGGCATATTCTCACATTGCAAGTTGTAGTGACTTCTGAGTTCTCGTAGTATACAACTCAGTTGCACTCGTACAATTTCAGTCCAATGCTACAAGTCGCACCTTTTTCATCTGATCAGTTGCATGATACAAATCAATGGACTCCTCGTCAAGTTGTTAACACAAATCGCATCTTGAGAATATGCATTTACTTACAGGTTTATCTTTCATTGTAGGACTAGAAACACACCAGTAGAGTTTATCATCATCCACAATACATGACTCAATGAGAGCTTGGACAGACATCTCATCTTGGAACAACAGGAAACAATAGCCTGCAAATATCCACAAAACACGTTCTGTCAGTTATGCACACATAGTGCCTCAAAGCTGTTAACTAATGCAAGTGGAATATTTATTCGATCCCAGGAAGTGCAATTTCACATCAAGAAGCAAATGTGAGGCCTAACACGGCTTAAGACTGCATGCATGATCCAGTCTTGCGCTTTCTGATGTGCCAAAATAAAATGCACCAAAATTAGATGAGTGCAAAAAATTACTGAAAATCAAAAAAAAAAAAGATCATTCTCAGCTTACTTCCACAAAATATATTTAATTTATCACTTTTGAAGCAGGTTTAACAACCAGTCTATCAGCATGGTCAGTGAAGGTAGTGAATTTACCTTTATTTTGAATTTGGAAACATTTTTTGCAGCTATACGATGTGCCCAACTTAATGTAATCTAATGCCTTGCCTAACAAATAAAGTAACTTATCAGGTAATCTCTTACAATATTTGAACATGTAGTCATGCTAAAAAAATAAATCAATCAAAGAATCCCATTTTCAAACAAGAGCCCAAGGGGCTTCAATATACGCCCGTATATCTGGAATTACATTGGTCCAAATTTCAAGGTTGTTTAATAGCCTTGATTCCAATTGGTAGCTAGCAATCCAGAGAAAGGTCTGCGATTTTGTGCTTCTGAGAATGTAACATATATCACATCTTATATTCAATGACAATCTAAAATGGGCTTAACGCTTGGTAACTAGTTGACCTTGAAGCAAGAGCCGAGAGCTCACATATCCCACACTGAAATCAACAATAGTCAAACACAAAAAAAATAGTTTTCCTGCAAATGGATTCCTTTCAGCCGAGAGAATTTTTCATGAAGGAAGAAGAAAGTGATGAAGTAAACCTTTGTTCTTGGGTTAATAAACAGGTATGAAGTTCATGAAGGACCCCTCTCCCCATTGAATTGGTAAATGTATGGTTTTTATGTCACAACAGATTAACTAATTGTAGCTGTTTCAAACATGGAAGACAACTCCACAGGACAAATGCCATATACATGTAGGGGAGAGAACTCTGAATATTCCAACCTAACACATATAGTCAGCTAAACTTGATTCAGTTTTGGGGGACTGTGACCTTGACCTTTGACAAATTGATCTCAAAATGTATGGCTCCTCTTTGCCATGCGAGTAAGGTATACTCAAAGTTTGGTACCAATCATACCTTGAAACTAGAGATATCACATGGACAACAAGTGTTAATGGATGAATGGACAGAACGCAACATCGCATTACATGACCTCGTCTTCGACAGGCATATGAAAATGTGACTTAATGTGACACATCGTGTCTCCCTAATGTACCTACTGACACAAAAAATGTTATTTTTAATAATTTTCAGATGTTGGGATCACAGTGACCTTTGACCTAATTTTTGGTATATGACACTTCATTTCCCCCTATTGGATCCACTCGCAAAAAATTAGCATTTTTTAATGATTTCCTGATTTTTAGGTCACACTGACCTTTGACCTTGATTCTGGGGTCACAGTGACCTGGACTATTTGACCTTGATCTAAATTTTGGAACATGACAAAACGGCCCCCCATAATTTCTCAATGGATTAAAAAAATCATGATTTTTAACAATTTCAGGCTTTTGGGGTCACAGTGACCTTGACCTTTGACCTACATTTTGTTAGGTGACACATCGTGTCCCCCGAATGTATCTACTGACACAAAAAAATGTTATTTTTAATAATTTCCTGATTTTGGGGTCAGTGACCTTTGACCTTCGACCTTGACCTATTTTTTGGTATGTGACACTTCATTTCCCCCTATTGAATTCACTCACAAAAAATTCGAATTTATTAATGATTTCCTGATTTTTCAGTCACACTGACCTTTGACCTCTGACCTTGACCTACATTTGGTATGCAACACATCGTTCCCCCATAGGGCATCCACTCACCAAAAATTAGAACTGTAGATAGAAAAGCGTCAATGATCAATGATTTCCTGATTTTAGGCAACAGTGACCTCTGACCTCGACCTCAATTTTGGTACGCGACACATCGTCTCCACCTAGCGTATCCACTCACAGAAAATTGCAACTGTGGATAGAAAATGTTCACAGATATAGACCGGACACGAACACTTCAGTGATTTCCTGTTTTTAGGCCAGTGACCTTTGACCGCTGACCTTCATTTTGGTACGCGACACATCGCCTCACCGTAGGGTATCCACTCACCAAAAATTGGAACTGTAGATAGGAAACTGTCCCAGATATAGACCGAACACGAGAACCGGACAGACGGACGGAAACCGCCATCACATAATACGTCCGCCTTTTGGCGTCCGCAAACAATGAAGTCAACATAAACAAAGGTATGAAAACACATTTATTCGCCATTCATTATAACAGCAAATAGTATTGAACAAGAAGCCAGAGGATGCTAGGTCCCCCGCAGAAATGGCAGCAATAGTTTTGAGAGCGTTGTTGGTGTCAGGGAATACATGAGGGAGGCAATTGCTGCTTGCCATACTTAATCATCTTCACAAGTCCAGGTAAATCCTAAATCCTCGTAGAGGGTTTACCTGGACTTTTTTGGTGATTCGAATGATTTCTTGAGTCGATGCCTCTATTATACAATCTCATACATTTCATCCCCCCGCGCTTGTTTTGAATTAGCATGTCGGTATCCCCAGCCTGCGGATTGGCCTAATCAACCAGCTTAGCGCGTTCACTGATTGGGTTGATTCAGGAGAAACCCCTTCATCTATTTATATCCAGAACTCGTATGGGTAACTAACCAAGCCAGTGTATCGATCCCAATAGATCGATCGATACACTGGCTAGCGAGGATGTACTTAATGAGAGTTACTGTAACCCTGTAATCTTATATCAACTTAGATTTTTCCATCAGGTGTTTTTCATGGGAATCTGATCCCCGTCAGCACTCTCGCAAAATAATTTGCGGGAATCCAACAGATTCCCATAAAATAATTAGCAATCTGTATAGAAATGATAGCATTGGATTCCCGTGGATTCCCATAGAGCTGGGTTGCAAGAATCTATTTGGATTCCTGTGAATTTTGACAAAAAACAATACCTGCATGGTGTATGCATGCCAAATTTGAGAAGAATCCAGGATCAATCAATCAAATTAGAAAAGCTTCTAGTCAATCACCTGTTGCATATGTAGTAAGAATTTGGTGAGCCTAGGTGTAATTCTTCAAAAGTCATCACCAATACTCAAATTTGACCTGTATAAAATAGGTTAAGGGGAGTCATCTTCACCAGGCCCCACTCCCAATTGCTTATATGAATTTACAAAGCCTGGCTATAATCCCTCAAGAGATACTGTGCTAACAAGCAAGATGGACCAACAGATGGATGAACTGACCAAGCAGACTTTGACCAATCTTGACCGAAGGGTAAAAATCACTAGGCTTAGACTTTTTTGTTATCGCAATCCACATTGAGTCTGAACTGTACTTAAAGCATAAACACAACTGTATTTTCAATCACAGTGGCTTTGACCTCAACATGAATAAGGTTCCTCTTTGACCCATGGGTAAGTTTGGAACCAGTCCATGACCAGATATTGCAGATATTGCATGGGCAATTCACTGTTCTCTGAATATTTCCAACATCTGTCTAATTGCTATTTTCATCAAGACATCATGCATTAATTCACACGATGTCGATGGCTGCTATTGTTATTTTTCGGTTGATGCAACTTTCTGAGGAGTAAAACTTTGCGAAGGCGCATATCATTTGGGCGGGAATTCGGAAGGAATTGATCTTCCTGTTTTCCCAGCTGATTTACCACTACCCAATCTTTCCTTTGATATGTATGTTTTTTGCTGCCTTTGTGAGATTAAGCAGTAGTTGACAACCTTCCTCAAGCATGCATGCATGCATGTTCCCTCGTTTCATTTTCATATGTCTCAACAGTCAAACTTTACTTCTGTGAAACACGGCAGCATAGGCCTATGGATCCACGCACATATATTTTCCTACACGTACACAACGCGATTGGCTAAGCACTGGAATACCCGGGGTAATTAAACCCATGGAAAACATGTCCGCAGTCGGTATCGTATCGAAACATTTCCCAATTGGCAAAAAAATCAAATGTAGAAGTCCCATTCCTGACCTGCACACGCTAAGTTTATAAAGTATTTCCATGTTTAATTTTTCTTGGTAATTCGTATTTATACATCTTTTTTTTTTAGTTTGGTTGCCTAAATGTTTTAGGGAACCAAAGTGACACTAGATACAGCCCTAAAGGCTAAGTTGAGTCAGGCTATTCTAAATTATTTGGGGGATTGTAAAATTTGAGACGCATTTGAAACACCCTCGGCACCCGTTTAGGCACATTATGATGCGCAATCGTGCACCTCAAATCACAAATGATTTACATTGTAAATGTGTTTGCTTTCCGCTTATTTGCATTTTATTTCACATTTCCTCCAACATGAAAAAATAGTCCTTATAAAACATGAAGCTGCGCTATCGAAACCCCTCGGCTCTGAACCCCAGCTATTTATAATGTAAGGGTGTCTCTACCAATTGATTGGCTTGTGGGAAGAAATATTTACCCCTGGTATTGTAAGTGTACTTTCTTTGAAAAAAAAAAATTGTCTAAGAGAATAAATCAATAAATCAGTCATCCAATCAATAAATAAATGTGATGGTATACTAACATGATATAGAAATAATATGCAAACTTAACATAGGAATTAGTGGATTTTGTTAGACAAGGGGCATAACTCTGCAAAATACTTTCTGACACGACTCATTTTCGATAGGCATCTAGTGTCATTTTCAAAACAGATTTGCAGGCATTCTTCGCATTGTGTAAGAGAATAAATCAATAAATCAGTCATCCTATCAATAAATAAATGTGATAGTATATAAACATGATATATAAATTCTATGCAAATTAACATAGGAATTACTGGATTTTATTAGACAAGGGGCATAACTCTGCAAAATACTTTCTGACACGACTCATTTTCGATAGGCATCTAGTTCAGGTCAAGAGAAACAACTGCATCACGTTAGGATGTTGTATATGGAACGGTTCTGAAATTATCACAATAAGAAATCATAAATGGATTTTTATTTGTAAAAAGGGGCATAACTCTGCAAATATTGTCCGAGATGACTCATTTTCGATAGGCTTCTGATTTACGTGAAGATAAATAGATGTAACAAGTTTGGTTGCCATGCATGAAACGGTTCTGTAGATATCGCGGTAACGGACGTACGGACGTACGTAGGGGCGGACGTACGTACGGACGGACAGCCGTACATGATGACGACAATACCCCTAGGCCAAAGTTGGCCGAGGGGTAAAAAGGAACAAATAACAATGTCAATTTTATTTTTTAGATCCTCCATCATGTCCATTGTCAGAAAATCTTGCTTCACCTCTACTAATAAGGAAATAATGTCTGGCCTCCGCATTATAAACATATTTAACTTGTACAGAGTTGTAATTATGATAACTTCATGCAGCCATATATGGCCTAGCAAAATGTAAACACTCCTATATAATCTGCTGCAAGTTGCACTTCATTCAAAAATGTTGCTGCTTTAAAGCATCAATCATTACTGCCAGCCTTTCCTCCTTGTATCACTTGACTAAGCAGTGTGGGGTGAAAAAAAAATCAATGATACAATAACTCCATCCAGACATAGTTAATATGTGATATGTAATTTGGTGTTAGTGGGTTGCATGTACATGTACAGCAGCCACACCTTTCCTGCCCTGAAAATCAATATAAGAGCAAAGACTGGCTTCCGGCAATCAATGTTGAGACTCAAACAATTAAAAGCTGCCAGCACACATCATTTCTGAATTTTACCTTTGGGTGGAAAGTAAGACTTGCTCTCTGCTTTGTGTGGCCAGTCTACAACCAGAGGACCAAATCTACGGAAAGCTGCAGTAATTTCCTCTGAAAGTTCAACAAAAACAGAAAATATATAATCTCTAATAGCCAGTTCTGCAAGTGGTATTGTATTAAATGATGTGGAGTTCATTTGAATAAGTAATACAATCCACATGTGACATCCTTGATACATCCTTGAACGAAACATCCCTAATGTTTTCTATATGCACTTATTGAAGTCCAAGAAGCCTCCATTCAGATTTGGTCAATGATATTAGCAATAGCCGGATATCTTGATAACATATTTATCAGAAATACTTGTGTATACAGTCCAGCCTCACTATAAGGCGCCTGGATATAGCGCTGATTCTGATATAAGGCGGGTGCTATAGTGTTCCCCAAATTAACGCAGGAAAGAAGCAAGATTGCTTAAATGTATGCCCCCCCCCCCCCCTTCCGCTTTAGTCCGACACTGCCCTGCCATTGTGCTGTTCTGTATTGGTCGGTGGAGGCCCTGAGAGCAGATTCCCTGAGAACTGTTAAAATTTGTATATGTTGTCTTTGGAATGCTAGAAATTGTGTTTGCGTCCGAGATTTGTAGAAAATCCCGTCTCCACAATACACACTCCAGTGTTATTTGCTCTAGTTTTATAGCAAAATAAATAAAATAGCATACAAAATTAGGTTTTACTGCAAGAGAATGCGCTTTCCCCGGCTTTCTTGACTTGAAAACGTCAAAATTCAACGGAGAAATCATCTTCTTTCGACCGCATTTGACAGCATTCGAGGTTTACTTGGCCATTTTTATGTTTGACCTCTCATTGGAAAGCTTGACCTTTCTACACATGACATAACCTGGGACGGATGGCGAAAATAAAATGGAGGATACGATTGGATTATAAAATGATGTAATTCCATCCTTCCAGCCACTGCCTACGCTTGTCTCAATCTGTTGGCTGTTAGAGGTCACGTGGGCACAATTACGCATACCGATTGACTCGTCAGCTCAGCAGACATCTTGAAAATTGTTCGACAAACTTTGCGGATCAAGACTCATAAAAATATGGAAATATACTTTGCTGGTCGTCGTTGGCAGTTTTAATCATTTGGGGAATATTCACCACGCTTTACCAGTCGTGTAAGTTCAAAAATACAGGAGTTAGGATGAGGTTTCGATTATGGTCATATCGGTACGCACTCTCGTTACCCCTGTATACCGGGAATAATCGGTGGGAGGGTTAAGGTTTAAAGTCGCGTCCAGCAATAAAAAACATTGCAATTATGAACATTGTACACATAGTCTCTACTTTGTGAGTACTACATGTACATACCTGATCAGCAGAGCCTAGGAACTAACCTTCATCAATATCTGGTGGAAGGCCCCCAACAAAAACTTTCCTAGAGAAGCGCTCGATACGTTCCATTCCTGGCTGTGAACTCGGTGATCCCCGTGGTGACAAGTTCGGGACAGTCTGGTCAAGGCAACCATCGTCTAAAATGTGGTTCTCGTCAACGAAAGTATTACAGTTGAATGGAAACTTTCCTGTAATACACACATATATAACATAACTATCATGTCTGTATTTACCATCAACAGTGTTTCACGATATGAATGATGCCAGCCCTCGAAATTCAGAATAATTATTGGAGAAGTAATTCTTGGTGCATGCGACCCTAACTCGAACAGCCAGAATAACAGTTTTGTGTATGTCTACCAGCAGGTTTAATGCTTATTGTTATATGTAGGAACATGCAGATTGATTTCAAGATCCAGAAAAAGGATCTTCTACTGGAAGCCCAACAAGAAAAAAGAAACAGCTGTCCTTCCTTTCCACAACCTTTACATAAATCTATACATACCAACTGCAATGATATGTTACTGTAAAAGCTTCAGAAAAGAAGGCTTTCTGTGTTTCCAGTGCATATCGCATTTTGGCAGTTGAAGTGGGTCAATACTAATATTAACTTCACCCAGAGTGCTAAGTTCCTATATAAGCATCAATTCATATAAGGGTTTAGGATGTACAAGTTGTACATGGGTATAGACTAGTCCATATGCAATACATAAACAGCTGTACATGTAGGACATCAACAAGTGGATCATGATGCACAGTACATGCACAATCATTAGTTCAGCATTTAACGCGGCATGTACATCATCCTTTACTGCCTGTGACGGGGAATTTCATTAACAATAGGCTCGTTTTCCTGAATGCCAAGGCGGTTTGCCCGAGATGGGTTTACTTTATGGGTCCTACTGTTGTGTCATCAAACTAGCTAGACGAACTACTGCTTTCACTGAACTTGGAATTTGGGAACATAAAACTAATAAAATCCACGTATTTCAGTCCAGCGCCCATTCTACATGTATATTAGTTCACCATGGAACAACTAAATTGGTAGATTTTTTATAAATGTGAAAATCCTGTATTGATGAGACAGGTGGAAAAATAAGTTACCTGTCTCAAGTGACAGGTACATGTAGCCAAATTAAAAACAAGTTTTGCTCAAAAACCTTCAAGATGAATGCAAAAAAAACTGACCAAAATTAATTACTGCAAAGTAATTTGACAAAAATAAAACTATTTCTGAGATACTGTTGAATCAGGCCTCCATGTATGTACTGGAAGATTTTTTCCCCCAGAATTTATGCAACATTACAAAACACAAAAGCAACAATATTGTATGTATCATTAGCATGTTCAGGCCACTGTTGGGAGGAGACAGAAATCATTCTTACCTGTCACATGACACGGATAATTTTGTTTTAACATATCAACCCCTGAGAAGACCTGAAGACCTGACCTGAAGAAGTGGTTTAAATGTGGCTGAGAATGTTTGGCGCAACAATTTATGCATGACGTACCATCCTTGATGGTCTCAAAGCACTAATATAGTGTTTTCATCAATCATGCAAATTCTATGGGCAGTATTTAATGATGTGGCTGTCATCACATTTGACCATTTCCAAACTGAGAAAGTGTGTTGAAATATTGCGATTTATGGACCAACATGGAAAAGTAGCGAATAATGAAAAATATGAAACACTGAAAAAAAACAAAAAACATGCGGTACAGTAGGTCATATAATGTGAGGGCGGCTGATGGGAAACGAGGAATCAATCTGCCAATTTCTAGAGCTGAAATGAATAGTCAAATACATCCGCAGTATGTTAAAATTCTGAATATTCGAATAGTAAAATGACAAAGTTGAATATTTGAGATGACCCCTTAACATTGCAACACACACGTGACACTGTCAAAATGGCTAGCAAATAGCTGTGTGGCAACAGTTCAAGTTGAGTGATGATGGCAACAAGTTTGAATGGGCTACACAGGATCTTGAATTCTCGAATAGACTACAGTACTGTAAGCCGCGCCTGAAATTCTTACTCGAACCCCTAATGGACAGTATGTGCGACCTCATTCAGTGTTTTCACTCCATGTGGCTCCAAGGCGGAAAAGGTCATTGTCACTTGATTGGTTGTTTAGCATGACCTTAATTTTTTAAATACACATACTACATGCTGTAATTATTTATTAATAATTATTAAATTGCAAACCAATTGTATACAAAGCATGAGTAAGTTTTACTCATGAAAATGTAAATCCCTCATCTATTTTAATTATTTGCCCTAAAACTATAGATGAGGGCTGGTCATGCTAAACAACCAATCAAGTGACAATGGCCAAAAGGGAAGTTGGGAGTTTCTCATTTATGGTACCGTTTAATACTGACTGAAATTTTAATTGACACAATAAAGCTGTCCAGAGAATCCTGATGCCTGTACTCATTACTTATATACGAGCCTTGGTAAGATCTAGCATTTATACTTTTCGTGTGCTGCACTAGGCAATGGACTCGTTGTTCACAACTGGCGATCAATTTCGCCAATTAATTTCTCGAGGACACTGGCTGGGTTGACCATAATTACCCTTGATTGATACATCTTTTATT
The DNA here is from genome assembly GCA_036873755.1 of Hanleya hanleyi. Taxonomy (NCBI): domain Eukaryota; kingdom Metazoa; phylum Mollusca; class Polyplacophora; order Lepidopleurida; family Hanleyidae; genus Hanleya; species Hanleya hanleyi. The sequence continues at coordinate 111,411 of JAVTVY010008113.1, read as the reverse complement.
TGTAGTAATTAAATGAAATAAGACAGGAAGCTATGATCATGTTTACCCGCCAATGTCAGTCAACGGATCGACTGCTGGACTGCCTGGTGATCCAGGTTTGCTAACGAATGTTCGAATTATACTATTTGATAGTACTGCCGAAGCTTCGAATGCCAAAAATTCGCCATTCGTTTAACTTTCAGTTCTAACAATTTCGAACACAACTGTTTTACTTTGAAGTCAAGAAAGAAAATCAGTGACAAAAAAATCAACATTACTCATCTCCCTTCCTTTATAGATGTTACGACGCTATAGACTGTAGTCGGTGTATGTACATGTATGTACCCTTTCATTCATTTCAGGAGGACATACAATAGCAAACTGAAAGGATCCAATAACATCACAATGGAAATGAGACAAAGGGACGACGATTTTCTTACAATGTAGCCTTGTCATTAAATTTCCTTTTCTTACTGATGTCAGTTTATACTTTAAGAAGTACCAGGGTTTCATACACGTCGTGTTTTGACACGCGTATTCGGTGTCAAAACTCCAGTAAAAACTCAATTTTGCCACCAAAAACTGAAGTCTGAGTGTTTTAGAAGGGAAAAACTGAAATTTTGGAAAAAAACCTGAGGTCTCCAAAGGCCAATACTTCGTAATTTCGTAATTTATAATCGAAAGATATTGCGGGCAAACAATCGGGAAATGGGGAATACCAGAATAAATAGGTCGGCATCTTAGGTCATTTCTGTGAAGTTCGTTACCGCTTGGTTAAACTTCGGTTTGCAGAGCGCTAATTATTTATGTCCGTTTCCCGAACTGTTATCGGGGTCATGCCGTCGGTAACCCTAAAGCCTGTATTCATACTAAATGTATGTGGAGGTTTCCGAATTGCGTTGTGTGGCGAAAAAAAAAAAAAATGCTGGGAAAGTTTGACATGTGGGAAGGATAAGCCCCCAAAGATGTCTGACTCTCCTTGGAATGGGCAGGTAAATATCTGACCATCGCTGAATAGTATTTATGATAAAGGAGACGATGTAATCTTCGCATAGGGCATTTGTTTTCACTCAAAGTTGAACGATTCTTGTCGTGTTGTTGTTGTAAAGAAACTGGCATGTCGTTCGCATGTACGCATTGTATGATGTTGAAACTGAAACCAAAGTTTGATTGTACCGTAGTTAATAAAGTTTGAATGGATAATTCAAAGACGAACTGATTTAGCCACAATATAAACCTGACTAGATCATTCTTTGATTTGAAGATACATAAAGAGTTGAAATTTTTTTATACTGTCAAAACTTTTTTTAAATTTAATGAGATGGTGCAAACATGGCGGTAAAAACGGATCCGATTTTTACCTCCATGGTGCAAACAAACCAAAACAACTGAAGTTGATTTTTAAAATTACTAGACTAGGCATCCATTTTCTGGCATTGAATTTAACTGATCTGTCTATAATCCTGAAACAAGTGTCCCACATTACCCAATAGGGCAGCACAGAAACATTTCAAATGTCTGCAACATCAACAAAAGTCTGGCGTATTGCATTTACATGATTTAGGTCAAACGTTATGGGCAAATCCATTCTTTCAATAAGGGTCTGGAGTCCGCATGATCCTATCGAAAGTGAGCCAGCTGCCTTTGCGCAATAGTTTACAAAATTGTGCGCCTTTTCAAACAGAATTCATTTCATTTTTATGAGTTTATGACAATTGCTTGTCTTCAATCGTGTAAAAAAATTTTTGCATTGTCTTTTCATCTCTCTTTTTTTAATTTCTCTTTTGAATCCAACCCTGGAGTTGTACTGGACTTTTAATTTTAGTCCGAATATTTGCCAAATTTCACATCAAATCTTTTGAAAAAAGTTGAAATTCCCACACAAAAATTATAATGTAAGGTTTTGAAAGGGAAGTCTGGTCCAGATCCAAGTGGTTTTTAATTAGCGTAGCTGAAACGTTTCAAAACTTGCATACTTAAATTGGACATCATTTGCAAGCCAGGAACTGATACATCGATTTCATTCAAAATTACCAAGTTTGTAATTTTAAAAATTAATTTGAATTGCCTTGTGTAATCTTGTCTTGTTGACATCCACAATGTGACATAATGTGCTGAAAATAGATGGTATCTTAGATCTTGGTAAATTAAGAACATTAAGAACTGAAGATGTTAAATTATCTGTTTGTATTTTCACAATTCAAATACATAGCGGTATTGACAGGCTCCATTGAAGGTCGTATGAAAATTTGTTATATACATTACTTATGGCGGTTGCAAAATTAGAAATAAACTAAATAGAAGTCTGTCGGCCGGCGACAAAAACGTAAAAATACTCAATTCAGGGGGGAAAAATATTGAATTTTCAGTATCCGGTGGCAAAAATGTGGACTTCTATGAAACCCTGAGTACATGTAAATACCAGTCGGTTAAATGCAATATAAACGGTCACTGATAGGTACATGTACATGTATACAGGCTGTGTTTGAATGCATCTCAACCAAGCCCAAAAACCTCAAATTTTGGCATACTATCCATGATGTATTCATGTTTTAACGTTGTCATCCCAACATGAATCTCTAACAAAAGCCAAAATGGCTTCAATATATGCCTGCACAAAATTCAACCAGATTTAAATTTTGGAAAGTTGAATAATGTAGATTCTTAAATACAACATGTTTAGGAATTCAGTGACCATTGATGTTTTGATGTCCATGATGTTCATATGTGAAAATGTAACTGGTATAATTCGTAATTGTAATTCGGTAGTAATTGAAATCAACATTATACATACATACAATTTCATTCTGAAAATTCCGAATCAAAAGTGGATGTCAGTTACTCAAATTACAGTACATGTATGCTGCAGCCTGTCAAGACAGAGTATATGTTTAAAGTATTTGGTCTCTTGATACAATTTTACAGAGTTGAGAGTTTGGCTTAGGTCAAATAATGACCCAATTCACTGTGTGTCTGATAACATGCTAGATTGTTGTGGGAGCAAGGCACATGATGATCTACAAACGCATGTACAAATATATTCAACCGAACTACATGTACATATTTCTAAATATACATATAAGGCCAAAACTAAAATATAGTTTGTTTGCGGTAACGCAACTGACCCGCTGAAAATGGGAGCGACCCAAAAGTTTTTTTTAGATTTTTTTTTCTCAAAAGAATAAAAATGTAAAATCATGAAGAAATTATTCACATCGGAGAATTGTGTGCGCCACAAACACAACCAGTAACTGTTATGGGAGCTGCAGAGTTAATCTAGTTTCCAAAGCCGCGAACATAAGTTCCTCCCACAGCAGTTCCTCCCCATATGGTGGCCATATTAAGCAAAGTGTGAAGTCCCCCAGGAACAAGGTCTGCCACAAACCAGTTCTGTATCTGTTTGAAAAAGTCCGCCAACTTTTCAGGCACTAGGCGAAAGAATAGCAGATGACTCTCACTCAATTTGCAGTGCACATCATTGGATGCCAACAAGGGGGAAAATTTTTGGGGGGAAATTTAATAAAAGAAATATTGTTTAATAAAAAAAATAAAATAAAATGCCACCGACCAACCCAACATTTTTTGAGGGACTTTGTTACCGCAAACAAACTATATTTTAATTTTGGCCTAATGCTTAAATTAGAATACTTCTGTACATGTTGAATGTTGCAAATGATGCATAGACTTGAGACTGGACTTGCATGTATGCCTCTGGTCTATGGTTATGGCTTGCAGTGGGAGAAACTCAATTTATGATTGCATAATCCACCAAAGTGGAGTTTGCAATTTGTCACAGCATAGTTTCGAAATAAGTCACTTTCTGGTAGATGTAGATTTCTGTCATCAATCTTAATCTATACTAAAGTATAGGCATGCTCAATATCTGAGCAATCCTGATATATATGTACCATGTTTAAGATGATCTCAACAATCTCACTGGGAAAATTGAGAGAAATCCTGAATGACATTTGGTAACATTTTGACCCCTGGATATTACCTGGACAACGAATATTCCAATGTGTGTGTATGAGAAATCCATGCCAGTGAAGGCCATATTTGACAAAACATCTCGGTGAAAAGCAACATTTCTTCCACCTTATATAAAGGTGCTTCCCAAATTTGAAATCGATCAAAGCATCCTGTCAAAAAATACTGCCCCGACAAGGAGTATTCCATGTACAATGGATCCAAGATGCCATACTTGACGATACCTCGCACCTATTTGTGCCACTCCCCAAATTTGAAATAATTCAACACATCCTGTCAAAAGATATTGCCCGGACAACAAAAATGTTATGGAAACATGGACACCCGGTATCCCCAATAATTAGATGTAACCTACTTCTAAATAGGCCTAAATTAAAAAGGAGTTTCTATGAGGTCACCCGACATTTTTTTTGTCAATATATTATTTATCATTCGTTGTCATCAGATACCAAGTTTAACGTGGAGAGAAGTCATACCTATTTAATATCATCATCCCCAGAAATATGGAGGGAAGAGAGGTGGCGGTCTACGTGAAGACGGCAGCATGAAGTCGACGGCATTTCAATCCGACGGGAGTTACAAAACAATATCAATGACAAACAACGCTTCCCATTTGTTCTTGCAGCATTCTTGCCATGATATTTGATATTCATGTAAGTATATATTATAGGGCATATATATTTAGCAGTCATACCAAAAAGCAGTGCCCTTTTTTCATTAACCCTTTCACTGATTAAACCCGGTGCACAGGGTCAGGGATAGTGCGTACCCATACGACCATACCCGGTAGACCGGGTTAGCTTTAAACCTGTTGGCCATCACGATGGGTACAGCACTTTTATTTTTTTGCATTCGTTTTGACGGAAACCTATCAAACACTGTATACTTCTGGAAAGTCAAAACCTTGATCAATTTGATTCTCGAAATTGCTTGTTTGTTTCGCAAAAGAAATAAAGCAAAATTAGATGTTGAACGGAAAAAATCGGAGCGAAAATTTTTTCCTCACATACCGTGTGACGGGCCTGTCGGCAGCAAGCCGCAGAAATGGAAAAAATCATCGAAAACCTCTTCCTAACTCCTGTATTTTTGAACTTACACGACTGCTAAAGTGTGGTGAATATTCCCCAGACGATTAAAACTGCCAACGACGATCGATGAAGTTTATTTCCATATTTTTACGAGTCTTGATCCACAACATGTGTCAAACAATTATCCATTTCATTCAAGATGGATTCCCCCGCCGGCCGACGAGCCAATCGGTATGCGTAATTTTGCCCACGTGACCTATATCAGCCAACAGCTAAGAGACCGGCGTAGACACTGGCTGGAAGGATGGAATGATATCATTACAATCCAATCATATTCTCCGTTTTATTTTCGCCATCCGTCCCAGGCGATGTCATTTATAGAAAGGGGAAAGCCCACGCTTTCCAATGAGAGGTCAAACATTGCAAATGGCCGAGTACAACTCGAGATAAACACTGTCAAATGCGATCGAAAAAAGACGATTTCTCCGTTGAATTTTGACGTTTTCAAGTCGAGAAAGCCGGGGAAAGCGCATTCTCTTGAAGTAAAACCTAATTTTGTATGCTATTTGATTTATTTTGCTATAAAACTGGAGCAAATAACACCGGAGTACTCATTGTAGAGACGGGGTCCCTATGCTTTTCTACAAATCTCAGACGCAAACACGTTTTCTAACATTCCAAAGACAACACATACAAATTTTAACAGTTCTCAGGGAATTGGTCGTCAGCAGGTCACTTTTGTCAGGGGAAATAATCGGTGAAAGGGTTAACCAGGCATTCTGATTTGAGGCGCGCGATCACGCGCGCGCACCATCGCGCTGCTGAAAAATAATCAAGGCTTGTGTATTCCACGTGCCTCTCATTTTTTTTGTAAAAAAAAAAAAAAAACACAAAAAGGAAGCAATCAGAGATTGCTCAATCTGGCACTGCCCCGCCATTGTTCTGTTGTGTATTGGTCTGTGGAGGCCTAATTTGGATAATTATAAAAATTCTGTTTGTCACTTTTTTCGGCATGCCTCGCATAATACATATTCCAAGTATCGACCAACAATGTTTTGATGCAAGATGGTCGCCTGGGTGCTTTCGCCAAATCCAAAAATGTGACCTGGTTATGAGATCTACATTTCTTGAGAGTATATTGTGGTGAAATTATGAAGCGATCGTGAACTTTGAATTTTGCACTCAATTCACTCTTTTGGGGCAATTTCATACTTCAGGACCTATGTGGTCTGCTTTGGAATGTAGAATAACAATTTCATAGCCATTTTCCCAGTCCAAATCGGTTATGGACGGAGATCCAGCCTGGACAAATAAATATATCTCATTCACTTAGATTTGATGAACAAAGGGCCATAACTCTTGAAAATATAACCGAAAGCAGAGAAACTTCACGCTGCACAACTATGGGGCATTGACCACATATCATGCAAATTCCATACTTGTCCATACAATATTAACTGAGATCCAGCCCGGACAAGTCCCAACTCACAAAGATTTCAAGAACAAAAGGGCCATAACTCTTGAAAACATACGCAAAACACGGAGAAACTTCACGCTGCACAACTACAGGGCACTGACCACATATCCTGCAAATTCCATAATTGTCCATACAATATTAGCCGAGATCCAGCCCGGATAAGTCCCAATTCACAAAGACTTGATGAACAAAGGGCAATAACTCTTGAAAATATACGCGAAACGCGGAGAAACTTCACGCTGCACAACTACAGGGCACTGACCACATATCCTGCAAATTTCATAATTGTCCATACAATATTAACCAAGATCCAGCCCGGACAAGTCCCAATTCACGGAGATTTCAAGAACAAAGGGCCATAACTCTTGAAAATATAGGCGAAACGGGGAGAAACTTTACGCTGCACAACTGTGGGGCTCTGACCACATATCATGCAAATTTCATACTTGTCCATACAATATTAACCAAGATCCAGCCGGGACAAGTCCCATTCACAGAGATTTCAGAAAAAGGGCCATAACTCTTGAAATTATACCGGAACTCGGAAAAAGCTCTACGCTGCACAACTACGAGGCGCTGGCCACATTCCATGCAAGTTTCAATCCTGTCCATCACATATTAACCGAAATATCGGGCGGACAAGAAATTTGGACGGACGGACAAAGCGAGAGGGGGGGGGGCATAATGAAAACGGTATTTCTGTACTCTCAAACTCCGATTGCAATGTCTAGCAATCATATGAGTTGTTTCCCTTGAGCAAAACGGTAGTTACTTTGTACAACCCCGATCCCATAGTTTCTTTCATCACCGCATTCACTCAGCGGGTATACCATGACAACATGAAGCCATGATCGGACCGAGTACCTGGGAACGTGGTTCGTGACTTCTGTCGGTGCAAGTATGGCGGGCAGTTGAGGAGGGTGACGGACCTTCAACATGGGAGATGTTTATTCTCCTGTGTTTCTTATAACTTCATTCTGTGATGTCCAACATCCAGACAGTTTCAGCACTAGTCAATCAAAGAATTATATCTAGTAGAAGGCGGCTTGTTTGCACCAGTTTCCAAGAAAACTAATTATCGTAAGGTTAGTTTCTTGCTGAATGAAGCAATCAACTGTTTCAATAACAATAGCAAGACCAGGGTTTTTTTTAGGCAGTTTTTCATCGTGGTATTCCCGATGAAAACGAATTTGAATTGAGTTTTTGCGATTTTTTCAAAATTGAGTTTTGAGCTAGAAATTGAGTTTTCTGGGTTTTGGGGGGAAGTGCGCGCCATAGGCGCGGAAAAAAATTGAGTTTTCTTCATACAAGATTGAGTTTATGTAACACAGGGGCGAACAAAAATGTCCCAATCACGGGAAAGTTCTCGCGACCGAAACAGGCCTCTTGTTTTGTGAGACAACAGGCGAGTGACAATCACTCGCCTTATTTATTCTCAGGAGTGTGGTTAGCACACCTAAAATCACACCCCTTAAATGAGTCTAGGCGAGTGATGGGTTATCTCCCTTGATAGCAGACGAACAGTGACCAATAATGATGTGAAATTTGACAGTGAGTGGTTCTCCTGCAATTTTTCTTTTCAAAAAATGAGGTGGGTGTTTTTAAATTTATTATTATTAATTTTTTTATTTGGCACACATGTTCTTTCAAACTTAGAGCACCAGTGGAAAGTTGATGTCAACATTGATATGTCAAAGACAACTATTCCCCTAATTTCTGCAATTAGAACTCATTATATCAAAGAATTTAGATCCAACTAACACCCTTTTTAAAGAATGAAAATTTATGGGGAGTTAACCAGTATCCCAACTATATTTACTTATATTTATCAGAAGTCTCCCCTTGTAAATTGCTGATTCCAATAAATTAGAATCAGCCACCAGAGTCCCATTGGAATGATCAATTAACTGAAATGTCTGCATAGAAAAACTTCCACTTGTGAATAGAAGCCAAAGAAAAGAAGCCGACAATATTATTTACCAACTGGAAGAAAAAAATCAGATAGTCCGATTCCGTTTCATAACAGGTCCGACTTTTGCATGCACCGGACTACCGCGCAAGAGGTGACGCGCAACCGGAAGTAAATTTGGCGCGGGAAATGTTGATAGAGAAAACCAACAACAAGGTCCAACAACAATGGCTAAAGATCGGCTTGAAATAAATTTTCAATGGATTATTTCTTGGATTGTCCGTTCCTTCAGATAGATCTAGACTTCTAAAAGGTATTTACGAAATTTGATCGCATTTTATCGTTTTTGCTATATAAAATCCTACTTGCCGCTTGCGACAGGTAGGCCTAGATTATTTTTGCAAGACAAGTTGTCGCCGGAAAAATTCACTTGCCGGCGGCACGTAGGCAGGCGTTATTTCGACCGCTGACCATTTAACCGGACGTAAACACATGCGTTGCTGTCGGAAGGCAGTTTAATGGCACACGTAAGTTGGTAATGAATTTGCTGCTTTTACTGTTTTTTAACGCCCGCGAAATGCCAGGTGCGCTATAGTCGCGCACCTAGTTCCAAGTTCAGGAGCGCGAAGGTGCGGGAGTGCGATCGCGCGCCTTAAAACGAGAGGCCTGCCGAAAGTTCACAATACAAGGTTGTTGTTGTTGTTGTTCGTGTCACCTTCGTCTCTATGTCAATAAACGTCCGTATGAGAGCCCACTCTTCACTTCATCCCTGCCACTTCCCGGGTTTCCGTATGTTTGTTTAGCTGCAGACACCGCGTCTCATCATGGGATATCCAGTGAAAATGGAACAAGCTCAAGAAGCTTTCGCGGGGATTATTTTTTTTGTCGTTGACTACAGCGCCTCTACAATGTCGTAATATCACGACATTATGACGTTTTACGTTGATTTATCTTATCTCATGACAAGGGAGACAATTCGCTGTCGAGTACCGCCAGATACAATTTCAGCGCCATTTTCTTTACCTCAACACGTGGCAGACGATCGACAAACGTAAGCGAGAAAATCTCAAGAACACAAATGAAAAATATATTTGTCATACTCTGAAATTTTTTCAACTTCTTTGATCTGTTGGAACTCTGTTTGAACGCGTATAATACCTGCCTCATGTCGAAGTGAAGTGCTTCGCCCTGCACGTTGGCCTGCGTTTTGTAGTGCAAAACAAGCAACATGCAATGCCTTGTTACGGTAAATTGAGAATTGAGAATTTATCGTTTAGACTTCAAAACTAACGAATAAATTATTGTAATACACGAATGCTTGGGAGGCATTTCTGTAAAAATCGTTCATCATGCTTTATTTCTGCCTCGAAATTAATTAACACATTATTACTCCTGTGACAGTGTCACTTGTTTTTCTACCACAATGAAGTCAGTTTGAAAGTACTGACAAATAAATATAAAACGGCATATTGGAAGGTGAGAATAAATTTTATAAATTCAATGCACTTACAATGGAAAACGAACTTGGTTCCGTGGTGTGTCGTTTCAATTCATGCTACAAAATTCGCAGGGCTAAAATCAAAGGGGGGGGGGGGGGGGCTGAGTGTGGATCATGAGATGTATGTGATCGCAGTGCTCCCATCACCATTCAACGGAGGTCGTTCAATGAAACATTGACCTTGGCTTAAGGGTAAAATAATAAAAAAATAAAGATAAAACAAGAGCAAGTTGTTTTCTCAGCAAATATGGGGCATTCATGTCTTGTAACAATTTGTTTTTTACCTGTCTCCACCAAGCATGACAGTTTCAATACTTATGCCAATTTAATACAAGAATTTTTTACATTCTACGATTAAAACAAAATAAAAATTGAGTTTTATAATTTTTTAGATGAAAAAGGCAGAAAAATTGAGTTTTAGTGACATTGATATGCGATATTTGAAATTGAGTAGGTGAAAAATTTTTGCCTAAAAAACCCCTGAAGACATCGTAAACCACACTCCTAACTTCAGCAAAAGCACTCCTGGACATTTCTCAGGCGTGTGATTTGGGGGTGCTAATCGCACCCCTCGAGTAATGCCAGGCGTGTTTTTCACTCGCCTTCGCCTGTGCTTATCAGAGTGCCTGATTAACTATGAGGAGTAATTGATTGATAAATTTTTGCTACTTGGAACTAAACTGACTGACCGCTCAGGGATGAAAAACAAATTAAACTTTTTTCTACCGACCGACCCAATCTCACTGAACAGGGTCTGTTACCCAAAACAAACAACTTTTTAAAATACATGTAGGCCCTACATGTAAATACATGTAGATGAGCTCAACCTATCCCCAGGGGTGCATACTTCATGAAAGGATCACGCAATACTGCATAGCCTACAATAGCCAAGTCTGCATGGAGAAAACAATGGGTCCAGATTCAGGGTTCTTCAGCTACGTATTTTTCACGACTGCCTTAACAAGTTACTTGGATGAAGAATCTACTATCCCAGGCCTCACAGACGAGTTCACCGAGTAGTCAACTGCTCTCCCTGATTAGATTTTCAATGAAAGCAGTTTGAAAGACTAGAATATCTATTAAACAAGAGGATTTAGGCGAGCAATACATGTAGGTGAGCATGAGCAACTGCATGACAATCCATCAATCCATCCTGGATACTCTTTCAGTTAGCTGCTGCGTGATAGATTATCAGTTCATCTAACGTTGTCACTAAAGCATAAGGCCAATGATAATTAATAGTCTGCTTCTCATGACCTAGTGGATCAAAAAACTAGATGCTACTTGCGTTAATTATTAATTATTGATTATTAAGAACAAAACCATTTCAACTCAAAGATCAATTATTTTATTCTTATTCGAAACCCAAATTTAAGGCCCTATTTCGGAGACAATTGATTGGAGGATATTGAAACTTCACACAGGAGATAAACTAAAAAGTACCAATTTTATTCCAATGTATCAAGAAAATCCTTCCAGTAGTTCTCAACAAATCACGAAAACAAGAATTAGATGGGAGATATTTAGGTTATTTTTTTACGTCAGCCTGCATGTTATAACATTGGCAGATCAACGTCATCGTAACCCCAAAATAACATGGTAGGTATTGGTGATTTTCGTCAATTCCCAACAGATTTTAATGGAATATGGGGGAAAAATCTGTATTTTTTAGTTTATATAATGTGTGAAGATTCGATGCTGTACGATAAATTGTCTCCGAAATATCGCCGAAAACGTCTCTTAATATATTATCTGGGACAGATAGTAGTACTTTCGTTTTCACACCTTTCGAGATCAGTTTTACAAACATCGTCCAGTCTCGCATTCTCGGGAAACGTTTTTGTTGTAGGGGTCACCAGAATCTTCGATCTTTTCATTTCGATTATACTGCATGTACAGATAACCATTAATGTGATAACGTTAAATCGACGAATAGACGTGAAATATGACATTTCATGCAGCCGCTCATGCCATGTGCCGCTCACATTCCTCTGTCAAAATGGCGGTCACTGTTTAGTCGAAGCAACCCGGAACCACGAACCCGCTACTGAGATATAGCTGATCGATGCGTCTACAAAGGTTGGCTGGCTTTATAATATAGTATTAAACATTCCGGGACATGCGAATAGGGTTGAGGTACTGTATATAGCATATAACATCGGCAAAGATTATCTGCGACGGAGAGGAAACCCACACACAAGGGAGTTAACTTTGCAACTGCATCTGGTTTTTCTCTCGGCAAGGGAGACAATTTCGTAACGGATTTTTTTTTTATAGACGGAGTAAATAATGACAAACAATGCGCAATTATTGTCCATAATTTTCATAGTGCGGGCCGATTTTCCTAATGCGGGCGGGTCATGAGAAGCAGCCAATTAATTAACAGAGGCCTAAGCTTACTGTAGTGTACATGCAACCATGGGCCCAGAAAGTAAATACAGCAGCTTTGAATACATAACGTATAGATCTACATATATTGTAATATATATGCTGCACATGGTAGAGGTACAGATAACAAGCAGCCAGAGGATGCTAGGTCCCCCGCCGAAATGGCAGAAATATTTTTTAGCATTGTTGGTCTCAGGGGATATACATGTGGGAGGCAACTGCTACTTCATAGGCGTTGGATGCGGAAGGGTCTTTCTGCCTCCCCAAGTTTTAAAATCAACTCAGAACAGCGTCCTCAACCTATTGCCCAACCTATTGCCCGGAAACCAAATTTTAAATTTGTCACCAGGTGTCGCCACCTGTAGGTGCAAGTGGGCGAAACGCAATCCCAAGCACCATCTCATGGCATGGTATCAGCATCAGGCCTTGTGATTTGAGGCGCGTGATCGTGCACGCGCACCATAACGCGCCTGAAGAGGCACTGAGGTGCGTTTTAAACGCGCGCCTTAAACTTGATGATCCCGTTCAAAATTTTGCCATGTCAAATTTTGACACAAATCCGCGAATTCATTCGCGTGAAGATTCACCTGACAGGGCATTCGGGCGAATCGAAACGGATTCACGTAGATTTGAACGTAAAATTAAACGATTGAACCCCGTTCGCCGATCGTCAACACACGCTGTCGAAAACTGGGCTCTATATCATCTATCTATTGCCATGTGCCAGTCCTAGTCTATATGTAAGCTGATCTGTCGAGCGTTTTCATTGGCTCGTACACGGCAGCCTGCCAATCGCTATCATTGAAACAACTGTCAAGGGCCAACTTAATTGAAAACGAAATGGTGAAATGGCAACTGACACAGGGCCTAAAAACGTGGAAACAAATTAGAAAAACAGCCCTGTGTCAGTGGGAAAGGAGCCTGAGGGATAACTTTGCATTCCATTTTAACAATGCGGGCGATAAGCAGCGGTCGAAATAACGCCTGTCTACCTGTCGCCGACAAGTCATTTTTTCAAGCGACAACTAAATTAAAATTCCACCTGTTGCCGCGACAAGTAACTATTCTGTCCGAAAAATACTGAATTACGAGCTAATACAGGCCTAACATGACTGAATTGTCTTCCTGGAAACAGTTATTGAGTTTCGTTTTATCCCGCTAGATTTGCACACGATCCGCTTGAAAGGCAAAACTAATGGATAAAGTAAACGAATTGACTGGCACGATCTAGCGCAATCGGCCTATATTTCTTATCGACTATTCATGCCTGGCAACTTCAAGCCGAAAATGAAACCAGAGCAAGCTGATTGATCCTTATGTTTTATTTCGGAGAATAAGAGCTCAATAAAACTTCGTCAGTGAGTATTTTAATCGGAAGAAAATCATGCTTGTGAACACGGGCAGCTAACGTGAACGTTGCATGTGCCGATTTTTACTTGCTCCAGACAAGCGCTAACGTCTAACACTCGCGAGTTGATCGAGTGAAGGCAACAACAACAACAATGATTTTGCTTGATAATTTGTCAGAACAATTCAACATTTTCATTTGGGAACTCGACTTATCTCTTGAAGAACACAATATTTATTCACTATAACTCAGTTTTCGCGCGTGTTTGGCGCGCATTTTCCCATGGATAAAAACTCATTTTTGGGGGGGGGGGGGTAAAACTCAATTTCAAAATTTCCCAAAAACTCAATTTTTCAAAGTCAAGTTTTTAATCTGGGTAACCCACAAAAAAGTTGATAAAACCCTCCTGCTGTTATGATCCTGAAGAAAATATCGTTCCAGCAAATTTAATCTCCTAATTGAACGTTCTGTTGACATTTTGCTTTGAACTTCCTATAGTGGAACAGTCTGATGGCAGGAATGAGCCCACTGAGTTAACATCAGGGAGTCAGGACATTCATCTTGGCAATGCAGAGCTAAAGGAAGGAGACAAATTTGTCGCTGTCATAAATGTCTCGCGATCGGAAAAAAAAACTTGTGTTCAAATTCTCCAATGCCTGGAAAATGGAGAGACTGGTTGGAATATATGATGAGAGTATGGTGAAAAAAGTTTCAGTAGGAGTGACAAGCTGAAGTACCAGGGTGACAAGTAAAAAAAATAGTTACCTGTCACAGTGACAAGTAATTCTCAAAAAACATTTCGACCCCTGATAAGGTGGTACTGGCCTTTTGCAAAGTGTGACAGAAACACTGCGATCAACTAAACACAGTGTATGGAGGCAAAATAGTAGCCGACGTCAGTTACGGCAAAAACGAAACTAGTTACCTTCTGAAGCCAAACTTGGTTAGACACGTAAACAGCGATGGACTTCGCGAGTGTTCGGAAATTGAAACTGATTCAGACATTCCAGATTTCTGAAGGCAAGTGAATGGATTGAATGATTGAAGTGATGATGATGACGATGTAAAAATTGCCATGTGCCAGTCCTAGTCAGTTTGTTTTACAATTTGTGGGTTTTCAGATAAAAAATAAAAATTTAAAACAGTGTTTCTTGATTTTATTATCACCTCAATATCTTTCATAGCTAAACCAGTAAATATTAGAATCTGCGAGATGGATTCTCGGCCAGCACACATTTATTTCAATTCACACCTTAACGTTTCAAACACCGTATCACATGCCTTAAAAAAAATTAGGTGTGCATTTTAGGTGTGCTAACCACACACCTCGCACGATCTTAGATGTGCTTTAATCACTCGCCAGGGCCCGTACAAATCACAAGGCCTGCAGCATACGAACTTTGGAAAGAATCTGAAGAGGGATCTTCAAGTTATTGCCCGGAAACCAAATTTAGATTTTGCCACCAGGTGTCGCCACCTGTAGACACAAGTGTGTGAACACAATCCCAAGCGACATCTTATGGCATATGAATACCAAATTTGAGAAGAATCCGATGAGCAGTTGTCAAATTATTGCCAGAAACAAATTTAAGATTTTTCCACCAGGTGTCGCCACCTGTATGCAGAAGCAAGCGAAATACAATCCCAAGGGACATCTCATGGCATGGTATCTGCATATCAAATTGGAGAAGAATTCGATGACTGAAATCAAGTTTAGATTTTGACAAGAGGTGGTGCCACCTGTAGGCGCAAGTGGGCAGAACGCAATCCCATGCAATCTTGTGTCTTGGTATATTCATACCAAATTTAAGAAGAATCTGATGAGCAGTTCTCAAGTTATTACCCGGAAACAAATTTGGTATTTTGCCACCAGGTGGCACCATCTGTAAGTACAAGTGAGCTAAAGGCAATCAAACGCGTCATCATCTGCAGGCTTTCATACACGTCGTGTTTTGCCACCGGTATTCGTTGGCAAAATTGAGCTAAAAACTCAATTCGTGCCGTAAAAAACTGAAGTTTATATGTTTAGTGAGGAAAATATTCAATTTTTTAACTGAAAACTCAATTCCGGTAAAAGCTAGAACATGTAATTCAAGCAAAGAATGACGAAAAAACAGACCTCGCCAAAAGGGGATTTCCAAATTCAGCCGAAAATCAGTCTTCAGACATTTCCGTTTCCGACTTCACGTTCGTCATTGAATCGATTCTGAAATATTCCTCGGAATACTCACACTGCGACGTGAGAGTCTTCCGAGTCAATACAGCTAGTAGTGACAATTTCTCGGTGATAGTCAGGAAATATCGACCCGAAAATATTGCACGTCGACCTCCGCTCAGACAGTGCAGATTATCTTTTTTTTCATCTTCCCCCGCACTTCCGACGCATCACACCGGAATCTAAACGGGAAGTAAATGAAGCAGCAGTATCGCAGGTAGTCCGAGGAATATATCGGTTGTCGACCTCCGGCACAAGATCGGTTCACAAGCTCTTCTCTCGCTGACACTGCATAATTTCCAAATTCATCGTTGAGTGAAAGCAACTTCTAAAAGCTTGCCAAGGGAGAATGATAGATCCTTATATGAGATATTATCAACATTAATAGCTTAATCCTGCTGTATATTCTCGAAAATGTAGGGAGGATTTAGGCAAGTTAACCGTTATTTTCTCGCACCAACGCACGTGTCACACCAACACATGCGCTGTTGTTGTTGTAAAGTTCCGTGAACGGAGTTGTAATAAATTGATCGGAGTCATTTTGGCTGCGAGATTATAAAACTAAGATGGACAAACTGTCAATTCAGGAATCATAAATGGAGTGAATAAAATCCAAGAGATAAACTCATATTAACAGTCGGTGGGTGAAACCACTCTGTTCACTTCAACTCGAAGCTTTCACTCATAATTTCAAGTAAATGTCTAATTCTCAGGGAAATTATTATTATACTGGTTTACTGATTTCAAATAGTGGCCTGAAAAATAATTTGATGACAATGGTGGGATATTTTTCAGCAAGTCTTGGATATTAAAGTGTTTTTTATAGACTGATAATTTTCTGTATTTGTGTGTAAATGTTGCACTGTGACTGGAGTATTTTTTGTTGACATCCACAATCTGACATTAGATTGCAAGATCGTGGTCAATCAAGAACATAAAAATGACCATATTAAATTATCGGTTTGTTTATTTTCGCAATTCCAATACACAGCGGTATTGACAGGCTCCATTGCTCATCATATGGAAATTTTTTATACATTCCTTATGGTGGTTGCAAAATTACAAATAAACTCAATACAAGTCTGTCGGTCGGTGACAAAAATGTAAAACTACTCAATACAGGTGAAAAAAATACTGAATTTTCAGTATCCGGTGGCAAATATTTGGACTTCTATGAAACCCTGCATCTGGCATGGTACATGCATGCTAAATTTGAGGAGGTTCCGGATATTCGTCTTTTGCGACTGATAGGTGGTGCCATGTGGAATCATAGTGATAAGCTAAGGGTAGTGTTAAGTGAAACGTGAAATGCCCTTAGCAAGCTAAGATTGATGCCATTTATATTATCCTATCTTCCCCGACTTGAGTTGAAGGCTTCATCAGTTGTGGGAGAATGACCGGAACCAAGTCAGCACACATTCTGTGACATTGCCATTGAACTTGCAGCTGATTTCCTGCACTGAACCTCAGCATGGGTTATTGATTTGGTCCCAAGAGAATGTTTCTATCCAGCGACCTGATATTGATTGCTGGGCTAGGCTGCATTGTCAGACTAAGGGAACAGCCTAGCCTCACCAATGTGATACACACATGGAGCTACATGTATAGCCCTGTATGTACTACTCTGCATGCCTATAGACATCAGCCCATAGAATCAATGGATGAAACTTTCTCTCTGCAGGCCTAATGTAAATGTTAATGACATTATTTGTTGTTTTACATGTACAAGCAAATATGCTGGATGAATTCAAACAGCCATTATGCATGTTATGGCCTTTTGAGTATTTTCGGACAATCCAAAGCCCACAATTTGTGGCTAGCTGACAAGCGGACACATATTCCCAACATGAATTGAAGCCAAATAACACCATTGGCATGAACATAGCAGACAGCATTTAGCAAACTCAGAAGTGACACGGAGCAGTGATAAACTATTATCTTTCCGATGCAAACCAGTGACCAACATCATGGGGAATCCAGAACAAGAGAGCCAGGGGACAAAAGCCCTGTAGAAAAAGCCCCAGAGGACAAAAGCCCCAAACCATTATTTAAGGTGCATGTGCAGTACAATTAGTTGTTTATGGACTCGACTAATGTTAATTATAGAATAATAGGGATTATCAAAATTTCCCACCCCCAGGGGTTTTTCTAGACAGTTTTTCATCGTGGTATTCCCGATGAAAACGAATTTGAATTGAGTTTTTGCGATTTTTTCAAAATTGAGTTTTGGGCTAGAAATTCAGTTTTCTGGTTTCTTTGGGGAAGTGCGCGCCATAGGCGCGGAAAAAATTGAGTTTTTTTCATAAAAGATTGAGTTTATGTAAGACCGGGCCGAACAAAAATGCCCCGATCACGGGAAAGTTATCGGAACCGAAAGTTCACAACACAAGGTTGTTGTTGTTGTTCGTGTCACCTTCGTCTCTATGCCAATAAATGTCCGTAGGAGAGCCACTCTTCATGTCATCTCTGCCACTTCCCGGTTTTTTCGTATGTTTGTTTAGCCACAGACACCGCGTCTCGTCTGGGATATCCAGTGAAAATGAAACCCACTCAAGAAGCTTTCGCGGAGATTATTTTTCTTGACGTTGACTGCAGCGCCCCTTCAATGTCGTAATATCATACGATACGTTTTACGTTATTAAATCTTATGACAAGGGAGGCAATTCAGCGCCATTTTCTTCAGCTCAACACGTGGGACACGCTTGACAGTCGTAAGCGAGAAAATCTCAACAAGAACACAAACTACAAAAAATATATTTGTCATACTTTTCAACTTCTTTGATCTGATGGAATTTTGTTTGAACGCGTATAATACCTGCTTCACGTCGAAGTGAAGTGCCTCGCCCTGTGTTTTGTGGTGGAAAACAAGCAACATGCAACCTCTGCCCTGGCCTTGTTGTTACGGTAAATTGAGAAGTTTTCGTTTAAGACTCCAAAACTAACGAATAAATTATTGTAATACACGAATGCTTGAGAGCAACTTCTGTTAAAATCGTTCATCATGCTTTTATTTCTGCCGCGAAATTAACGCATTATTGCTCCTGTGACAGTCACCTGTTGTTCTGCCATGAAGGCAAATAATCAGTTTGGAAGTACTGACAAATAAACACAACGGCATATTGGAAGATGCGAATAAATGTTATAAATTCAATGCACTTACAATGGAAAATAAACTCTTGGTTCTGTGATGTGTCAGTTCAATTCATGTTACAAAATTCGCAGGGCTAAAATCAAAAGGGGGGGGGGGGCTGAGGGGAGATCATGAGATGTATGTGATCGCAGTGCTCCATCGCCATTCAACGGAGGTCGTTCAATGAAAACAATGACCTTGGCTTAGGGGTAAAATAATAAAGAATAAAAATAAAACAAGAGCAAGTATCATTTTTTCGATGAAAAAGGCAAAAAAATTGAGTTTTATCATTTTTTTGATGAAAAAGGCAAAAAAATTGAGTTTCATCAATTTTTAGATGAAAAAGTAGAAAAATTGAGTTTAGTGACATTAATATGCGCGGCAACGGCGCGCCAAAAAATTGAGTTTTACAATATTTGAAATTGAGTAGATGAAAAATTTTTGTCTAAAAAAACCCCTGCACCCCTTGTCAGTCTTTTGACGATTTCTTTGCAATGGCTTAGAATATGGTCATGAAAATTCAATCACTTGTCAATCTCGACACGAGGAAGATATTGAAAGAAGAATACGAAACTGCGCATCTGAAAACCCCTCGGCTGAGCTCTGGTCGCCAGCCATTCATAATGTATTCAATTTGAACCATACTACTTTAAAGACGTCAGAAACACCAAGCAGTCAAGTGACAAATATACAGATTATCAAAAATTTTGCAATTAGAAATGGTTCCGTCCAATCAGAGAAACCGGCAGTCCAGGGGTTTTTCTAGACACTTTTTTCATCGTGGTAACCACGATGAAAAACAATTACAAATTGAGTTTTTGCAAAATTTTGTAAATTGAGTTTTATTGCCGAAAATTGAGTTTTCTAAAATTTTGAGAATTTACCCGAAAAATTGAGTTTCTACGAAATAAATTGAGTTTCTGAGAAATCTAAACTGAGTTTCGTCGTCTGTTATCCCGTCCCCCTCCTCCAAAACTCCCGCGAGAAAGAAAAAAAAAACGTGTGTCGAGATAAGCACTCAGGATTTGTAACTGATGTGCAGACAGATAACTTGTGTACCTTTATTATTCAATCGTATAGCTCCGATAAGGACGTCTGGTCTTGAACTGTTCTCATTTCAGTCGTATAGGTCCGATAAAGACATTGTCCTGAACGTTTCTCATTTCAAAGATCGACGATCGATCGAACTAGTCCGCCATTTTGATATTTCAAAGTTACGTCCCCTCTTTTTAGTCCACTCGGGAACCACTGCTGTCATACTGCTGTGGCTTATGAGTCTGGTCTCCGAGACACGCTGTCCGTCAATCTCCGGAACCAAGACAACGGGCAAGCATTTTCTCTCTCAGTCAACATTTCACTTGGATGCGTGTGACGTTGCAGGCCTTGTGATTTGAGGCGCGCGATCGCGCACGCGCACCATAACGCGCCTGAAGAGGCACTGAGGTGCGTTTCGAACGCGCGCCTTAAACTTTATGACCCCTTCAAACTTTCGCCATGACAAATTTTGACGCGAATCTGCCGATCCATTCGCGTGAAGATTCGCCTGACAGGGCATCCGGGTGAATCGAAACGGATTCGCATAGAATTGAACGTAAAATTAAACGTTACCAGTTGAAAACTTACGATTGAGCCCCGTTCGCCGATCATCAACGTGCATACAGTTATTGCTGTCGAAAACTGGACTCTATATCATCTATCTATCGCCACGTGCCTAGTATGTTCGCTGATCTGTCGAGCGTTTTCATTGGATCGTTTACGGCAGCCCGCCAATCGCTGTCATTGTAACAAGTGTCACGGGCCAACTTCCACTTTGCAGTTGAAAACGAAAGGATGAAATGGCTTCCGACACAGGGCCTAAAAACGCGGAAACAAATTAAAAAAACGGCCCTGTGTCAGTGGGAAAATAGCCTGAGAGATAACTTTGCATTCTATTTTAACGATGTGGGCGATGAGGTGGTACAGGCCTTTTGCAAAGTGTGCCAGAAACTACGATCAACTAAACAGTGCATGTGTATTGAGGCAAAATAGTAGCCGACGTCAGTTACGGCAAAAACGAAACTAGATACCTGCTAAAGCCAAACTTGATTAGACACGTAAACAAATTTTGCCGTAACTGACGTCGGCTACTATTTTGCCTCAATACACATGCACTGTTTAGTTGATCGTAGTTTCTGGCACACTTTGCAAAAGGCCTGTACCACCTCATCGCCATGGACATCGCGAGTGTTTGAAAACTGAAACTGATTCAGACATTCCAAATTTCTGTTACTGAAGGCAAGTGAATGGATTGAATGATTGAAGTGATGATGATGACGATGTAAAAATTGCCATGTGCCTGTCCTAGTCAATTTTTTTACAATTTGTGGTTTTTCAGAGTTTTATTTCTAGTTTACCAATCTTGTTTTCAGCCTTTCGCTCAAGCTCATTAACTGATTGTGTGAATTTTAAATACAAAAAAAAAAAACTTAAAACAGTGTTTCTTGATTTTATTATTACCTCATTATCTTTCATAGCTAATGTGGAGTAAACCAGTAAATATTAGTTCCCCCTGGATTCTCCTGCAACATTGCTGCGAGAATCCATGAATGGCTGGATTCTCGGCCAGCACACATTTATTTCAATTCACACCTTAACGTTTCAAACACTGTATCACACACCTTAAAAAAATTTAGGTGTGCATTTTAGGTGTGCTAACCACACACCTCGCACGATTTAAGGTGTGCTTTAATCACTCGCCAGGGCCCGTACAGATCACAAGGCCTGACGTTGAAAGACGTTTCCCCAGAAACAAGAAACGAACAAAACAGACATTCCCCAAAATACAGCTGATGTACCATTTGGGAATAAATACACAAAGTGAGCAATGCAGATTGGTGTAAAAACAAAAGATCCACACTCTCTCCTGCGCAACTGGGGATCTACATGCGGGGGCATATGCTATAACATACAACATATACGTTTTTATGAATAATTTTGTTTCTGCCCGATGGAAATTTCTGAAACCCCAGTATGTTTTGTAAACAAGTCCCACACCACATACTACAAAATAGGGTGCATATTGAGTTTAATTTGCAATTTTTGGCCATTTATCTGCGTTTACCAAGCAGCATTGGATTTTTTTCGTGAAATCCACAAAACTTCACAACCACCACTGTTTTATTTTTTACGTCTCTTATTAACATTTTTATTGCCATTTATTTCTTCATTTCTTTCCTGTCACTTACAAATACCCAGACACTTACAATACTCAACCACCAACTTTGTCAAGGATTGGTTAACTCATGGAAATGGACAAGGGACAATTTTTATTTCTTGACTATAAGTATAGATTTTTTAAACTAAAGTAAGCTATTTGTAGGGAAAATATTTTCACTTTTGACCTATCACAATCCAGAGCTAAAGTACTCTCCCCCACCCCCAAAATAATCGACCAAATAGAACTTCCCGAGATAACTTGGATTTTAAAACTCTCTTGTTTTATTCGCGTTCATTTTTTAATTGAATGAAGCTATCTCTGAGGGAAGTATTTCTACTTAACATCTTTAGCCAAAATATAATCGGCCAATCACAGTTGGATAGCAAACAAACTTGTATGCAGCTATGTATGACACGCAACTTTGCTTGATGAGCTTCATAACATTACTGACATGTTCATTCACGATGAAAAATTGTCGCGAATTTATTTATTGTAAGTGTCCTACTAAAAAGATAAAAAAATTGAGTTTCCAGATTGCCTGCGATGAAAAACCCGAAAAAATTGAGTTCTGTTGTTTATTTTGCGCGCCGTAGGCGCGCCGAAAAATTGAGTTTTTCATCTTTTTGAAATTGAGTTATATAAAGGAAAAGTGTCTAAAATAACCCCTGCAGTCATTTATACTTGTCTCTTGATGTATCGAATATGCATATACCAATTATCATACTGAACACTTGAACAGTATCAGGGCGATTCCACGACAGAGAGTGAAAGTTGCTCAAATTTCAAACTGCTATGATTGGGACATCTGTTGATTTTTTGTATCAACCAGTGCCTGAACTAAGACAAAATGAAGTTTTTGTCATTGACTGGTCCACATTCTAGAAAAAAATACCATTAAAATACCTAGCAAACTCGGACAGCCATAAAATGTGATTTTCTAGTAGGCCTCAAATTAAGATGTAAAATCTGAAGTATTCATCTCAGTTTGGTTATATCTGATGTTAGTAACTAATAACCATGTATTCTAACATGCAAACTTGCCAAATTTGTGAAGTTGGCAAGACTTTGTCATTTTCACTCAATATTCAATCCGATTATCGCAATGTAACTTACGTGACAAATTTTCATGGGTCATTTTGTCAAGAGATAATATAGGCAATAGATATAAAAAAACTCTTCCCTCAATGAAACTACCTTATGTCCACTAGGAACATCCACCTCTTAACTTGGTAAAAAACAAATAGTTGAATAGAAATTTAGGCGAGTGAAGTTGTGTAACTTACGTGACATGTCACGTAAGTTACAAAAATTGTCACGTAAGTTACATATACAAAACCATGTAAACTAGGAATAATTTTTTTGTCAAAAGCAAATCCAACTATTAAGTATTTCTAACTTTGTTACCACTAAAAGTATACTATTAAGATATTCTAAACTGTACTTGCAGACAAGTACAGGGTCCAGTCCCATAAATAATTCCAATGTTTTCACTGAAAATATGGTAATGAGTTTGGTAATTAATTAGAAAATAATGAACAGTTAAGTATCCCAGAAATTGTTCTTCCTGTATATTTACATCGTATTATTCAATTTCTAAACATTTCTGCAAGTATTTCCTGAATAAATAGTCCAGAAACCCATCCCATGTAACTTACGTGACGCACATTTGTAACTTACGTGACACTGGTTAACAATCTTTATAACCCTTGTGGTGAAATATGGCAAAGTGACTGATGGCAACTATACTCATACCTACTAATTCATTGTTCAAGCTATCGCTATAGGTGAGAACTTTTAAGATTCTTCCATCCAAATCAGAGAATTTTTAACATACGTCAAATGACCCCAAACTACCCTAATTCTCTGAGTAACTTACGTGACACTTTTTTAATTAAGCCCAGATGCTAATTAGTTTCACTGAAATTAATCAAAAACCCATTCAAATTATAAGAAATACTTTTATTTAAGTGATTTGTTTTGTTATTGGTGTAGTCATGGCTGTTAATTTTGTCAAATGTTACAAATACATCCCCATCGGGAATGAAAATGTAACTTACGTGACATGGAATCGCCCATCAAAGGATATACAGATCATCAATGATTTAACATAAATTAAAAATGGCTGCCAAGGTTTCCATCCAATCAGAGAAAACGGTTCTGTTATTCATTTTTAGTCTCTTGATGTATTGATGATGAATACAAAGTCTTGCATCAAATACTTAAACAGTACCAGAGGTATAAATTTTGCATAAATTAAAAATGGCAATCAAGTTTTCCACCTGATGATCAGAGAAGTTTCTTGATGTATCGATGATTTATAGTTTCATATGAAGCAATAAAACGGTATCAGATATAGATCATTATTGATTTTGCATAAATTAAAAATGGTCGCCAAGATTTCCGCCGAATCGGAGAAACCAGTTCCGTCAGTCATCATAAGTCTCTTGATGCATCGATGATGTATATCAAATTTTACATCGAGCACTCGAACGGTATCAGAGATAGAGATCCTTAATGATTTTGCATAAATTAAAGATGGTCACCCTCTGTTTATAAATATTGTTTTACAATTGTATAGCCAAATACAGTACAAAAATCCAACAAATTTAGTTCACAAAACTACAGGTAAAAAGTAACAATGAACATTTGTGTTGAAAGAAAAGTTAATACTTATTTCTCAGGCTTGAAGAAATCATCAAAATAATTAAACACCAAAATGAAAAAAAGAACTTTGAAGGATTAAAGTATTGTCAAGTAAACTGAAGAAGTGAAAACGAAAACCAATTTTAACAGAGGATGCTTTTACCTTGCCTTCTTCCATAGGTCCGGGCTGCATAAATTAAGCACAAAAACATACCTCAGTTCATTATGTTATATAGTCTCACAAATATGGACATACCATTTCAGACACAAAATTTTGTTTTTTTTGGACGGAAACAATATTTCTAAATGCAGATTTCGAGTATCATTCTCTGCTCAAACCAGCCCTGTTTTTTCTTTATGTGGGACAGGCAAAACCTGCAGCAACATGATGCTGTACATATTGACGATTCAGAAATCTTAGAAGAGAAGACTTATGTACTCAATTAGAACAACTACATACACTGTAGTGTTTCAGATACAAATGATCAGATTCCAAGTACAGGCCACGAAATAGGAGATTAACAGACCAATCACCCCTCGATCACCAAAATAAAATTTCAGCAGGCCTACTGTAGACAGTGTAAATTTGAAGAGCCGAGCCATGATCCCTCAAGATACTGCAAGGACTAGAATTTGACCTTGATAAAATTTGACCTTGCTAAAAACTAACTAGAATTTGGCCTTGTCAAATAGGCCAATCAAATTGGAAAGGCTTCCTTGTCAATCAGCAATTGCACATAGTTCGAATTTCGAGAGTTATCACCAATACTCCAATTTGATCTAGATAAAATAGGTCATGGTCAGTCATCTGCACCACTAGGCTTCTGACCCTTTTTTCTGCCTCAGCCTCATATCTTGTACCACATCAATTCATTCTATAATTAGCAAATTTAATGTTGAACGAATTATACGTGGAGTGTGTTTGTATAGCATGTCATCAGTCAGTCCACATGTCATTTTCTGCCAGACTGTCGCATTACAAACACCACGTGGGAGATGGTCAGATGCCATGAGAATTGCTCCAAACTTTATGTTTGTGAAAAAGAGTAACTGCATTCCCATTTTCAAAATATATGATTGCTGGCTGTAAGTACCCACGCACATAGTGAAGACAGGCAGAGTGTGAAATAATCGGTCGCCAGGGGGCCAGTGGCGACCGTAGCGCCGATTTGGTTCCTAGGACAAATAGCTAGCACTCATCCCTGGCACCTGGCTCGATCTATGAGTAAAAATCGAATTTCATGATATTCAATTTCGCAGAAATTTACAAAGTCGCAAAAATTTTACCCAGTATGAATGATCCCTGTTCATTCTATCTTGGTTCAAAGCGAGGCTCACAGGAAGTGATTTTCGTAAAGCCCCGTTCTCATGAGACTTGTGACTTTGTCCAAAATTGTGTTTGATCTAAACCCAATCTCCTGGCTTCGATTGCATATACTTTCCGTTTGTAAAAAGTGGAAAATGGATCGATATGCATATGCGCAAGGCTAAAGCTAGCTAAACAATATACGTTTGATGACAGCAATAACAGCGTTGTTTGTTGTGTAACTTTCCATTGACATCATTTAGATCATTTTGTCAACTTCCTGTTGTAATAAATTAGATTATCCGGGACCCCCTGGATTTTTGGTGGGGAATGTCACCTCCTGTGATTGAGGCCGCTGTTAATTAATGGTTCGTTTCCCGTAACCCGCCCGCATCAGTATTTTTGCAAGCAATAATTACGCGTTGTATTAATTATTGGTACTGATCCCTAAAAAAAATGCCTATAATGAGTTCTGATTTCGCGAAGCAGCGCTCTCCAGTGATTAAATTGCTCGTAAAATACCGAGATTGTCGTAACAAGTTTCGTAAAGCCGTCATCCGTTCGAAGGGCACTGCAGCGCCACCTGTTGTGCAGTTCAAGGGATTCCCCATAAACTGACCAATGAAACGGCAAACTTTCTTGGGAATCCTCTAAGCTACGTCATTATGTTTTCCAGTCGGAGCTCCGGAAGGAAATTCTGTGGTCTCAATTCCGTAGCTTGTCTGATCGCAAAAACAGTAAATAACAACAAACTGAACATCCACAATGTAATCTAACGAAATATGCATTGAGAAGTGAAGAAGTATAACTATTCGTCTGCAAACTAGATATCGATTTGCACGCGGAGTTCTCAAATCGAACGGAAGTATGTTCATCATACACCCCTTTCGTTCCTCGTACACCGCGCAATGAATGTAGAAATGTCCGCATGGTTGATCGCATTCATCCTGGTTTTTGATCAAAATGTTTTGGCCAACGGAGCCACGATAGCTTCAACAAACGGTCAGTTTTATGTTAAATTCACAACTTTCCTATTCTCTGAAAAGACGACCGCCAGCTCTGTCATCGAGCGTTTTCTTTCCAAGGCAGATTTGAAACTTCCGTCGATGATTCTCCTGCATTATATGGGCGCTTGTAATCAGCAAATAAATTATATAAATCTATAAATCACTCGGTGCCATGGATCAAGAATCCACAGTGGCGGACTTGGAAGAGAAGAAAGACTTCTCTTCCAAGTCTTTACTGACTCTGAAAATCAGAAGAAGGCATCGTGATTAGACCAAAGCTGTTGTTGTTGTTGTTGACCAGTGACTTGCTTAGGACAGCTGTATTATAGGAAAATTTATGAATCCTAAAAAATTAGGATTAATATTATTACTATTTATGGTTGCTTTGGTGAAGGCTGATTTAATATTGTTAGCAATTGTTAGCCAGTACTAATCTGATGGAAATCAGTTCTAAATTAGCTCCATATATGACACCTCACATAATGTATTTTATGTCAAAGAGTCATGTCTATGGATTGTGATCTGTGATTTCTTTTTAATGGTTATTATGTATGCATTATTCATTTAATTAGCAGGTCACTGTTCCTCTAGCAGAGGTTTTGTTTGATAAATCTAGTCCAGTAAAAGGTTTTATATTTTCAAATTTTGCATCCCAAGTTTTGTTTTAGTATTTTTTTTTTTTTTTCTCGCTAGGTAATAATTAATAATTAATAATTATCGCCCTCAGCATGTCTATTTTCAAAAGCAAGGTTACGAGAAACAAAGAATTAATTAACAACGGCCTGAATTATTAGGGGGATTTACTATAAAGGAGCTTTCATTGAACCCACCAACTGCCCCCAGGGGATCTGAGCCGACCCTCATATATTATATACATGTATCTATAGGTTAGCCAGGTGTTTGGACGGACATGAATATCCCTACCATGCGATGTAAATCCGAACCAGCCAGGTAGGAACACCCAAAGGAGCCACAGTGATTAAATAAAATAGAGAGATTGCGTGCCCTTTCTATACTACTCATCGCGCACTACTGATCGCGCATGCGCAGTCGACCCATTCTACTGTAGGGTGCAAGCCTGGCCCATGAAATCTCGGGTAGTGAAAACCCCAGGTCTCTTGCCCCATCCTATCCCGCGCCACACCTATGATCTCTTGAAGTAGGAGGAGGAGGAGTCGGACACGCCACGGATTAAGAAGTGAAACCCACATGTCTCTAGCCTCCCTGGCCGGCTTCTTCAATAGTATAATGAGTAAAGCGGAGGAGGAGGAGGACACGCCATGGATTATACTAGGGAGATGCCGCAGCCCCCCCCCCTTTTTTTGGCTCCTAAATCTGTCAAGTGGCTCCTAAATTTAGGAGTCTAGGAGCCAGAATAAATTATTTCACACCCTGACATATAAGTCTTTCCTTGATAAAATTAAAATCGCCATACTTGTTTTTACTCTGTGCGGAAGTTCTAGGGAAAAGGATCAGGGACAACAAAGGTGTCAGTGGAATCTGGATAAACAATGCCGAATACAAAATTAGCCAATACGCAGATGATACCCAGCTAACCCTTGACGGTTCGGAAAAATCTCTAAGAGAATCATTAAATATTATGAATATTCTGGTTTGAAAATCAATATTGAAAAGACAAACGCAATGTGGATCAGTTGCCTGAGTGGTTCAGAAATCAATATCTGTGAAGAAATTAAACTATCCTGGGTTAATGAATTGACAGTATTGGGTATAAAGTTCAGTTCTATAGACTTTCATGATATATGGAAAATTAATTACATTTCTAAGTTAAACAACCTCAAAAGAGAACTCAGTAAATGGAACTAAGAAACTTAACCCTACTTGGTAAAGTAACAGTTGTTAAATCTCTGGCCTTGTCAAAGCTTGTACATCTCTTCACTTCCCTACCAAATCCTCCAGACAGTGATATTAAAGATTTGAATTCCATCCTCTTCAAGTTCATATGATAAAACGAGTTATTATATCCCAAGACTACAAAAACGGCGGATTGAGAATGACTAATCTGAAATATTTTATACAATCATTAAAGTCTTCTTGGATGCGGAAATTGATTCTACAAAGTGGCAAATGGCAAAATATCATAGATGGAGAATATTATGAGAAGATTTTTTGTCTTGGACCAGAATATCTCAAAGTGGTCATATAAAGAAATATCGAAAATCCCTTCTGGAAAGATACTTTCCAGTCGTGGTACAATGTCCAACGAGCTATGAAAGAAAAAAGTACGCTACATATGTTTAACGAACCACTGTGGTACAATTGCAACTTCCGTGACTCAAACTTATTCATAGAGAACTGGTATAACCACGGTATTAGATTTATTAGAGATATAATTGGCAAAGATGGCAAAGTAATGGACTTTCGAAACTTTAAGACAGCCTACGGGATAAAGGGAACCTTTCTAGATTACATAAACTTAGTACAGTCCATACCCCGACAATGGAAACAAAAATTGGAAGTAAATTATTCATCAATTAACGAAACAGACCCCCCTATATCGCAATACATGGAACTACTGGTGGGACAAGTGAAGGGATGTAGGAGCTATTACGATATACTTAACAACGATCAATGTATTTTTGCTATAGCCTGCAACAAATGGGAAATGTATTTAAAAAAGGAGGGGAGCATACAGTGGGGCAATGTGTTCAGCAGTATTTTTACGAGTACCATTTCTACCAAACTCAGAGACTTTCAATATAGATTTTTGAATAGACTATTGAGTACAAAATCTTTTTTATATAAAATAGGAAAAGCAGATAATGATCTCTGCGAAAATTGTATCAACAATAGAGAAACAATTGAACATGCATTCGTCGAGTGTGACAGGGTTTCAACATTTTGGCGGGAGATGGGAAATTGGTGTAAAATTGCTGCTGGGCTTAGAGGCAATATCAATGCAGAAAATATTATTATAGGTTGGGGAAAATATCAAAAGAGCATGAATACACTGACGCTGCTCGCCAAAGAATATATTTACAAGGCGAAACTATCAAATTCTAATCTATGTATGAAAGCACTACTACGCATATTCCATAACCATTATAAAATAGAAAAAGATATTGCAAATTTGGATCATAAAATGGATTCCTTTCATAAAAAATGGATACTTTTTGACAATTTCTTTAGTACTATGTAAATAAACGAATATATGGTACCAGCAGCAAAATATTCTTGACAGAAACGTGATGAGAATGGATAGTAGGATATGATGCTCTATTTACATTATTATGAAAGTAGGTATGTACGTGCATGTTTGCATACATATACGTACATGCTTATGTCTCTACACTATTCTTTATATTATCAAAGGCCGGGTGTGGCCTAAACTTGTAATGTGAATATATGTTAACATGAAAATGTATTCGTATGCATGAATGCATGTGATGTGTGTAAATATGTGTTTTGTATATATGTATTATTTTATGTTAGCTCCGGTGTAGCCTTGTTCCATACTACGTGAGAACAACGCTACGGATGCAAGCCAGTCACCAGATCGAGTTGTTGGGAAATTGCCGTACGGGCAATATTTGCCGAACCAATTGACCATAACCAATAAAATAATCCGTTTTTAGCTTGGCAAGAGATCGAAACTCTGACGAGGGGGGGTAAAACTGTCCACATCGCCGCCATCTTTACATCGATAAGTTTTACATGGACAGTATAACCCCCTCGTCCGAGTTTCGATCTCTTGCCAAGCTAAAAACGGACGGTCACTCATAAACAAGGATTTTTATGAAAGGTAAGTGGACATAGAATCGAATTATTTTATTGGTTATGGTCAATTGGTCTGGCAAATATTGCCCGTACAGCAATTTCCCAACAACTCGATCTGGTGACTGGCTTGCAGCCGTAGCGTTGTTCTCACGTAGTATGGAACAAGGCTACACCGGAGCTAATTTTATGTATGTATGTATGTAGCAAGTCTTTGTCTTTGTTTGAGTGTGTATATAAATGTCCAAGTTAAATCTGTCAAACACTAAATGAAATTTCAAATGGACATCAAAATGGAATAAAAATATATTAAAAAAAAAAAAAAAAAAAAAAATTAAAATCCACCCGTTAGGTATTTCATCATTACACTTGAACTACTAAAATCAACTAGAACGTCATTGAATTTACTGGCTTCCTTCTCCTTCGAATGATCGGGATCACCAGCACGATCAACCTTAAATCATCATGACGTTGTGATGTTTTTAGACGAGTATAAACTCCCTTCCGCTCATCTAAAAACGTCACGCAGTGGTGCAATGGCGGCGCCCAGTGCACGCAGTTGCGAGCAACAAATAGTCAATATTTCCTTTATTTCGCGTTCTATCAACATAAGTTTTATACAATAAGGTTTGGAATACGATTGCTGATAAATATAGTCACACTCAAGAATAAGGTAAATACTCCTTTAACCAGCCTGAGGACTTGTATGATTGTATCCCACCTAGAGGTCCAAATTTATGAGAGAAAAAAAAAATCACTTTTATATTGAACAGTCTTTAACCCTTTCACCGATTATTTCCCCTGACAAAAGTGACCTGCTGACGATCAATTCCCTGAGAACTGTTAAAATTTGTATATGTTGTCTTTGGAATGCTAGAAATTGCGTTTGCGTCCGAGATTTGCAGAAAAACATAAGAAACCTGTCTCCACAATACACACTCCAGTGTTATTTGCTCTAGTTTTATAGCAAAATAAATAAAATAGCATACAAAATTAGGTTTTACTGCGAGAGAATGCGCTTTCCCCCGGCTTTCTCGACTTAAAAACGTCAAAATCCAAAGGAGAAATCGTGTTTTTTCGACCGCATTTGACAGCGTTTTTCTCGAGTTTTACTCTGCCAATCTTCATGTTTGACCTCTCATTGGAAGGCGTAACCTTTCACCTTTCTACACAGGAAATAACCTGGAATGGATGGCAAAATAAAACGGAGGATACGATTGGATTGTAAAATGATGTCATTCCATCATTCCAGCCACTGTCTACGCTCGTCTCAAATCTGTTGGCTGATAGAGGTCAAGTGGGCAAAATTACGCATACCGATTGGCTCGTTGGCCGGCGGGGGAATCCATCTTGAATGAAATGGATTTTTGTTTGACACACGTTGTAGATCAAGACTCGTAAAAAAATGGAAATAAACTTCGTCGATCGTCGTTGGCAGTTTTAATCGTCTGGGGAATATTCACCACACTTTAGCAGTCGTGTAAGTTCAAAAATACAGGAGTTAGGAAGAGGTTTTCAATGATGTTTTCCATTTCTGCGGCTTGCTGCCGACAGGCCTGTCACACGGTATGTGAGGAAAAATGCATTTTTCGCTCCGATTTTTTCCGTTCAACATCTAATTTTGCTTTATTTCTTTTGCAAACAAACAAACAACTTCGAGAATCAAATTGATCAAGGTTTTGGCTTTCCAGAAGTATACAGTGTTTGATAGATTTCTGTTAAAACGGATGCAAAAAAATACAAGACTTAGTGCTGTACCCATCGTGATGGCGAACAGGTTTAAAGCTAACCCGGTCTACCGGGGATGGTCGTACGGGTGGCACTCTCGTTATCCCCGTGTACCGGGTTTAATCGGTGAAAGGGTTAAGTACATGTACGGTACTATATTGATTCTTTCTCTAGATCATTATGGCGATTTAATGTTTGGTTTAGGTGAAATTTCAGCCTTCAAAATTTTATTACATGTAGCAGAGACCACAGTGAATCACTTGTGAACTCGCAATGCCCCTAGTGAATCGGTTTAATTTCACTCTTGCTCTCCATCACTCTCCCAACTTCTTATTCAGAGGATCTTTTGATCATTCTCCTGGAAATTGGAAATGCAATTGGGAGAGATAATAGAAGGAGTGATAAATCTCGTACTACTCATGGAACACCAAATCCAGGGGAGTGATAAACAGCTCTTGCAGATTGATCAAGATGTGACACACATGATCATCACTCCACTAAAATATTTGTTATGACTTTACCTTTGAAATGTTCTGAGTTATCAGCTGTGCTTCGCATTATGTCCAGAAGGTGGCTTTCTAAAGAGGGAAATCGCATGGTGTCATAAGATCCACTGCGGTCCTACAGAAGAAAGAGACAGTTGAAAATTCATATTAGCTTATTCATATTAGTGACATTCTTTAATATTCAGGGGATCTTGTACATACATTCATTCAACAAACATCTCGCCTTGTGGGATGATCCGCTGAAAGCATACATGTACAGCAAACTTTCTGTGTACCACTACCCTCATGATTTGGACAAAAAATAATATTTCATCTCATAAATACCACAGGCACATGATATCCCCAAATCGTAAGAAACTTGTGTACCAAGTTACATACATGTAATCATCCAGAGACATCTGACTACATTCTATGAACATATCATGTACAGGTGTATAAATAGAAAGAATATTCAGTCCTGATTCCCTAAAAAAACCCGGCAAAGGCACTGCATGCCAACGGCACACTGATAGGCGCTAGATTAGGGCCTGCACCATGTAAGTTGGCTAGCTGACTAGATCATATATTCGCATATACAGCAAAATGCTTTTCAGCATAACAAGGCTTATATATGGTACTTTGATCATAGATTGCTACAAATAATATATTTTTTATTAATGATGTAGAACAGTGAGAACGGAGCTTACATGTCACATTACATGCGACGAATTATTGATGGCATCAACATTATATTAAGAATAATATTTTCAATGACTGATTTGTCAGAACTGAACTTCATTATTATCTGTAGAAAATGTTTCAACTTTATATTTGAAAGCAAACAGTTACTCAAGCTCAGTAACATCATGAATGTTCTTGATGGAAACATGTAACTAAGCATCAAAATAATGTTGCAATATGTTATCCAACAATGTTAAAAAAACATGAAAATATAATATTTTCAATTTTTCAGTTCAACAGCTAAAAATAAAGTTCATAACTAATAGGCAAATTATATGTTCCAACAGTTTAATGTTCCAATTCAGATTCAATTCTAACTCAAAGCACAAACATGTATGTCAGACTACACTGGGATTAATAGCTGCACTCTGAGACACCATTTGGATCATGATTGAAAGCTACATGTAAGCCTATCTGTGTATAAATACATGTAGCTGAACTCAGAAGTACACATGTATGTTTGCGGCACAGTCAATAAATGATTAAAATGTCCCAGTCACATGCTCACATCACAAGTCTCCTTATTTAATGTTTAATTTAACAAGAACAATTCTGAGTAAATTTCAACACAGAAATAATGTTATAATTTTTTTTTTACGAAATAGGCATCATGTAGGCCCCTATACAACCATGACAACAGGATTGGAAATAGAGAAAAATATTTGATCAGCAAATTATCATTGAGAGCTAAGCTCTTTATAAAGGCTGTGCCATTTTGATCAGGTGGTATCCAAATTTGACCAGCAATTGCTGATCACTCTGACTGAAAAATTATTTCCATCCCTGTGTATAGGCATATCTTTCCTTCAGTTCAGAATCTGAGAATCAGATGGTATGAAAATTATAAAATGTAGTTCAAGTTCATGTAACATGAGTCAGCTTTTTTATTATTATCAGTAGGGATAAGCTAACATGTACAGTAACTACATTTAGTTTACCAGCAATACTAACAGGTCATTTTATTCAATTTGAAGATGATTTTAAAACAGCCAGGCTCATAAATGCATAGTGGCACAAATATTATATAGGAAGATATTTTTTGTCATTTAGAAAGTGAATCTTGTAAGTTGTATACAGTATTTTCGTTATTTTGGATACACAATAATATTTTTGCAGTAACCTACTTTAGATAAATTGGGTAGGTGCCAGTATGAGGCGCCGTTTGTGACAATATTGTCAACGACAAATATATAGAGTTAAAACCAAAATATAAAGTCGCCGTTTGTGACAATATTGTCAACGACAAATATATAGAGTTAAAACCAAAATATAAAGTCGCCGTTTGTGAAAATATTGTCAAACACAAATATATAGTTAAAACCTTTGTAAATACATATAAAACGAAATAAATAGGGCCTATATATAAAGTTATTTTTTTTTTATTTTTATAAATATTTTTTTAACATAAATAACGATAGGAAGTTAAGACGTTAAATATAACGTAAATATAAAGTACACGAACAAACTTAAAATTATAGAGTGTACATGTAAACAGGATATGCCCAAAGGAAGCTGCGCAATCGATGTGCGCGCGAGTGATACTGGTTAATCAAAACTGCAACTGGGTTCTGAAACGAAACTATGACAGCGGTGAAAGCCACTCGCATGTCACAGATGTGGCGAATCAAACAATAAGATCACGTACCT
The DNA here is from genome assembly GCA_036873755.1 of Hanleya hanleyi. Lineage (NCBI taxonomy): Eukaryota > Metazoa > Mollusca > Polyplacophora > Lepidopleurida > Hanleyidae > Hanleya > Hanleya hanleyi. The sequence continues at coordinate 75,964 of JAVTVY010008113.1, read as the reverse complement.
GAACATATTTCAGCTCACTGCCATTATAATTTAGTAGAGGCCTATTCCAATTTTCAACAATTACTGTTGTCATTTACAATCGTACTTCAGAGTTATCACATCAATTAGATATAAGTACATCTACTTATAAATCAACACAAGATATCCTAGCCTGCAGCCAATATCATAGCCTGTCCCTTTGATGTTCAATCCACGATTCCGCTGGCCAAGTCGCTGGTTGCTATTTGCCGCATAAAAACATCAACAGAAGTTGAAATAAAACATGCGCAATAACGATGTATTAATTATGCGCAGCACAAATATTAGGCAATTTGAAATCATACTGAATATGAGCATATTTCATTGATCAGAATATGACCATTCATAGCTTAGTTATAGGATTTGTAATTATATTGTCGTTTTTGTATATTTTATCGTTTTTCGATAATTTCCGCATTTCCAAACAAGACGAAAATTTGTACTTGGTATACGTACAGCGAATGTGGAAACTAATGGCTCATGAAGAATACTAGATTGGCCTTTTTTCACTTTTGCGCTGCCTCGAAGCTGTTACTAGTAACTAAGGAATCAGTCGAAGCCGTTTTACCCCTGCGTGCTAATCGCTAATTGATCTTCAATACGCGTGGGGTTCTTGACGGGCATCGGTATTAACCCTATTATATACGCTGACGAGTGAGTGAATAGGGTTTAACGTCGCTTTCAACATTTTTTCAGCTATTATCACGACGGGGAAGGGAAGGGAGGTGAGTGGGAGGGGTGTGGTTAACTACTTGTAACCGAGCAGATCTAATGCTGCCATTTTATACTGCTGTCCCACCGAAATATCATTCCGTAGGCAAACATGACACCCCACTCAGTCACATTATACTGACACCGTCCTTGTTCTATCCTCTTAATACTGAGCGTAAGCGAGGAAGCAACAAGTTCCATTTTTCAAGTCTTTGGTATGACCCGGCCAGGGATTGAACCCAGTACCTAGCGCTTACGAATATCAACAGTTTATTTTATTCTACTTACGTTATACTAACTTAAAACCTAAAAAGTTTGAGATCAAGTAAGCGTATCATGCTATAATAAATGATCCCGATAATGAAAACGAGGAACGGTGAACGCAACAGTACAATCCACACTGGTGGTTCCCACAGTATACGCCATGGTTCTTTCATAATGTGAGAGCGGTACGTTTGATGATACCAGCATAGTGCAACCGGTTTCCTCATGACCCATTAGTTTCCACATCCGCTGTACTTATACCAAGTTCCCTGCAAATTTTTGTCTCGTTTGGAAACTCGGAAATTATCGAAAAACGATAAAATATACAAAACGACAATATAATTCCAAATCCTATAACTAGGCTATGAATGATCATATTCTGATCAATGAAATATGCTCATATTCAGTATGATTTCAAATTGCCTAATATTTGTGTTACGCATAATTAATGCATCGTTATTGCGCATGTTTTATTTCAACTTCTGTTGATGTTTTTATGCAGCAAATAGCAACCAGCGACTTGGCCGGCGGAATCGTAGATTGAACATCTAAAGGACAGGCCGTGATATTGGCTGCAGGCTAGGAGTGAGTGAGTAGAATTTAACGTCGTTTTCAACATTGTTTCAGTCATATCAAGACGGTGCCTACATGTGCCAGAACACGAGAGTATCCACAGTTCCTATTACTCTGGACACTGATCAGCCCAGTCAGTACAGCACCCGGTCACCCATCCACTGCAGGCTAGGATATCTTATGGTGATTTATAAGTAGATGTATTTATATCTAATTGATGTGATAACTCTGAAGTACGATTGTAAATGATAACAGTAATTGTTGAAAATTGGAATAGGCCTTTACTAAATCATTATGGCAGTGAGCTGAAATATGTTCAGGTACGCAGGCTTTGAATTTGGGGGAAAATAGGGCAAGGCCACTTTGGCCTTGGATAAAGACCAGATTTTGGGGGCATCAGGGCCAATGGACAAGGCAGCAAGGCCAAATTTTGTTAATATACTAAGGGCACTGCAGCCACTTTGTTTGCAGGTCTAATGGAAGATATTGCCATGAAATGAATAAAGTGAAATTTCCCCAAGCCTGGGTTATTATTTAATGGGCCTCATATAGTCATATGCCCTATCTAGACTTATATCCCCAAACTATTCCCACACATATTTTGCAAAACTCGACCTATAATATCACAACATTTCAGCAAAAGTTTGTTGTTGTTGTTACAAGGTATCCACTTACTGTCGGTAAATTTACAAATTATAAAAGAAGATCTTATCAAGTAATACGAAAGAAGGCATCTAGCTTCCGCGTGTTTGAAGCCCTTTCTCCAGTTCCCGAGATTTGGTCACAGAAACATGTTCGTGTGACTGCATCGCATTATTTATTTCAACTGTCAATCCAATGACAGCACTATTGCGACCCGCCTTCTGTAGGCTGATCAAGGGGAGAGTAATCAGGATTGCCGGGAACCATCCGCTGAAGTGTAATCAACCCAAATACAGGTGGCTCCCGAATTACCGATGTCGTAAAACTGTACGATGCTGTTTACGGTAACAGGAAGAGGGAAAGCTGTTTTGAATATGAAACCACCGATCACCGAAGGACTTTGCTTTTCCAACGAAATTACCAAAGCAAAGAATAAAGGAAGAGAACACGCGAACACATGATGGAAATAGGATTGGCTTTATTCTTAGGATCACGTAGGCCACTTGAGGCTTCACGGCGGCCATCTAGTGGCCGTGTACTTGGTGGAAAATTGTAAGGCATGCAGGCAAATTGATGGGGCACCGATGGCAATTGCCGCCGTTGCCGCCGTCAAATTCGAAGCCTGGGTACGTGATCTTATTGTTTGATTCGCCACATCTGGGACATGCGAGTGGTTTTCACCGCTGTCATAGTTTCGCTTCCGAACTCAGTTGCAGTTTTGATTAACCAGTATTACTCGCGCGCACATCGATTGCGGTTTACATGTACACTCTATAATTTTAAGTTTGTTCGTGTACTTTATATTTACGTTATATTTAACGTCTTAACTTCCTATCGTTATTTATGTTAAAAAAATATTTATAAAAATATAAAAAAAATAACTTTATATATATAGGCCCTATTTATTTCGTTTTATATATATTTACAAAGGTTTTAACTATATATTTGTGTTTGACAATATTTTCACAAACGGCGACTTTATATTTTGGTTTTAACTCTATATATTTGTCGTTGACAATATTGTCACAAACGGCGCCTCATATGCCAGGGCAGGCGGGGATTTTATTATTATTATTTATTTTTTTTTGGTCAATTTTTCACCTGATAGGATTCCACGGAATAGGCTACTGCTGAAAAACTCGGGGAGTAATCCTGACTAAGCTTTGATACCGGTATACCAGAATCGGCACCCGAACTAGCGCACCCAAATACCGTCAAATAAATTTGAATGTTGGCCAAAATCTAAACTAAAACTACTTAAAATCACTCTAGTGGAATTATTTTTTATTATTTACCAAAGAAGTAATTGATTATTTCCGGTGTACAGCAGGTGGAAACACTAAATTTTTTAACTCGCATCGTGCTACTTGACTAAATCCATGCAGGCTACAATGTAGCATGTTTTAAGCCCAGTGTGCATCGGTTTTGCGCAGGATGTTTACTTTCAGCTTTGCAGTTTCCCGGTAGTCGACCTTGTCCCCAAAAAATGTCTGGATTAGTCCCGGTGTCTACCCAAAATTTTATTCAACTGCAAAATATATGGGTAGGTAAGGCTATGGAAAACCCAAATATTATTGTGAATGGCCTAATTTAGGGGACTGAGACAATATGTACATGGTTAAAATTTACTGATAACAGCCAACAACTGCTATGGTCAAGCACCTGTCCAAGAATTATGGCCAATATATAATAATAATAGCACCCTGTGATCAGTAATTGCTCTGCATATTGTAGACATTCATGTTCATGCTAGGTGACAATAACAGTACAATATGTTCCACAATGAACTGTTAACATAACAGGAGTTATATTGGTGACCTCCAGGGTGTCTCGATACAAAGGGAGAAAGAGGCTAAGTATATGCCGAATACACCAGCTGGCGAATTTCTCTATAACTAGCAGTCAATTCACAATAATGTACAGCACAGCAGTTATCAGCCCACTTCTGGTTATAAAGGCAATCCCTTCTTCCTACATTGCTGGTGTGGGTCCGCTGGTGTTACATGTTTCTAGAATCAATACAGACACACATCATGATGAAAAACATGCATACTGTACACATGTACCAGGGGTTGAAATAGGCCCCAACCACTTACACGACATTTGCAAAAATTGTCCTGTATCCAATTAAAATGTATGAAAATTATATAAAAAACTACAGGACATGACAATTTTTTGCCGGACATGTCCTGCAAATAGATAGTAATTTCTAGCCCTGTGTACACTGTATAAAAATGATAAACCCTCTCAAGATAACCCTTGTTTGAGGTTTCCCAATCATCTTTGTAGGATTCATGGGTTCATTCAATCACCAAGCTGGCACATGTATGAATATGATTTTAATATTAAAGTTATGCATGAGATTTGTTTACACCAAAAAATACAATAACTGAGATGTACAGAATGGGCTTAATTCATTCTTAGTGCTGCTGTTCCAAAACGCAGTGGAGGGCATTGCAAGAATACCTAGCAGGCAGCTATCCTCTAATCTCAGCAATGAAATGAATGTTGATGTTCTAAAAATAGCTCCTCCATGCCCAGAAATTCAGCAGCAAGCATGTTCACCAACAAACCTGTTACCATGGCAGCATGCTCATTCAGGGTAACAACATTTAATATGTATTACCACTCAAATCATATCAGAAATGAATAATACAATAAGAATACTAATCACAACGAAAACATGTTAAGTGAATAAACATACAAGTAAAAAATATATTTGAAACTATATTACACTATACATACTACAGATGCATGGAACCGATAGCTTTTGTTATTTAAGACACCTTTTTCACAGGCTTGTTCATCTTCATCTGTGTAAATCCAAGGGACCGTTTCGCATTCACCATTCACACAATGTGAATTATTAGAATATTCAAAATGGGTAATATTAATAATAAACAACATCAATAATGAATTATTAGGATTTCTCCTAAATTTTACCTGGAATGAGGGAATTCCATCTCTGTGACTGTGCATTTCTTCCATACCAGAAATCTCAAATGACTGTTTGGAACCGATTGTACCTTGTTGAATATGCCCGGGGTATGAGGTACTGCGACGAAACTTGGACGGGGCTATGATGGATGAATGATGATGATTTAGATTCTGAGGATAATTCTTTTTCAAAGAAGCCATGGGATTACCCTGCATATTGGGAACTGATCTTCTGTGCTGTTGCTGCATCCCTCCCCAGGGGGAGAGTGTAGCTTGGTTCTGTTGGGGGCCTGTCCATGATGTTTGTTGGGGAGGGGCACTACTCCAAGTTGGATAGGTTTTGGAATTGTTCAAAATCATGTTTGACTGTTGTCTCTGATTCTGAGGAAAATTATGATGTGCTGTGATGGCTCTGCGCGGCGCCTGTTGTGGAGGTGGTGGTGGTTGTTGTTGCTGTGGTACATTCATTCCCATATGTGGTGGTAAATTGGCGTTGAAAACAGTGTTAGGTGCTGGAGGAAAATGCTGAAAGGTAACGGTTCCGTTCAAAGCCTGGAATCCCTGTAGAAACGTATCATCAGGCCCCGCGGGGGTGGCAGCAGACCAGAAATTAGCTGGAGCAGATGCCAAGGATGTGATGATTGCGGCGTTTGGTTCCGATAACCCTAACTGCAATGGGGAGGATACTGAGCCCAAGAGTTCTGATTTTTTCTCTTCGTTCACTGGACTAGAATTATCTGCCTTACCTCTCCTTGATAGGGAATCTTCTATGATATGAGGAGAGCCATTGCTCGTGGTCGGTGACAGCTGCTGCGTCGACTGCTTTGCAGCAGCAGGTTTCTCGAGCAGTATTTCATCTTGCATCGTACGCGGTGAATCAAACTCGGGTGAAAATAATGACTCGTTGTTGGACAACTGATCAAAGTCTACAGGAGAAAGTGCTCTTATGTTCGGGTTTAGTCCAAATCCGAACTCCCCCATCAGAATAATCCAGCACTTCTTGTTTCTTTTTCTATGGGGGACGATCCTGCAGACCGTTACCACTTTGCCACGTCTGCTTCTCAGCTGCACCGTCTGCTTCCACTGCAACGCACAAAATGTACTCTCGAGCCCAGATGCTTTTTGTCCTCATTTCGCTCAGCGGTTTCGAGATACCCCATGCGCAGCCGGAAAAGGATAAACATATGTTGTCAAAAATGATTCAAACCATTTTAAAGAATGGAAGTTGTAAGGCTAATTTTTTATTGTATCGTTTGTAACATTATGTAATGTTTCTGGACCGTTATTTCTTCTGATTGAAAGATTTATTAGAATACCTGTCATTTGACAAGGGGGTGTCTAAAAACCGCGGATTATATTATGCTCGATACGGGGCCTTTTTGACACAACATTGCCGCATGTTCCCAACATATGTCATTTATGAAATAATAATGTTATTAATTAAATATATCTCGCTCTTACATGCGGAAAATGTCACAGTCGATTTGATTTCAAGCCTGGCATTTTCCACCATGAACCAACTTTACGCGGAATGTATAGGCAGTTGAGCTAGCAATAAATTATGATGAACAGAGCTGGGAAATATGTCGATATCTGAATTCGATTTGGTTCTGACACGTGCACGTTCAGTTGAAAATGCAAATGTGAAAAGAAGTTTAAATGACTGTGATTCAAGATTTTGTTTCTCGAAGTTGCATCTCTGATTAATATTATCGGTACCACACCGTATCACGAGGCGGAATTTAATACTAGATCTAGTGTATAATATATACTTTGAAATAAAACATATTATTCTGTGAAATAAACAAACATGTGACAAACAATCAATTATATATATACACTCTGGCACGTGCACTTCACGTGATTTTTCTAATTAACTTACATGCATGTTATATCGATTAAGGTTTATTCATTTAATGTGTTTATTTTCTGGTTAAACATTTCCTTATTTTATGTGCATAAATTAGACTAATTTTCATGTTACACATGGTCCGAAAGAGTTAAGGAAATACAATATTGCTGCATATATATACTGCTTGAGCATTCACAATAACAGGGACTTACTTCAATGTTAATTCTGCATTTTAAAGTTAAAAATTAAAAACTTAATAGTCGATGGAAATAGCTAGCTCTGTCGAGAGCTGATGTTCCATTGTTAAAACATAAACATTTTATCTTATCTTTAAAAATATGCATTCACCGAAGTCAGACTAACAAATCGAAGCAAGGGCGATCGTTATCCCGATATAAAAAGTTTAAATGTTTTGTTGAATGTCATTGAATATAGTTGTGCATGTTTATCTGAAAGTCGTTTTTTGCACAGTCATTTCTTTATGACATTTCACTGCTTTATTGCTGATCTGATTATATCATGTTCACGTGGACAAGACCACCGGTGAAAAGACATATTTTTGCTTTTATCCTTGAAGAGACGCTGTTTTCATCGAGGAAGTACAAATCTTCACATCTATGTTCAGCTGATAAATCCGTCTGAAGAAAGATGCGCAGATAACCCCCATCGTGCTCGACTGGGTTCACGCGATTTACTGTTCTGGATAAATAAATTAAAGGCATATGTTTTTTCATCACGAGGTTATACATGTGTATTCAAATTAATCCGATTTCTGTGTTTTTGATGATTTTTGTTTTGTTTTTGATTTTTGCCCAGGGAAGCTTAAAATTATTCCGGGACATTTGCTGAATTACGGGAATTTTCCATATTCCACAACTACAATTCAATTTCAGAAAGACAAAAGCCCTGAATTTCGGGAAATTGAGGAAATGGTCCTGAATTTCAGACTGAAATGCCAGAAAATGAATGGCCTGAAATTTTAATGACAATCCCTGAATGTTTTTTAGAGTGTATATGCATGATCTGTCCTATGCATTGTAGTTTTCATGCATATATATATACCAGGTAGTACACAGTTGACCTGCACTGGATTTAGATTAAAACTTGTGTCTATATGGGCCGTTGGACTGTCGTATCCCCAAAACGACATCTAAATGTCCAAGTCCATGCAACCATGCTCCAACTAATAATTGACACTTTGAATCTGAACGTCACGTGTACATGTTTTAGGCCTGAAGCACATTGAGATGTTTTTAATGAAGAAGAGAAAATAAAGTATATTATGATATTTGAGGGACTTATATATTTTGATGGTTTTTGCAAAATATTAGTATTGTTTCTGTGATGTTTCATTACCCCACATCCCAGTTTGCTATATTATCATTATGAAAGGTATAGTGTTTCTAACAATTATAATTGTGTCAAAATATAGCAGCTGTCCGCTTAAACAACAATGCAATATGATGACGCAGCGCAGCTGTTCGATATGCAATGGTATGCATGCGGAAAGCATGTTGAATTGCAGAAATGCATGTATGCATTCGGACGAAATCCATGAAAGCGCTGCTGCAGTTATCGCTGCATGTCCACTTTCAAGATGACTCACAGCCGCTCGTGCACCCCCTTTGTCCATTTCTACAAATTCTGTCCTCATGTTCAGTTGCCAGACAGCTGATATGACCCCACTATTGTCCAACCGCGTCTGACCAACTGCAACACAAAGGGTTAAAAGAGTTGGGGTCAAAGCCGACTAAATTTACCACGTGTGACCGTCCGGCTCGCGCTTTGGTGATCAGAAACTTCTTTGGGATATATAGTTTGTTTTGAGTATGCCATTACTTGACACGCGACAGATTGTAACGGTGAAAGAAATCGACACTTTTCAACAAACACACCCCTTGGCGAGACCTTCGTAAACACTAAACCAGTGTAAAATTTCAAGACTTCAATGCAAGTTAGTGCATCCCGGTTTAAGTGGATAATGCAAATATGTTTAATGAATCAAACTTCTCTGGAGCGATTCTAACGTAGCTGAAATAGTGTACTTGCATATATTAAAATTTCAGATGAAGAAAAGTTGTCTAAGAACTTGCATAACTCATCCTCCATAATGCAGCTCGGTATACCCCGATGGACGAAGGAGGACTTGGAATGATGGCATAGTAATTCCAAACTATTGCGCTTGAAATCGCGAGGAGTAAAAATGCGCCATCCGTTACGAATAAATCATGTAACTATATACATCAGTTTGAGTGGACTGGTCAAATTATTTTGAATTGTAGAAATTTTGATACATTAAATATCGATCATGATTCAGTGATGTTAATTGATTTAAAATAAAAAGTTTTGCCTTTAGATTAATCATGCCTCTCAATTCGTTTTTTCAAAACATGATCAAATCTTGTTTATTTTTCAACTATTTACATCACGCAAACAAAACAACTTAAACATGTAATTCAAACAATTCTCACGATGTAAACAGTATACAATACCGGAGTCCAGGGTACATACCGGAGTCCAGGGTACATACCGGAGTCCAGGGTAGCCCTATAGCTATAGTCTACATGATTGATTGGTCAACCAATAGGCCTATACACACAGAGTCAGGGTCAAATCTGACCAACTTTGACCACGTGCTATACCATCCGACGCTTGAGCTGGGTAAAGCCCAAATGTTGAGAGCACGAAAAAGACAAATATCTGTGCTCTATTTGAATTGATTGGTCACTAATTTCACTCTAGCTAGTTTATATGAATAAACTATAGCTAGATTGAAATTAGTGACCAATCAATTGAAAATTCCAGTTTGATTGATTTTTCAATGTACGTTAAATTCATTCTGTTCTTTGTCAGTAGATTGAAAAATCAATCTATTAGGTCCTAATAAACTGGAATTTTCAATCGAATAGATCGATTTTCACTCGGAAAAGATTGGTCACTAATTCCAATCTAATTATTTAAGAGAGTATTCATAGATGTTACCAGTACAGTGTTGCAACGCAACCCGAACACGAGGATGTTTGCGCGAAGGTCGATGATTAGCATTCGCGATATCATATAAACGTAAAACGTCGACCTTCGCGCAAACATCGCCGACATGGCCGACATGCACAGTGGCTTGGTTAGCATTTGATGTATTCGTCGATGTTGTTGTTAATAACTTTTTCTTCTTCAAATATATGATTATTTTCACCTATTCATACACCACAATGGCAGTGGATATCATAAAATTGCGTTCAATAACCCCATACTATATCTTATCTATAGATCTATAATTTGAATCCTCAGTAGAGGAGGGGTATGTAGATCGGTGTATGTCGAAAAGAACTCATTTTTGTGATATCCACTGTCATTGTGGTATATGAAAAGGTCGGAAATAATTATATTTTTGATGAAATATAATATTTCCGAAGTTCCGAAAGCGTGAGCGTAGAAATTGGCTTTGGTGAACGAAGATGTGCTGTTCAAAGGGTTTACAAAGACTAGGTCACCATGGGTAATCAGACACTGAATTTACACATATTGTGACAAGATGGAACCATCTTTCTCTAAAGTTGTAACAACTACGAAATGTTATCAAAAATCTCAAATTTTATCGCTGTTGCATGGCAAATATACTAGCTGGTCTGTTAAGTGTCGGTAACATATAGTTCGCACATGCATGTTGACACAGGACCTTCCATCTTTAGATGGGTAAATGGCTCCAGGTCCGGTGCAATACAGAGTACCAAAATAAAATACTTCCACTACAAGAAATCGTTCAATTGTCATGAGGTACAATATTATATTGTATACTCAGCAAAAATTTCAAGGCACTGAGTTTCATCATTCTCGAGTAACAGGGCTGTGAAGTAGTGCATTCGTGCAAAATAGTTGATTCTGAGGTGAAAACAATTCATATTGTTCTCTGTAAACACATGAAGATAAACGATAACCAGAACCAGATTTGATCTGCGACTACATATATTGGAACGGCGAGTATGCTGTATCAAGCTGGTTCTGCATGGTTGTCCTTTATCTTCATAAATCTGTTATTCGAAAATGTTCCAAAACATGCTTTCAGTCAATTTCAGACTGAAAACAATTTCATAAATTTTATAATATCATGTTCTTCATACACGCAAATACAAAGTTAACAAATTGGCCAGTACATATATAGTTCTGCACGATTACTTCCAACAACTAAGATGACATACCATACATCATGAACGGGTTATTTTTGATTACTGAGAGCCCCTTCTATCAATCGATTGTGGGAACCTTACATGCAGGTTCAAAACGTTCAAAAAGAGCATCGGACGCCCATTCGGGGCTCTATGTTTTGGTAAAAGGTTGTGGAACTTTGTCAGGATAGTCACGGAGTTGGGGAAAGCGAATTTTAAAGGAGTACTTACCTTATTTTATATAGGTTCCTGTTACAAAGGTTAGACTCTAACAGAAATATAACCAACTATTTTACTGTCGTTGAGGGCGATAACCTATTATTTTTATTACAATCTTTGGAGCCATGTTTCCGCTTTGAGGTCGACGTGGGCGCCGCCATGTTGCCTGTGGGATGACGTGACTGATGACGTCAGAATTCAGGACAACGTCACGGCTAACGCTTTATCCAGGGCCGTTCCAACTATACGGACATTTGAATTACTCTGGCATTCACCAAGCCTCGATCCGTTTTCCGCTTTTTACAAACAGCTCCAAATCAAATTCCTGCAGCCGTTTAGACGAAAGGTATATGCAATCGAAGCCAGGAGATTGTTACTCTGGGTCCGATTTTTAATTCAACCTCGCCACCAGGGGTCGCTCTCCGCTGGAAAATTGGCCGCTCCGACGAACCCCTGGGACGACGGTCGCTGAAAGTGGGTCCCATAATACATTGAAAAATTCTTTCACGTGGCCCCTTCCGGTTCCATTGGAACATATCCTATTCCTTATAAAACGTCAGTCATGAGTCATCTTAATGGCCAGTGTCATAACGTCATGACGTCAGAATAGAAAATGTTTCGGAAGAATGCATAAAGAGTTCTGGTAGGCTACGTCATCTTTCAAACGCGCTCGTAACATCCATGACGTCGGGACGTTGGCTTAATCTCCATAGATACGCTCTCGTTATGTTCTAAATTCTCAACCTCGCCACCAGGGGGCGCTCTCCGCTGGAAAATTGGCCGCTCCGACGAACCCCTGGGACGACGGTCGCTGAAAATTGGTCCCATAATACATTGAAAAATTCTTTCACGTGGCCCCTTCCGGTTCCATTGGAACATATCCTATTCTTTATAGAACGTCAGTCATGAGTCATTTTCATGGCCAGTGTCATAACGTCAGAATAAAAAAATGTTTCGCAAGAATGCATAAAGAATTCTAGTAGGCTACGTCATCTTTCAGACGCGCTCGTAACATTCATGACGTCGGGACGTCGGCTTGATCCCCACAGATACGCTCTCGTTATGTTCTAAATTCTAGGGTTTTGTGTTCTATCCAATGACCGATCGTACTGCCGAGCGCCCTCCCAGAGCATAGTAGGGAGGACAGGACCGGATAGCTCTGGTTTCGAGATTGCTAAATTCTAGGGTGTTGTGTGTTATCCAATGACCGATCGTACTGCTGAGCGCCGTCCCAGAGCCTAGTAGGGAGGACAGGACCGGATAGCTCTGGTTTCGAGATTGGTTTTAATTCGAGGGCAAAACTGGCGCTGCCAATCCTACGGGGGTAATTCCTAAAAGCAAATTGGTTTAGATTATCTCCGCCCACTGAACAATTTCTTCCCCAAGTTTTTCAACTGAGACTTGCCCGATTTAATCTGGACAAAATTTGAAGCTGAGCGGTAACTAAAAGAGCGTCCTCTGCAAATTGTCCACTGATTTGAGTTGAACGACGATGCTTCTAAGTTCGTAAACATTTTCATGACGTTGTGACGTTTTTAGATGAGTATACACTCACTTCCGCCTTCGCATTTTATCAACATAAGTTTGATATAATGAGTTTTGGAATACTATTGCTGATAAATATCGTCACACTCAAAAATAAGGTAAGTACTCCTTTAAAACAAAATTGAGTCTGTCGTCATTGAAATGTGCTCATGGGATTGTATTACAGACAATGTCACAGTTTTGGTTGAACGGTCGTGAATTTTTGTTAGGATAAAGCTTTGAGGTCACTGGGGGTGATTTGAATAAATCAGAAATGAAGAAGGGCATTTAACGCCCACTGGGGCCGGGAACATCAAATGTACATAAATTTACATACTGTAAGTGCAAGTTTATCTGTAGTCATTGAAAGCTGTTCAGAGCTAATCCAATTGAAGCAGATCCCAAAGAGATTGAGAACAAGGAGAAGAGGGATGTAAGTGACACAAGCTGTTTATGAGCGTGAAAGGGTCAAACGGGACAGAGAAGCAGGAACATAACCCAAAATACAAACAGCAATTGCATGCAGTGGCATAGTAGTTTTTAGCTTTGGAGATTTCTGACAATCAATTTTTTCTTCTTCTTAATTCTCGCCTCTATACCTCGTTTGCTTCGCTGTAGAGACCTTAGCCTGAATATCAAATCCATCATAGGCCTGGATAAGACTTTAATTTATTAGGATGTGATTTCTATTATCATTTGACCTTTTTAGCTCAAAATTGTTATGTCCATTCACGTTCCTCTGTATTTTTTCTTTCAAAACTGATCAAATATAAATATGTTTACATCACGCAAACAAAATAACGGGGACTGATGATGCATGTAGAAAATGCATGTATATTTCGTGGCTTCATTTCCATATCCTTTGATCCTACACCTGTGTATTTGATGAACATTATCACGGATCACCAATCACAGATCGTATATGTGAATGTGAGAGTTAATGACAATTGGTGGAATAACAAATGAACACCGGCACTACATTATAAAGTTGCATTGAAAATAAGGAACAAATGCACGAAATAAATGTATTCCATCCAAGAAAGCCGATGTGGAGGCTAAGAATGTCCGGTGGCTAAGAGTGTCCGGCCCCTGTCTTCTAACCCAGCTAGGACACTTTTCTCTACATTGGCGACAAGTGTCCGTCCTTGGTTGCAATAGAAAAAGATATGAAAAGGGACACTCATCACCAGGACATTCTTATTCACCACATCGGTACACTTTCGAATTGTTCAATTTATATATGCCGTACGTGATAAGTCTATTGTGTCAGATCCGACATTCACGTATATCAATCCTCGATATTTTCGGAATTTCGTCGATGTCCTGAATATGTTCGTATAATTTATTACCGATTCTGGCGAAGTTGCGAGTTCTGAATGCTTTCTCGTTAGGTTAGTAGTAGTGGACAATTGGGAGTTTAGCGCCAAAGGTTCAGGCTCTTGCCCTAGCTGATATTGCTCCTTCTCCGTTCCAATTCTTTTTCTCCTGCCTTGAACCTGTTCTTTGCTCTCTGTTCCCTGATCCTGTTCTTTCTCCATCCTCTCTATGATGGATACAAATATTTCAGTCACAAATGTAGAATCACAATGGTTTGGCAAGCCCCGAGGCAGAATCTTACTATATACAGGAAACAATTAGAACGCAAATATAAAAGGGTGATGGAAAACGATACCGGCGTACTGACGAGAAGCCATATGACCCCACAGACAAATCTATACTGACTGCATATATTTCTAAGAACATCACAAGAACAAAAGTGATCCCTGTGATGATCTGTTTCCCACATTTGGAACATATCGCCTCCAATCACTCCCACGCGCATCCGAAAATGCCCTTTCCCTACTGCTGATGACGTCACAGATGAAGCGCACATCGGAATAGACGCCTACCTATAATATCCATATACACTAGTCCATAGGGGCATGTGGATCATGGAGATGCATGTGGATCATGAACTCACTTCAGAGAAGTTAGATGATTGTGGCGTCATCTGTAACGTCATCAGTAGTAGAGAAACCGCGTTTTCGATATGCACTTGGGACAGGAGAATATATACATTCTTTCACTCTAGTCTGCATGGGCAGGCAGGGTTCTGTTAAAGCTGTTCTTCATTTTTCGAATGAGAGCATGCGCAAGCGGTGGATATCTATCCCAATTACGCTTGCCAATCAGAATATCCACTCAAAGTTTAGGCTTTTGATGGGATATCTAGCCCATGTATACTAGCCAATCGGCAATATGCATCCAGCGTCAGTGTACTGGTGCGGACGCAGAGGAAGTCCACGCCCAGGCCTACCATTCATTTGTGAGCACCACAAGCGTTGGTTCAGCTTTACACAAGAGCAGTTCTTGATGACAGAGTATCTCTTACGCGCTTTTTTAAACCTTATCCCCGATGTCTTTCTACTTGTGTATGATAAGCGCGTCGAGATCATCAAAGACATCGGGAATGTGGGCTATCGTAACCCGGACACAGCCCCAACCGGCTGTCATTCGTCTGTCCCGTAGGGGTTGGGCCAAATTCAAACTGGTGTTGTCTGGTGAACTCGACTACGACCTCATTCATATATGTCACAAGGTCTGCATCTGGGGTAGCTCCTTCTTTACTTAACGCACGATTGCATCCACGATGCATTACACTCTTCATCCCCACCTATGAGCTGCCTTCGAACATGCCGTGGCGGATGTGGACGAAGTGCTACTCGACGACGACCGGTTAGCCGAAGATTAACCATGTACCGAACCATATATCATAAGAAATCTGCCTGGGCCTGTTTACCTCGGTATATGAGTACGGTGGGTAGTAGCCGCCTTTGCCCAGAGATATTTTGACTCCATATGTCTTTATCGGAATAGTGCAGTTATTGTTTTGACAGCGGACGTTATCTTAGCCCCAAGATGAAACATATTTTCTCTCCAGCCGGATGTTTATTTCTCGCCCACCGATTTAAAATTGTCAGTTTCTATAGACGTGCGACTGTGGGAAATTTCAAAAGGAAAGCCGGTCGAGAGAAACGAACCGTCACGACTGACTGGCTGAATTGATGATCAGCACACATGTGGACGCTTTTCTGGTAATTGATCTCGACAAGGTCCGGGCATCGTTCATCGATTGATTGTCGGAACTGTACGGATGGTCCGAGTGGGTTCAGCTATTGGGATTGAAAAGCTCGTCATTTGGAAAACTGCACTTTCATCAGTACTAACCAAAGCCCGTAAACATGGTGGACTCGAAGCCGTAATTGGGATGCATGCATGTATTGCATTAACTGAATATCCTAAATTACAGTGACAGGCTAATCAATGATGCTCGATAATCTAGGGGACTAATGACCGGTCTATCAAACATTTCATATGACTTTTAATTCTGAATAATTAAGTTATAATGACTGCGCGATTTATCGATCGTATCTTCCCAAGATAATGCAGAGTTTGTTTTACGGGTGGTGGAAAACGATGCCGGGATTCTGACAAGAAGTCATAAGACCCCACAGACAAGTATACTGAGTGCATATTTCTAAAAACATCACAAGAGCCAAAAGTGATCCCTGTGATGATTTCCATCTCAGTTACGCTTTGATTGCAGCTGTTCATGTGGACATGACAACACGACCCCTAATACCGGGGCTAGGTGCTTCCATGTCTCACTTTAGGGTGCTCTCCACACTACAAATTGTGAGCAAGAAACCGACAATGGGGTGTTCTTTTCGTCCATAAATTTCGTTGTAAAATTTTCAACAAAAACCTTCTTTTCTGAACTGGCATACCAGTGCCATCCTTTCACAAAAAAAAAAAAAAAAATTCTGGTGGAGTAATGTATTGGTTGTGGGTATTTGTTCGGTCTGTCTGATACTGTAGCGTAAGATGGAGGGAGTGTCGAGGCCGTTGGTTGACATTTGCTGGAATTCTTGGTACACATGCGCACTTGTCAGAAAGGCATGTGGTGGACGTTTTGGAAGATATGTGGGCTAACCCCGCACGTGAATTAGACTACGACTGGAGTAGTTTGGAATGGAAATGACAAGACGGTGTGCATGCACAGTCGAGAAGTATTAGCGAAAGCAGATTTTGCAGACAATAACTGGACTACGTCGTGTTTGGGCGAGATATGGGCTATTCTTGGTCCCAGTGGGGTCGAACAGGGTTCATGGAGTAGACTATGAATTGGGTGGTTTGTAATGGAAAGGGGGCCATGATGCGCATGCGCTGTCGGAACGTGACAGCGAAAGAGGGCATTTAGGGTTGCGAAAGGGCGTGTTTGGGCGAAATAGGGACTATTCTTGGTCTCTGTTTGGACTGGAAGTGAGATTATCGTGGTGTAGACTAGAAATAGGGTGGTTTTCACTGGAAATGACGTCATGGTACGAATGTGCAGTAGAAACATAGTAGCGAAAGTGGACATTTTGGAGGTGCACAAGGGCGTGCTTGGGCGATATGAGGGTCAGTCTTGGTACCAGTAGGCCGCACAGGGCGCCATATTGAAGCTTTCGTAGAGTAGACGACGACTGGTATGGTATTGACCGAAAGTGAGGTTATGGTGCGCATGGGCAGTCGAGGAGTTGTAGAGAAAGAGGGCATTGTAGGGCATGCAGGGTTGTGTTTGAACGATCTAAGGGCCATGCGTGGTCCCAATCGATAATGCTGGGTGTCCTCTTGAAAGGAGAGAGAGAGAATTAAGGTTTAACGTCGCATTCAGCAATAGTGTCCTCTTGAAGCTCTCGCTGCATAGACTAGGACTAGGATGGTTTTCATCATGGTTTTTATTTTGCGGTGCGAGGAGTAGTAGAGAAAGGGAGAATTTTATGGGCGCCCAGAGTGTGTTTGATACCATATATGGTGTGCAGGGTGTTCTCCTAAAGCTCTTGCTTGCCCATGGTGTGAGTGTGATGTCATGATGCGCATGCTCGGCTACGCAATGATGTGTTTGGGTGATCTAGGTGCCACCCTATTCCAAATGGGCCGTGCAGGGTGGAGAACTCTCGTGGTGTAGACTTGGACTGATTTTTTATCGAAGTGACGTCACGGTGCGGATGCGCATTCAAGATGTAAAAAGGGCAT
Organism: Hanleya hanleyi; assembly: GCA_036873755.1. Lineage (NCBI taxonomy): Eukaryota > Metazoa > Mollusca > Polyplacophora > Lepidopleurida > Hanleyidae > Hanleya > Hanleya hanleyi. Next base: position 58,003 of record JAVTVY010008113.1, on the reverse strand, counting down.
GTTCGGCTCCGCATGGGCCTGTTTGGGCGATCTATGGACAATCCTTGGTCCAAATGTGCCATGCGTGTTGTCATCTTGAATCTCTTGCTCTGTAGAATAAGACTGTGGATGTTACCCGGGCCGTCGTGTTGTGTCTGGTGTCATCATTGTGCGCATGAGTAGACATGAGAGACGCCTGTTGTTGGAGACTTTGAGGATAGATGGGCCATACTTCATCCGTATTCGATGTGAAGCCCTCGACTAGGCTTGGTGTAGTTTTGACTGGAAGTGACGTCATGGTATGCATGAGCAGCCGAGGCGTGTTAGTGTCTGGGCATGTTCGGGTGTGTTTCGTTGATATAGGGGCCTTCGCGGATTCTAATAATGCATGCAAGTTATCGTGATGAAGCGTTCGTGGTGTAGAACACGACTCGGGTGCTGCACAGATTACCGTGCCGTCATCTGTAACGTCATCCATAGTAGAGAAAGCGCTTAGTCGCTCGTGTGCGCACTTGAGACATGCCTATACTCCTATACACTAGCCCATAGAGGCGGGTATGTAACCCTTGGATATGCATATAGACACTGGTGTGCAGCCACAGAAAATTATTGATGGAAATGACGTCATCAGTAGTAGAGGAAGCGCAAATACGTTCGGATTAGGTGCGCACGTGGGAATAAGCGGTTACCTACTTCCCAATATAATATATACGAGTGTGCATGTCGAGCTTGGGCTACACTATGGAGTTGGATAGTTACGGAATACTTGAGATCATATGGAAAAGACGCGAGTACGATATTTTAAACTTTTGTCAACAACTGTTGACCTATAACGCCTTAACGCAATCAAATGATAGGAAGAGAGATAAACAACAATGGGCCACGTGCATTTCGTGGATGGCCCCAAAGACCCACCCGGCGAGTGTGTCTAACGGACAAGGGCGAACATGCCCGAAGATTTACGCAACACAATGGCAGATTCTCAAAGGGCGGCTACTGATTAGACAAGAGTGAACACGGTCTGACACATGGATAATAACTTACGGCAACTGTAAACACACCAAACGTGGCTCACCCAGGTTGGATGTGATGTAATGGAGGGGATAATAAAATTTGTAATACGTAATATGCTTGTTGTTGTTGTTGGTCATTCCTGTTCCTAGCATCTGACTGTGTTAAGGCGTTATAGGACGCCATAGTGCACCCCGAACTTCACATGCCCACTCCCATGGGTTAGTGTATTAGGGAGTAGGTAGCCGCTTAATTGCGCTTCCTTTAATACTGATGACGTCAGTTCTATCAATAGTCTTCCATGGCTGCAGTCCAGGGTCTACACGCATCTTCAAGGGCCACATACCCGTCTCTATGGGCTAATGAATAGGAGTAGGCATGTCTCAAGTGCTCACCCGAGTGACTCACCGCTTTCTCTACTACGGATGACGAAATAGATGACGTTACAGATGATGTCACAGTCATGTGGACCACACCCGAGTCGTGTTCTACACCATGAGCGCTTCATTACCAGGCCGTGCATGCTATATTTTAATTCTGGAAGGCTCCTAGATCACCCAGACACGCTCCTGTACACTCCGACATGTCCGGACACTACTCCTCGACTGCGCGTGCACAGTATGATGCCATTTCAAGTTAGAACCACACCAAACCTAGTCTACACTACGAGACCTTCCCTCCGTCTAATTCTGCATAACGAGAGCTTCAACAAGACACCATGCACGTCAAATTTGGTTGAAGTATGGTCCATCTATCACCAAATTTTCCTACACCAGGCGTCCCGGCGTCTTCGCATGCGCACGCGGCCCTGATAACATCTTCAGTCTTATTCTACAGAGCAAGAAATCCAAGACTACACAACGCATGGCACACTTTGGACCAATTGTCCAGAGATCGCCCAAACAGGACTCTGTGCACCAAACATGTCCTTTCTACACCATGACTGCGCATGCGTGCCGTGATGTCACTTCAATAAAAAACAGCACTAGTCAACCACAACAGATTCCCACACTGCACGCCCCATTTGGACCCAGAATGACACCTAGATCGCCAAAACACGATCTCTATTACTCTTTGAATGCGCGTGCGCATTATAACGTCACAGTCACACCATGACCAGGATACTGTGTGACTGTATTAAACAGGCGCTCAAGACGACACCCTGCACACCATGGTTGGACCAAGGATGGTCCCTAAATCACTTAAACACTCCCTGTGCTCCCCTGTAATTCTCTCTCTACCACTCCTCGACTGCGCATGCGCACGAGTTCAATTGCAGTGAAAATTACCCTGGTCCTAGTTTACATACCAGGAGCTTCACGACGACACCCATCATGACCGATTGGGACCACAGATGTTCCTTATATCGCTCAAGCATACTGTACACACCCTGGTGTATCCTATGCCAGGGACCTGTGTATGCGTGCGATGTCGTCACTTCCGGCGATGACGTCACTTCCGACGAAGACGTCACTTGGAAGAGGATGCGGGACTGCCGCCAGTGAGCGGGCCTGCGGGAGATGATACCACTTCCGGTGATGACGTTACTTCCAGTGATGACGTCATTTCCATCAAGGGTCAATGGTCAAATCATGTGTGTGTGACTCACTCACTCACTCACTCACTTGCACTCACTCAACTCCATTTCTTCTCTTCCTCCTTCTCCACACAAACTTACACACAAACACACTCTACCAGGTAGCCAGAGCGAACAGGACCACCTTTGCCCTTCCGAAACTCCCCCTTCTCCACTACTCCCTGTGTGCGCAGGCACATATCACTCCCAGTCTGACTCTACTCCTCGAGTGCTTCACAAGGACAACTCACACGACCCAATCGGACCAATATTGGTCCACCCCGACACCAAAACGTTCATTCCAATGCCCTTTTCCCACTCCACATGTGTGCCATAGCCCTACTTTCACGACACACCCACCCAGTCAGATGCTTCTCCACGAGTTCTTCACTATGGCCATTGCCGAAGATTCAGACGAAGCGACATTAACATTGACGTCACTAGGAATTTACATGAATGAAGGACTCCTTTCTGTGCGCGGAGGCTTGAGCCGGAAGTTACCGCTTCACCACCGGAAGGGACGTTTGATCCGGTAGTGACCTTTTAGTGACCGGCTCCCCCAAACAAGAGTTCTCTCCTCCTATCTGGTTTAGTTGCCAAAAGTGACGATTTGTCTCAGTTTGTCAAGAAACGGTTATATATCTTCTCTCGTTTTATGTAAATCCAATGTCTGATCTACAACACATCGATAATAAATCACGCTAATGGAGTTATTAGACTAACAAGTTATTTGGTCGTAGTGCGGAAGTCTGCAGATTAAATTAGTCATCTATCTTAGAGATCTTATTGACTATGAATAAGTCTGTGAATTCAAAAAACATAATAACTGACAAAAGGTCTTGACAAAAAAGACGTAAATTCTATCAACCCTGTTACCAGCCATAGTAACGATGTTGATGATATATCGTATATCGTTGATGATATATCGTAGTTAAGGTATGTGTCATTGGAGGACAATATTGCTCCGTTGTAGTTTCCCATGTAGAGATCAACCGAGGTGAATGTTATCGGGTACCTTCAATCGACCAAGGAATAGATTTAGTACATTCCGATGATATCTGGCTGTACAACCGTAACGGTGTTGACATTTAACAATCTGATTAATAACAGACCCAGAAACGGATTCCTTAACTTACGCCAGAATGGATCTGTTTCTAATCAGATTAGACATTTAATTTCCTTCGGGAGGAAGAGAAATACATCAAAACATATATTTTCCAATATACGGCCAAGTAAGACCATTATAAACTGACTTGCGAGAGAGAAATCGTGAAGATGTTTCTTGAACCAATTCCCTTAGAACTGCTTGAACTTGATTTGGTTCTCTTTCGGACCATTCCGAATTCTACCTGTAGTCCGTGAGCTACTAGGGGTCACCTTGCCCCCCCCCCCCCCCCCACTACAGACCGAAACTATTTTTCTTATGTACTTTAGGACATGTCGAATAAGAAACAACTTGTTAACAGTCGATAAACTGGGACTCGCTACCCCTTTGATCAGTTTGAAGTTACTCCCTGTGTTACAAACTACATTTTTTGTGACAATAGGGGGTGGGGTTACAAGAATAGTCTTATCTTCCATAATTATTACCCAATCTTTATAATGTTGGCCACATATTATCCAGCATTGATTGCTGCATCGAATGTTTTCAAGAACTATTACCATTTGTTCGGTATGACGTCACACAGGGACCATACATACAACAGTAGGAGTAGTAGCGAAAGCGGGCGTTTTGGGGTGCGTGGGGGTGTGTTTGAGCGATTGAGGGGCCATTCTTGGTCCGAATGCGTCGTGTGAGGTGTCAAAGTGAAGCTCTCGGTGTGTAGACCACGACTCGAGGGATGTCCACATCATCTGTGACGTCAATGGTGACGTCATCAGTATGAGTAGTAGCCAAAGTGGGCATAAATGAACCGTATGGGGTGTCATCTAGTAACTATCTGCATGTAGATGACGAATGATATGTCGCATCGTGCTACTCATGCGCAGTTGAGCAGTAGTAACAGAAGATGTCATTTTGGGCGTGGGCAATGACATGTTTGGGCAATCAACGGACCCATGTTTGGTCCAAATGGACAGGTTGGGGTATTCTAGTGAAGCGTTCGTGGGATAGAGTCGGACAGGCGTGTTTTTTATTGGAAGTCAGGCCAATCTGCGCATGCGCAGTTGGGATGTAGTAAGTAAAGTGGTCATTCTTGATGTGCGCAGGGGTATATTTCTCATCCAAAAATGAACGTGTAGGGTGTCACCTTGAAGCTCTCGTGGTGTAGACCACGACCTGAGATATTTCCATGTCATCTGTGACGTCATTGGTGACGTCATCAGTACGAGTGGTATCGAAAGCGGCCGTTTTAGGCGTGCGTAGTGGTGTGTTTGAGAGACTGAGGCTGAGACTGAGACTTTCGTGGAACAGCGTCCGACTGGTCTGGTATGTCGTAGAAGTAAGGGATATGGCTAGCATGCGCAGACAGGAAATAGTGGAAGAGGGGCACTGGAATGGGATTTTAGCCTCGAGGTGAACCATTCGAGGTCCGAATGGGTCGTGTGGGGTTTCGTAGTGAAGGGATCGTGGTGTAGCGTCGGATTGGACTGGGGTGTAGCCTAGTATCATTGTTCTGCGCATGCGCATTCTGGCAGTAGTATAGAGCTCTTATCCAATCAGAAGCCGCCATTTGAGAAACTACAGAGCTCGGAGCTGTGAGATGGATTGGTTGAGAGCTTGGACCTCGGAGCTCTTGAAGTCGGAGCTCTTGGAGCTCGGAGCTCTTGCAGTCTTGGAGGCTTGGAGATCTTGGAGCTCGGAAGTGACGTCATCGCAGGCATGCGCACGCACCTGTGGTGCACCCTGTACCCTATAGCTCGTATAGCATAAGGTACACCAGGATGCGTGCGATGACACCAGTCCAAGCCGACGCTACCCCACGAGCCCTTCACTACGAAACCCCACATGGACCATTCGGACCACGGATGGTCCACCTCGAGTCTGAAATTTCATTCAAGTGCCCCTTTTTCACTATTTCCTGTCTGCGCATGCACGCCAAATCCCTTACCTCCACGACACGCCACACCAGTCGGACGCTGTCCTACGGCTGTCCCATTCGGACCAAGAATGGTCCCATCGTCTCTCAAACACACCCTTATGCTCCCTTCAAATGGCCGCTTTCGCTGCCACTCGTACTGGTGACGTCACCAATGACGTCACAGATGACATGGAAATCCCTCAAGTCGTGGTCTACACCACGAGAGCTTCAAGATGACACCCTACACTTCATTTTTAGATGAGATATAGAATCTCAATCTCTCAAATATACCCCTGCGCACCTCAAGAATGACCACTTTACTTACTACATCCCAACTGCGTATGCGCAGATTGGTGCGACTCCCAATAAAAACACGCCAGTCTGACTCTACCCCAACCGGTCCATTCGGACCAAACATGGATCCCTTGATTGCCCAAACATGTCATTCCACATACCCAAAATGACATCTTTCCTTAATACTGCGCATGAGTAGCACGATGCGGCTTCCAACAAATACCATTCCATTCGTCGTCTACATGCAGAGAGCTACATGATGACACCCACACGGTTCATTTGGACCACTGATGGTCCATCTCTACCCCAAACACCTTCCTTCTCACCCCCAAAATGTCCACTTTGGCTACTACTCCTACTGATGACGTCACCAATGATGTCACAGATGACGTGGACATCCCTCAAGTCGTGGTGTACACACCGAGGGCTTCACTTTAACACCTCAAACGACGCATTCGGATCAAGAATGGTCCCTCAATCGCTCAAAAACACCCTCACGCACCCTCAAAACGCTCGCTTTCGCTACTTCCTACTGTTGTATGTATGGTCCCTGCGTGACGTCATACCCAACAAATAGTAATAGTATCTTGTAAATATTTGATGCAGCAATCAATGCTGAATAATATGTGGTCAGAATTATAGAGATTGGATAATAATTATGAAAGACAAGACTATTCTTGTAACCCTACCCCCTAATGTCACAAAAATTGTAGTTTTTAACACAGCAGGAGGTAATTTCAAACTGATCAAAGTGGGTAGTGAGTCCCAGTTTATCGACTGTTAACAAGTTGTTTCATATTTTACATGTCATAAAGTACATAAAAACATAGTTTCGGTCGGTAGTGTGTGTGTGTTGGGTGGGGGGTGCAAGGTGACCCCTAGTAGCTCACGGACTACTGCATGTGCAGTGGATATATCTAATCTCTGATAGGGTTCGAAGAATGACTTGTAATATGAAATTAATGGAAATAAATTCCAGCAATGGAAAAAAAGATATCGTTCAAGATTATTTGCCGAACTATCAGCTTAAAAAGTCAACTTGGCACAGGTCCTTCTCGTCGTTGGAGCGGAGCGTAAAGCGTGTGAAAGAAGAGTTGGGATGAAGGAGCGCGTGCCAACTTCAAGTGCAGTGAAGCGGAACAGGGAAGCCAGTATCACTGCACTACTATAGCTTGATAATTAGATGTCCTGGATAAATGTCGACCGTATGAACCGAAATCGATATTTCAGAAGAAATTTGGGCAGATGTGATGTATAACTGTATACTGCATAATAGATGTATATTTGACCTGTGTACTATTGTATTTGCCCAGCGCAAATTGATGACATCGCGGATATTGTAATATCTCATTCGGAGCTCGGATGATCATTTCATCCAAACCATTCACGCAGATGTAGACAGAGGTTACTCTGACGTAATACACCAATTACAGGAATAGGCAAGTTTTGCATTGTTACCAATGTCCGCTTTGATAATATGATACCGCAAATATATACACAGTACCGTTGAATTATAGATATACATAGCCTGCATGGCAACCAGCTTCTAAGTCCTTTTAGCGTGCAGAACACAGTACTACTCCTCGCTGGGAGTTGCGTCTTTAGTAGTTGCCAAACACTCTATAAAACACCACTACAAATACCGTATACCATTTTCTACAAGCTTTATATTCTTAACCCGGAACCAATTTTCTTCCCTTAGAATACTCCATATTTTTCTCGGAAATATTTCATACTTCATCCGCTATCTGGAAAAATCGTGACAATTGACGTCAGTAAGATGTTTGAGAGGCAGGATTTATCGGATTTAAGGCACTCACAAACTGATGATTATTGATAAGTCTAGAAAAGTAATGACATATAACACCAAGGGCATATAGGCATGGGTATATATTCATACTGGTGTATACTATATCGGTAGTAAGTTAGGCATGGGTTAATAATGACATATAACACCAAGGGCATATAGGCATGGGTATATATTCATACTGGTGTATACTATACCGGTAGTAAGTTAGGTATAGGTTAATAATGACATATAACACCAAGGGCATATAGGCATGGGTATATATTCATACTGGTGTATACTATACCGATAGTAAGTTAGGCATGGGTTAATAATGACATATAACACCAAGGGCATATAGGCATGGGTATATATTCATACTGGTGTATACTATACCGGTAGTAAGTTAAGTATAGGTTAATAATGACATATAACACCAAGGGCATATAGGCATGGGTATATATTCATACTGGTGTATACTATACCGGTAGTTTTTTTTCTTTTCTAGAATATTTGAGTATTGAAGCATCAGCTTGTGAGTGTCTCACACTAGACGACAAGTTTGATTTAGAATACATTTACATATATGTGTGCATGTTATTGATCCGTAATCATATCATGTGCAGGGTGGAATTATAATTGTATGCCCCGAGTGGGCACCTGATCTGGCAATATATAGGCCTATATACCGGTATAACATACATGCTCTTAGTTACAAAATACATCTGCGTGACTGGAAATCCTTGGCAGTGTCATTATTCTGATCTTTGAAGAAATCTACATAAGTTTTGTTTTTAATATTTAGTAAATCCTTTCTTTTAGGTGCAACACCTGTGGAAATGTATATGACACATCTTGGTTTTCATCCACATGTGGCAGTCTAATTCGTATAATACCAGAATGGGGTTGTAGTATTCTTATTATACAGTGTCAGCAATCACGCGCCAAAACGTGGATACGCGTGCTGCCCCGGGCAACAGTCGCTAGAACACGTGCTTTTCCAAACCGTGGGTTCCCCCCTCAAATTTTCCTGATATCTGATCGTGAGAAAATCACCCCACTGTGGACGATTGGACACCCCAGTTTATTATAGGATCTATGTTAATTGTTTTGAAGTCTATACCGGCCATGTTAAATGTTGGACTGGTGCTATCTAAGACAGCACTTATAACACTGCGGTCCCAAAAAGTGGAGCCTCCCCACCCCCACATAGGCTGATATAGAAGTTCAGCCCCCCACTTTCAAATGTGCTCCTGTTGTCCTTGATTCCAATCTTGTCAGATTAAATGGTAATCTTTCGGTGCGATTGAAATTATTTTCATTCTATTAGATGAATCTAATGAAGATTAAAACAGTTCAATATAATGGATACTAATAAACTGGAATTTTCAGTCGAATAGATTGATTTTTAATCGGAATATTGGTTAGACTCATTTATCCATTGATAAATGAGATCTAAGGACCTTGGTTGTTACTTTACCAACATTGGCATTCAAGAGATATTTGGCGTTGCCAAGACGAAAAGTATTTGGGCAGGGAGCTCTGGCGATCGCTGTCTGTTGGCGGTTTATTTGAGTGCAGATAAGTTTTTCAGCTGCATCCAGTACAGTAGGCACATTTTACAGGTTGATATAATGGTTCATAGTAGTAGGAAGCCTGCAAATTCCAGCGGATTTTTGCGCGCCTGGATTGCGCGCGCGGAGTCACACGGAGGTGACGTCACTTCCGGTTCAACTTGAAGGTCAATTCCGGGTCAAAGGTCACTTGACTTTCGGTTCAAAGGTCCCCGCGTGTGTAGAATATATTTAATATAACAAGCAAGAGATATCTGCCCCTAAATACAACGCCAATTCAATGTTATATGCGCTTGACTGGGTATTTCCCGTGGCGTCACATGTGATGGATGAATACATTCAGTCGATAGGGTGGTCGATCAGTTTAGCCACGAAAATGTGACCGCATGAATACATTGGGAGCTAGACATACACTCCTTTATATTATTACATGGCTACGCGGTATCTTTAGTATTACCGTGAAGTCTTTATCGTGACTTTTTCTTCATCAATTCGCGGGCCTGTGTGAATGCATTGATACATACACCATACCTCCCATAAAAGGTAAAAACTTCCTCGTCCATGTATTTATAATACGTTTTCAGAACGTTTTCATAATGGCACCCGAATACCCCGGTGGACAACGTCGAGTCGATCGGAGCGCCATCTGTATAACTGGTGTGCATGATTTTCTTGGACTTGAAACATGCCGGCTAAGAATCTCCAGTGGCTAAGAGTGTCCGGGTCCTATCTTTTCTCCACACTGGGGACAAGTGTCCGTCCTTGGTTTCAATGGAAAAGGATATGAAAAGGGACACTAATCACAAGGACATTCTTATCCAGCACGTCGGTATACCTATCAAACGTCAGGAAAAACGGACTGTACATGATTTTTTTTCTTGTGGAGTACAAACGTGTAGCACCTTATTTTTTCGACTAGACTGGTGTGTAGTGGAAATGCCATCAATACCATGATATACCTTCGGGAATGAACCCATTCATGAAGATGGCACCTTATTTTTTCTGTCTCAAACTGTAGAACATGATGGGAGGGGTCTTGTGGCCATGGACTGACTTTTGCTGAAAACATCAGACTGAGTCTGCGTGGTAGGAAGGTGCGGGGTGGATTTTTGCGGCTCTAGGTGCAAATGGGCCGTGGTCCATGGGCCGTGGACCTCCGTGGTCCGAATGGGCCGTTTGAGGTGTCATAGTGAAACATTCGTGGAGGGAGTCCAACTGCACGGGTGTGTCGTGAATGTATGGCTATGGCGCGCATGCGCAGTAGGAAAAAGGCATTTAAATGGGCGTTTTGTGGGTAGAGATGGGGTGGTTTGAATTAAAAGCCCGTCATTCTGTGCACACAGATTCGGGCTACAGGTACGTAGGGGTGTGTTTGGTCAGTCTAGGGGTATATCCTCTCCGGGGGGGGGGGGGCACACTGAGTATGTTTATTATGATGTTTATTCACAGAATACAAAGTGAAATATCACACCATGTTTTTTTCATCTGAGCCATCCGTGGGCAAAATGGGGCGTGTGTCCGACTGGAGTGGTTGTTATTGGAAGTCACATCATTCTTCTCATGCGCAGTGGGGCAGAAGTGGAGAAAGTATAGTGTGCGCGCATGCGTGTATGTGTATTTGTGTGGGTGTGCAAGTCTGGCCGGGCAGAAAACCTGTTCTGTCAGAAAACCTGTCATCGCGACACATTCAATGTAAACACAACCAAGACACATCATCAACTACAAGCATATCAACGCATCGCCGTTCTGCACAGCATATGCTCGAGTGCACACTTGGGACATGTGTACCCTATGCATCAGCCATATGGGTGGGCATATGACCCTTGGACGTACATGAACGCGATGAACCGTTGAGGCGTCGGATTGCACTTTTGTACTTTCTCACTGTCGCTTAACTCTGGTCGTTGTAGAATCTGTCTCTGTCGCTTGATCGAGTGCGTTCATCGTCTTCCACGAACGTGATCTGAGGTATCGTCTCGTGCGCCGCTTGTCATTCTCCGTAATGCCATACTATCTGGGCAACGGGTGGTGTATTCATGCTGTCGGGGTGTTGAACCAGTTTCTGGACGAAGTGCGCCTTGCCTGAGCCCATCGGCACCGCAATGAGGCAAGTGAAGGGATGTTGCCACCGGGGGTTCATGGTTGGAGGTGTATTCGCTGTCGTGGTAACCCGCTCTCGTAAATGTGGTACGAGTGAACCGGTCTCGTCGCTGCGTTGGGCTTTGGTACCCTTATCGACACGTTCGGGGGTTCACTGTGGGTGGTCGTATACGACAAAACCTCTGGAGTAGGGATCGCTGCAGTACTGAACCTGGTTTGCATTCATGAATTGATATTGGACACTAGGACCGGGTGAGGTTTGACTGGTGTAGAGGGGGGTCGGTAGGCTTGTTTGACTGGCACTCCCGGCTGGCGGCTCTATCCTAGGTGGGATGAGTAGAGTGCTGAGATATGCCACGTCGTAAAACATACCTCCGTACAAGATAGCCAGCAGGGATAGCAATGCTACTACGAAGCCCACTTGTGCTTTGCGCGTTTTGGGAGACGGTGTGTCCAGAGGTGGTTGCACTGTGTTCATGGTCGAGCATGGAATGAATTACAACACATATAAGGGAAGTGGGAAAAGGTGCCGACATACTGACAGAGTCACATGACTTCACAGTATAGTCTTCCGGTTAACCTATTCTAAAGCACATACAAGAATTTAACGATTCGTGATATGTGTTGTATCTCAGGTACGCTTTTACTGTACCTGTTCATGTGGCAACTTGGATGATATGACCACACGTCCCCTGACACCGGCATAAGCGGTATTAGATACAAATCTAGAGAGCTATGATGAAAATGCTCTGACAACTCGTATATTGGTAATTGGTGAGCTGTTTCGCTGTGATAACTCGTACACTGGGGATTGGTGAGCTGTATCGGCGTCAGATGAAAATGACGGCATTTAACACAAAAGACTAGTCTGTAAGGTCCGATGTCGACCCAGAATCAACTTCCCACAAATGCCAACATATATCCAAGACCAAAAGGTCTGTACAGGGGGCGGGCCTCGGGGACGAAACGTCCACCAGCAGAATCTCGCCATATACAGGTAAAAATTACAACACATATAAGGGAAGTGGGAAGAGGTGCCGACACATGACTTCACAGTATAGTCTTCCGGTTAACCTATTCTAAAGCACATACCAAGAATCTAACGATTCGTGATATGTGTTGTATCTCAGGTACGCTTTTATTGTACCTGTTCATTTGGCAACGCTGATGACGGTGGTTCCTGGTTTTATAGCCTTTTCATATGGTTGGCCGGGACACAGGAATTGAACAAACTGGACCAGCCTTGCAATTTCACGGAGTGCACCGTCTTTCCTTGGCGTCGCCTGTTTTTTTGGATGCGTTCCACAGTGTAGCAGTCTTGAGTTGTTTTCACCACGGACTGTAATTCTTGCTCGTAAAACGTTCCTTGCAACGACTCCCCTTGAAGATCTTCCAGTTCATATACCCGGGGTTGACGGGTTACGTGGCATTTAATCACGAAGTGTTCATCGCTTCAGTTGAGGGAGTAACTCTTCCCGAATTTTCCCTTGAATTTAGTTATCCGTACAGGGCCCCAGATCTTGAACACCTTCGACCGTGGTTGGGGTTGCATGGGGTACAAGACACGCCGAACTTTGGCTTTGTTGCGTTCGGTAACGGTGATGGGTGCTCTCTGAATACCCCGGCGATAGGCCCGATTGTAACCGGTCACGAATTTCGGTGTTTGCACATGCGGCCATTGAATGTCCTGTTGAACCTTTCGACGACGGAAGCCTTGGTCTCGTTGTGTGTGTGAAAGAAGAACAATTTCAAAAGGTCGGTTGGCGTCAATCACTCTAATAAAATTCTAAAAATGATTAGACCGGAACCGGAAGCGACGTCACAAAGGTCAAGTGTCACGAAAGTAGGTCAATAGGCCAAACGATGCTCTTTTGGAACCTGGCATTTTCCCGTTATAGTTCCAGTGGTGATACCATCTGGAATATATAACATCAACTAAAGTCCCGCTATAGTTCCGGCGGAGTGGGCATAGATACGAGGGTCAGCGAGAGTGTGCGACATACATCTCACGTCAGTTGCTCGATCATTTCGCCAGTCCCACGAGCTGTCCTTCCTCTTTCACACATGGTGGAGATACCACCCAACTGCCGCATCTGGCGAGATAAATGTACCCTGAACACACACAGTTTGCGTTGGAAGCCTTTAAAGATGCGACAAACTCTCAGCTCTTTGACCTGAAGCAAGCCACGCCCGACCACCTTCGACTACAGAGGAGACCCATCACGTGTACGTGGAAAACACATCCACAGTGGCATTCCTGCTTGAAGATGGGAATAATAAGAAAAATAAATAGAACACACCATCATAGTTGACTTTGTCTCTGAAGTGATAGCATGTTCAGGAAATATCCCGCAAAGGATAATAAGGGCACGATTCCGGGTTCAAGGGTTAGTTGTGCATGATGTCCACTGAAGTACGATATCTACCGGTCCGACAGGCTGACATGAGCACCATCACCATCGAAATAAGGGACGAACAACCTCTGGCATTCGAAATTAGGAAAGTGGTGGTCACGCTCCATTTTCGACAAGCACGCTCTCCCAACTGTTTAAATTACGAGTGCGATGCACACAGCTATATGGACTATAATACTCATCAAGCCTGGGTGGCCTACCCGTTTTTGCGGGTACACCCATCCAACGACGTCATGAGCTAGGGGAAAGTGGTCGAGAGAATCGTCAAAGCTTTCTTTCCGCAGGTGACGCGCGGTGTGAAAGCGATCGGGAATCAAGCTGTCCGAAATGATGTGCAAGACATGGGAGATGCATTCAGTGGTGTCCCTGTCTGAGAAGCACTGAAACGCCGATCCAAAGAAGCGGGAGGCGTCTAGGTCGCCAAAGCACAACTTGTCGTAGGGAATAAAATATCTGCTCTACCGAGACCGCGCACCAGTCGACTACCGACCCAACGAGGACGCAGACTTCAAGAACCGGGATATCTTTGTGTAAAAATGTCCTTAATCCAACCAGAGTTGTCCTGCCCCTCCACCAACAGTGAATTTGATTCGTGGACAGTACCGCCGACGCAGACCAGTGCCGAAGAGGGACTATGGGTGGAGCATCTCCCACCATCCAGCATCAATGAAAAAGGTCCCGTCGATTTCACCACGGCCTTTGAGGATTTGTCAAGATCGTCAAATGGGGATGGCTCGTCGACGCTGCAACGTCCGGCCCGACTCTATGTTCCAACAGGTGGATATTTCACTCAGCGACATCAGTGAGTCGACCAACACGTACCCTTATCGGGCCTACATTGAAACGTTGTCCTACGGCCGATAGGCTAAAAACATCTCACAGGGAGACATAGCCCAACACATAGGCACGGAGAATGGCAATAGCGGATGGAACAAACGGCGGGGTTTCACAGCTAACTGCAGCTCGGTCGATCTCATCTGTCGTCTGCATGCAGACCTCTTCAAGCAAGACCGTTACCTCTTGAACAAGATCCCCATCAAAGTTCAACCAATGCAGGCGCCCCAACCTTCGCCTTTTGATGACCACTGAGGTAGATGGCAGGCAGTTGGCTATAACATCATCATCCAAGACGCAGTCCTGTATGTCCGAAAAGTGAAACCGAATCTAGCCGTCCAATTGGAGCAACTTGGGGAGCCCTAGAGAGAAAACCTTTTAATTTCCGGTAATTCCTCGTATTGCCCGGTAATGTTTTAGACCATACATCGAAGAGACTTGTTGGCTCGCGAATTGATGACGTCAAGCGAATGTGCCCGGCTTCGGTCACGTGAGAGTCTGCAGCCCTATTCCTCAACCCTCACAGGCGACTCAAACAGTGAAATCCCATGTCTTAAGGTCCTCTGGTTCTGGATACATTGTCCGCAGCCCTAATCCTCACCCCACACTGCCCGAGTGCGGAAGCCTTGGTGCAGGACTCATTTTTTTAAATCTGAGTGTCTCTAGCTCTTCTGATTCTTCGTACAGTGTTCCTCTTCCCCAGCACTACCCCAGGGCGTACTGGCATCTCATTTGGTGAAATCCCCATCTCTCTAATCTCTCTGGTTTTCCGCACAGTATTTCACTTCTGGTTGCACATGCGCAGCCCTATTCTCCACCCCACACTACCCTAGGGCGAAAGCCGGGGTCCAGGCGACCCATTTTTTGAAATCCCGATTTCTGTAGCCCCTCTGGTTCTCCGTACAGTGTTCCACTTCCGATTGACCAGACGCAGCCCTATCGCTCACCCTGCACTACCCTAGGACGGAAGCCTGGGTCCAGGCGACCCATTTCGTGAAATCCCCAACTATGTAGCCTCTCTGGTTTTCCGTAAAGTGTTCCACTTCCGGTTGCGCATCCCTATTCCTCAACCCACTTTACCCCAGGGTGGAAGCCTGGGGTCAGGCGACTCATTTGGTGAAATTCCCATGTCTGTAGGCGTTGTGGTTCTCCGGTCAGTGTTGCACTTCCGGTAGCGCATGTGTAGCCATGTTTCTCACCCCACACTACCCTAGGTTGGAAGCCTGGTTCCAGGCGACTCATTTGGTGAAAGTCCCTCGTCTCTAGGCCCTCTGGTTATCGGTTCAGTTTTCCCCTTTCGGTTGCTCTATTCCTCAACCCACACTATCCTACGGCGGCAGCCTGGGTCCAGGAGACTCATTTGGTGAAATCCACAATTCCCTAGCTCCACTGGTTCTCCGAACAGTATTCCACTTCCGGTTGCTCGTGCACAGCCATAATCTTCACACCACATTGCCTTGGGTGGAAGCCTGGGTCCAAATGCCTATGTCTCTATGTCCTCTGGTTCTCGGTATAGGACAGGTAGAGAAAAGGGTGAGAGAGGGAGGGGCTTCCCACTTGTCATTATGCTTTACATACTGTTGGCGGTATTCTCGAGGACCATGTTTGATGACGTATATTGAGAGACCTGGTACTGAAAAGGCCCATTTATATTTGTATACCTTAGTTAACTAGTTCAAGGAATACCCACGTTCTAAAATGGCACGTAGATGCACATTGACTTTTGGAATTTGCATAGAACTTTGTGACGTCACAACCTAGTTCTGAAAGGGATCTAGACATATGGATCACGATAATGCCAGTTCGAAAAGGCTAGATGAATGCCTGTTGACCTTGGTGACGTCAATTCCTCTTCCGATCATGTCCCGGTCATGTGACCGGAAGTGACCTTTTACGCTTGTGCACCATTCCATTCGGTATTTTGTGCATGCGCAGGGTCAAAGGTCACTTCCGATCATATGACCGGAACGGGAAGTGATGTCCCTAAGGTCAAAGGTCAACCTGCATACATCGGGTATTTTACTATACTTGCATTCTGCTGAATAAACAGAGTGAATGAGCCTTAAATGTTTAATTGATTAAGGCTACAGGGGATGTATTGAATTAATGGATATACAATTAATTAAGATACATACAATGAAATGCCAATCGCTGGCAACCAGAGCCATATACATGTATGATAAATGGTGCATATGAAGCAGATTGAAGGGTAGGAGAGTTTTGGCACGGTGAAGGGATAGTTCACGGCATACAATCGATAGTACACCTCTAGGGGTACTCGCTCGCTCTTGGAGGTATAAAAGGCTCCACTCGGAGTCATCTGTCTACCTAGCCTTACTTTGCGATTCCTGGATAAAGTCTCAAATTATTATTTTATAAATAAACTGTATTTCATGGAACATTAGGGATGTTGGTGGTTATATTCACACAAGAATCATACTAGTATAAACCATAGTTTCGTCATATAAGAAAATAAAGTGTGAAAGTTACTGCTCCTCACAACCTGTACAAGCGTGTTTAGGTGAAAGTTCGACAACATTCAACTAAGAAGTGGGGAACTGTTTTTTATTTTAGCCGATTAGACTACCAGACATATCTAAGATGCATCTAGAGGGATGAACATACAGAAAATTACAATTAAACATGGGGTGGCTGGATATCCATGAGTAGTATACAGAGTGCATTACAGCGCAAGTTGACCTTTGACCTCGGAAATTTGCATATCACGTGACAGAGGTCAAAGGTCAATGAGGGCATTTGAGCTGACCTGTATCCTTTCATCCCGTCTCTAACCTTGGATCATGTTTAGACATGTTAGGGGATTCCTCCGCGGTGATGTGGTTTGGCGGTGATGCGGTCTGCCTCCGCGGGCAGAAAGTAGTCCCAAATACGTGGGTTTTCATGAGAATATTCGGCAATCTTCAGGGGCGAGAGGGGCCCCTAGTGGACTGATTGGGTCGAGTGAGATGTCAAAGTGAAGCGCTCTTCCAGGGCCATTCAGTCATGGGTGGGTGTGTGTACATTTAGGATTTGTCCCGAAAATATAAGAAGCGGAACACGGATTTTACCCCTAAAATAGGGGAAAACTCCTATCAACCCTATCCCAAAGGGCTAATATCGGTCCCTGGCTTATCGGGGCCTGCTGAGAGAGGTAGGGTGGGGGAGTGGGTGTATGTAAAATTAGGATTTGTCCCGAAAATATAAAAAGCGGAACACGAACTTTACCCCTAAAATAGGGGAAAACTCCTATCAACCCTATCCCAAAAGGCTAATATCGGTCCCCGGGCTTATCGGGGTCTGCCTATCAAGTCATGGGTGGCTGTATGTAAATTTAGGATTTGTCCCGAAAACATAAAAAGCGGAACACGGACTTTACCCCTACAATAGAGGAAAACTCCTATCAAGGGCGTATATTGACTCCCATTGACCTTTGACCTCCAGTATAGAGTGCGTATATTCACTATCATTGACCTTTGACCTAAAAAATTTGCATATCGTGACCTTTGACAGCCATTCAGAAGCGAGTATTTTGACCTCGTCTGACTTTATGGAATGCATGTAGTGACTTGGTTCTGGGGTTTTTCCATCACGGGGAGTGCGCAGGTGTATGACGTCACTTCCGGTCTGCGTGAATCGGGCATGACCTGGGTATATGGCATGCATGTACTGACTTGGTTCTGTGTTTTTTCCATCACGGAGAGGTCACGTGATCACTCTAGTTCAAGGTCATTTGAATGATAGGAATGCATGTACTGACCTGTTCATTCATCCGCGGACATGTTTACATCCGGGTCATTCATTGTGGTGGGTTCTGCGCAAGTGTGTGACGTCACTTCCGGTTTCACTAAAACTACCTCCAAACCCAGAAGAGTTCCAATTTTCCTTTAGACGTAGGGATTTTCCATCCGGGTTTTCCCCGGCCCGGCCCGGCCCGGCCCGGCCCGGCCGCAGCGCGCGAGAGTTATCCGGACGCACGCCGGCGCGGCATCACCGGAAGTTCGCGGGTGAATTTCGGGTCAAAAGGTCAAAGGTCACAACCAGGTCAAAAGGTCAAAGGGCATGGCTCGGCCCTCTGCGGGCCAATAGATAGCCTGTATCCATCCTTCCGAAGCATCCATGTATAGAGGAGGGTCTCCGACAATATTACCATCTATTTATCCATGTCAAATGGCCAGTGGGGAACCCCCAGTTTTCCCCAGAACCGTATTGGCACGAAAAAATACATGAAACCATGGAACTTATAGTAATAAACTTAATCTATAGGTGTTGGACGAGTCTCCACTCGCCGTCTTCCTGGTCTTTACCCTTAACCGCTGACATGAGCTTTAACTTTTATCCTTTAACAGCCGCATGTAAACACACCCATAGCGGTTCCTCCAGCGTGGATGTGCTGTGATGGAGGGGCTAATAAAACGATTGACCTTTAATCTTTGTTGTTGTTGTTTTTGCTCTCTTTTTGGATTAACCAATCAGGATAGTACGTATCACAGACTACACCCGTAGAGCTACGTATAGGCGCGCATGTGTGACATGGTCTATAAAACACGTCCCTCTGGATCCCACACCCCCCATTCCTACGGTTGCAGAGCCATGACGGACACCCATCCCTATGCGACTCGCATTTTACAGCATGCGACCGTGGTTAATTCACTCACGGATTACCGAGCAGTGATTCGGTCCATGTTTGCTGATGGTGACGACAACGAGGGGCGACGCCAGATCCTGAAAGAGTTCACAGAAGCGGTCTTCGACAGAGTGCACTCGATGGAGAGGTGTGCTATCACTCACCACTACTGGACTATGACAGCCATCCTTGATGCCCGGACTATGGACCACGAGCGCTCACGTCGGAACCAGCGACGGTTCGCTGGCCTAGTAATGGTCTTTGCCCTATTGACCCTGACGCTGTGGCAATGACAGCGACAGAAAAAGAACGGCTCTTCAGAGCCTCCACAGATGCTCTTATGTGCAACCGATATATACGAGGGTCAGTCACAGTGTGCGTCATTCACCGATCGTCATTGCGTCAACCATGTCACCGAGGGACCTGACCATAAATACGAGAGACAGTCAGAGTGTGTGTCATTCACCGTTCGTCATTGGGTCAACCATGTCACCAGTCCTACGATTACAAGCGTCTAGTCCATCATTCGTAATTCAGCCGTCGTCCATTAGAGAATATCCGCGTCCATAATCCAAAGACCTATTCCATACAACAGCATTAGGACCAAATTCAAAAAGACAATCATAGTATACATAAACATAAGCTTGTTTCCTGCAAGAGAGAAGCGGTCAACAGTTTTCAATGATGCCGGCAAGACATCATGATGTTCCAAAACTATCAAATCCGTATTGCTGATCAGTATTCTTAATCCATAATATTCGTTGTAAAGTCGTCATCTAAAGAATGATATATCTCAGTCACGCTTTGACTGTGACTGTTCATATGAGTACCATGAGGATCTTGAAGTACATGGCTTCATACGGCCCCTAGCCCCGGGTTAAGCGGAATTAGACACAAGTTACGAAACGTAACACCATAGATCTTGCACGCTACGAGCCATCCTTCCCCTTACACCCCGGGTGGGGTTACATGTCTATGAAGATAAAGTCACCATCGTTGAAGACCGTGGAGATGTTTGCTGGTCGCGCGCTGAGACCGTATCGAATACGGTTACGCTACACCGTGACGGCTGGACCAAATTTAAACGGGTGTTGAGCGGTGAGCTCGACGGAAACCTCATCCACATAGACAATGCCATCTGCGTACACCGTGGACCCTTCTTCCCACGCCTGGGCCGTTACCAGGACCCTACGCGAAGCTTCACCCTAGACCCCGATCTGTGGACAGCCTTCGAGAAAGTGGTGCCTATCGTGGACCAGCTGGTTACACCGGACGACCGGTCAGCTGTTCAGTTGGGCTGGGCTCGTGCCCTGAGTGAAGCGGTGGCAGAACCCAACGAACAAATACCAAACCCAGCGATGAAGCGGAGGCAGACGACGATGCCATTGATTATCCGGCTAGACTGTCAGCCTAGTGACGCGACCACCGGATCCTTTGATCTCACGTCATAATTCTCCCTATGAATACGAGAGACAGTCAAATCTTGTACCATTCACGTACTGACCATGACGGAGCATATAGTACGGGCGTTTCTCAGCTTAACCCCCGAGGTTTTCCTGCACGTCTATGCGGATACGGTCGATATCATGGAGGAGGTAGGAGACATCTGTGATGCACACCTTACACAACCGTGCCCGGCTCATATTCGTCTGTCCCGGGAGGGCTGGACCAAATTCAAAAGGGTGTTGTCTGTTGAACTGGACGGCGACCTCATCCACTTGTGTCACGATGTGTACATCCGACGCGGACCCTTCTTTGCTCAATTAGCTCAGCTAGATGGGGGTACAGTGCATTTTACCCTTCACCCTGTTCTATGGCCTGCATTGGAAGATGCCGTGGCAGATGTAGATCAAGTGCTTACGAAGAGCGGTCATCAGACGAGTTGGACTGGTACCATGGGCAAGATGCTGGTAGAAGCCGAAGAAGAAAATCAGAAAGAAACTCCGGCCCAAGATATACCGTTATAAATAAAGGATAGAGCCAGGGTCCATCATCATTTGTCACCATGAAGAGCTGGGAAAAGGTGTTGGATAACTTATACTACAGTCCCAACAGTCCGGCGGCCTATAGTGCATGGTCGGCTCTCTATCGAAGGGCCAAACCCCAGGGGATAGAACGTGCCCAAGTCCGAGATTGGTTAAAAAAACAAGACACCTATACCTTACACCGATCTGTCCGTCGCCATTTTCTACGGAACCGGGTCATCGTGGCAGGAATAGATGCCCAGTGGCAAGCGGATTTGGTCGATATGAGCGCCTTTGCCAAACACAACGATGAGAATCGGTATATCTTGACGTGCATCGATATCCTGTCGAAGTATGCGTGGGTGGTACCCATCCGGATGAAAACGGGGGCGAATCTCACAGCGGCGTTCAAGGACATCTTCAAGACGGGGCGCAAACCCTTGTATTTGCAAACCGACGAAGGCACGGAATTCCTCAACAGACCGTTCCAACAGTTTCTGAAAGCCCAAAAGGTGTTTTTCTTCCATACGTACAACGAGACCAAGGCTTCCGTTGTGGAAAGGTTCAACAGAACATTCAAAGGCCGCATGTATAAATATTTCACCTATAAGAATACAAGGCGGTACATCGATGTTCTCCCGAAACTTGTGAGTGGTTACAATCGAGCCTATCACCGGAGTATAGAGAGAGCCCCCATTACCGTGACCCAACGCAATGAAGCCCAGGTCCGACGCGTCTTGTACCCCAGGCAATCGCAGCGAACGACGAAGGAGGTGTTCAAGGTCGGGGACCCTGTACGGATCAGTAAAGTCAAAGGTCAATTTGAGAAAAGTTACTTGCCCAACTGGAGCGATGAGCACTTCCTGATTAAACGCCGCCTACCCCGACAGCAGCGAGTCTATGAACTGGAAGATCTTCAAGGGGAACCGTTTTACGAGACGGAATTACAGCCTGTCGTAAAAACAAAGCAAGAATACTACACGGTGGAGCAGATTTTGAAAACCGAGCGACGCCGTGGCAAACTGTTTCATTTCGTGAAATGGCAAGGCTGGCCCAGTTCCTTCAATTCCTGGGTCGCGGCCAAACAGGTGAAACGACTATAAAGCCAGACACAACTACAGTCATCCTTCATTCCACGTTCGATCATGAACACAGCGCTATGGACCAACAGCAGCGTCTTCAAAAACGCGCAAAGCGCAAGTGGGCTTTGTGGCGATATTGCTAACCCTGTTGAGTGTGTTGTACGGAGGTGTGTTTTACGACGTAGTCTATCTCAGCACTCTACTTAACCAACTTAGAACTCCAGCTGTGAGTGGCAGTCAAATCAGTCTACAGACCTTCTCTACACCAGTCAAACCCGTGATCGAAACGAGCCCAGGTATCAGCACCACACCACGTTTACAAGCCACATCGAGCTCCACACCGAATATACAGTCCACATCGAGCTCTACACCAAGTACACCCACTGCGTCTCAAAACCCACCGGAATTCATCACTCACAGTGAACGCCCATCGACAACGACGACCGACGTTGTACCCACCACCACTCCAGTTCACTCGTACCAAATTTACAAGAGCGGATTACCACGACAGCGCATACAGCTCGACCCATGGACCCTCGGTGGCAGCATCCCTTCACTTGCGTCATCGCAGGACCGACGGGCTCCGGCAAAACGCACTTCGCCAGGAAGCTCCTTCAACACGCCGACAGCATGATCACCCCACCCATTGCCCGAGTCGTGTGGTGTTATGGAGAATGGCAGGCAGCGTATGCAGCAATGGCCCATATCACGTTCGTGGAAGGCCTACCTAACCTGGCCGATTTGGAACCCGACACCTTGGTGGTTCTGGATGATCTCATGGCGGAGACGGATGCGCGGGTCACCCAACTCTTTACCAAAGGTAGCCATCATCGACGGCTCAGCATCATCTACATTGTGCAGAATCTGTTCAGTAAAAAAACAAAGAACATCGGAACATCAGCTTAAATGCCCACTACCTGGTGGTCTTCAAAAACCCGAGAGATACCACTCAACTGCTGCACCTGGCGAGACAGATGTATGCCGGCCGCACACCGTTTGCGTTGGAAGCCTTTAAAGATGCGACAACCCCTCAGCACGGGTATATGCTCTTCGACCTCAAGCAAGGCACCCCCGATCACCTTCGACTACGGACCGGAATCTTTCGGAGAGACCCACCACGTTTACATGCGGTGGACTGCAAGTCGCCGGTGATGTCTTGGGTGGTACGGCACCCAAAGAAGCCTTGAAATGGCGGACCAAAGAATCGGGAGGCGTCTTGGTCGCCAAAGCACAACTCACCGTAGGAATAAAAGAGCTGCCTCACCGAGACCACGCATCAGTCGACGATCGACCCAGCGACGACGCACATCGAAGACCCAGGATATCTTTTCTTAAACATGTCCTTAATCCACGCAGAGTCCTGCCCCTCCACCAACAGTGCATTTGATTTGTGGACCGTCCCGCCTACACAGAGCAGTGCCGAACAAGGGTTATGGGTGGAGCATCTCCCGCTCTCCAGCATCAACGAAACAGGGCCCATCGAGTTCAACATCAGTAATGCAGATACGGCCTATGTGGATTTAGCCCATACATACTTGTATGTGAAAGCCAAGGTCGTCAATGGGGATGGCTCCAGAATCGTCCAAGCTGCAACGGTGGGCCCGACGAATCTCTGGCTGCACTCTATGTTTCAACAGGTGGATATTTTTATCAGCGACAAACTCAGCAGTGACTCGCCCAACACGTACGCCTATCGAGCCTACATCGAAACACTGTTGTCGTATGGACGTGAGGCTAAAGAATCTCAGCTGACAGCCGCTTTATTTTACCAGGACACAGCCGAGCACATGGGCACGGTGGACAATGTGGGATATAACAAACGGAAGGCTTTCACCGCGAACGGCGTCTCGGTGGATCTCATGGGTCGACTGCACGCAGACCTCTTCATGCAAGACCGGTACCTCTTGAACAAGATCCCCATCAAAATCCGACTGATACGGGCGCCTCCGACCTTCGCCTTGATGGCCACTAACGTAGAGGGGCATGCAGCTGACTATAAGATTGTCATCCAAGACGCAGTCCTGTATGTCCGAAAAGTGAAACGGAATCCAGCCGTTCAATTGGGACACATGAAAGCCTTGGAAACAGAACCAGCCCAGTACCCTATCCGACGTGTACAAACCAAAGTGTTCTCTGTGCCTGCTGGAAATACGAGCGCCAACAAAGAAACCTGTTCCTGGGGGAACTACCCAAACGATTGATCCTGGCCTGTGTGGAAAATACCAGTTTCAGCGGAGCCTACCCAGAGAACCCGTTTGACTTCCAACATTTCGGCATCAATTTTGTGGCCCTGCATGTGGACGGACAACAGGTCCCAGCCACGGCCTTAACACCGAACTTTGGGCGCGGGAATTTCATTCGAGCCTATCAGAGCCTGTTTACAGCCACCGGTCAAATCAACCTGGACGAAGGGAATATGATCAGCCGGGAGGACTACGCGAACGGATACACGTTGTTCTGTTTCGATCTGATCCCCACCTTAGAGAACGTCCATCAGCTGGCCCTGGCCAGGCAAGGCAATTTACGGTTGGAAATCCACTTTGCAGGAGCCCTCGGGGCCACCGTCAATGTGATCTGCTACGCCGAGTTTGACAACATCATTCAAGTGGACAAGGCGCGCAACGTCCTGTGTGACTTTTCCACCTAACATGGATACAGACCAGATAACCACCGTGCTTTGACCCGTACGGCCTGCCACCCCTCCATCTCGATTCAACAGACTTCATGGATCAAGGTACAGAGACGTGGTGTTGGAACAGTCAAACGTTGCAGAGCCTGACCAGTAGCGTGTGCGGACAATATTGCTTGTTTTACCTGTATCATCGATGCCGGCGAAGGACCGTATCTACCATCGTACAGATGTTTGACGAATACCCCAAGGCCGAAGACCGAGATATACTCGTATATGACTGGGCCGTCGATCATTTCAATGTACAAGCCCCGTTCTGGGCTTAAGTTCTTTCAATGTACAAGCCCCCTGTTCTGGGCTTGAGTTCTTTCACGAAAAGCCCCCTGTTGTGGGCTTAAGTTCTATCGATTTCAATGTACAAGCCTCCTGTTCTGGGCTTCAGTTTTCACCTGGTTGTTCTCACGTTGTTGTCGTTCACTGAATAAAAAAACAAAATGAGATCTCATCAAAAAACCCTGTCTTGTGTGTTTTCTATATGAGCATAAAACAAGCGGCCGTGAAGGCTATGACAGACATGTGGGGATTCAGTCAAACTAGCCTTGAACACAGTTGAGAAAGTAGCCAATCAGTGGCCTAGGATGGGACCAAATGTAACCAATCAATGTCCAAAAAACAATACAAGAGCACTGCAGTAAAATAGAGAGCCAATGAAATCAGCCCACCGACCAATTACATGTTTTGGTCTAGGTTAAGAGCGGGCATTCCAGCACAAATTTTTTGACGAGGAGTTACAAGAGCAACAGGTGGAGTGAAAAACTATAGAGGTTCGAGGTGCAGGTAAATACCAAGAAGACGGCGAGTGGAGACTCGTCCAACACCTATAGATTAAGTTTATTACTATAAGTTCCATGGTTTCATGTATTAGTTCGTGCCATTGCGGTTCTGGGGAAAACTGAGGGTTCCCCACTGGTCATTTAACATGGATAAATATATGATAATATTGTCGGAGACCCTCCTCTATACATGGATGCTTCGGAAGGATGGATAAAGTCTATGTATTGTCCCGAAGAGGGCCGGGCATTGCCGGAGATGACTGGACATTGCCATCCACCAGGGGCGCCACCAAGCCACGTGACAAAGATGTGACCTTTTGACCCGAAATTCACCCGCGCACTTCCGGTGATGCCGCGCAGGCGTGCGGCCTGATAATCCGTGCGCACTGCGGCCTGGCCGGGGAAAACCCGGATGTAAAATCCGGACCCTACGTCTAAGGGAAAATTGGAACTCTTCTGGGTTTGGAGGTAGTTTTAGTGAAACCGGAAGTGACGTCACACACTTGCGCAGAACCCACCACAATGAATGACCCGGATCTAAACAAGTTCACGGATGAATGAACAGGTCAGTACATGCATTCCTATCATTCAAATGACCTTGAACTAATTTGATCACGTGACCTCTCCGTGATGGAAAAACCCCCAGAACCAAGTGAGTACATGCATCCCATACCCAGGTCACGCCCGATTCACGCAGACCGGAAGTGACGTCATACCCCACACCTGCGCACAACCGTGATGGAAAACCCCCAGAACCAAGTCAGTACATGCATTCCATACAGCCAGACGAGGTCAAAATACTCGCTTCTGATTGGCTATCAAAGGTCACGATATGCAAATTTTTGAGGTCAAAGGCCAATGGTAGTGAATATACGCACTCTATACTGGATATGACCTTGAACTGATCACGTGACCTCCCCGTGATGGAAAAACTCCAGAACCAAGTCAGTACATGCATCCCATATACCCAGGTCACGCCCGATTCACGCAGACCGGAAGGGACGTCATACACCTGCGCACTCCCCGTGATGGAAAACCCCCAGAACCAAGTCAGTACATGCATTCCATACAGTCAGACGAGGTCAAAATACTAGCTTCTGATTGACTGTCAAAAGTCACGATATGCAAATTGTTGAGGCCAAAGGTCAATGATAGTGAATATACGCACTCTATACTGGAGGTCAAAGGTCAATGGGAGTCAATATACGCCCTTGATAGGAGTTTTCCTCTATTGTAGGGGTAAAGTTCGTGTTCCGCTTTTTATATTTTCGGGACAAATCCTAAATTTACATACAGCCACCCATGACTTGATAGGCAGACCCCGATACGCCCGGGGACCGATATTAGCCCTTTGGGATAGGGTTGATGGGAGTTTTCCCCTATTTTAGGGGTAAAGTCCGTGTTCCGCTTTTTATATTTTCGAGACAAATCCTAATTTTACATACACCCACTCCCCCACCCTATCTCTCTCAGCAGGCCCCGATAAGCCAGGGACCGATATTAGCCCTTTGGGATAGAGTTGATAGGAGTTTTCCCCTATTTTAGGGGTAAAGTCCGTGTTCCGCTTTTTATATTTTCGGGACAAATCTTAAATTTACATACACCCACCCATGACTGAATGGCCCTGGAAGAGCGCTTCACTTTGACATCTCACTCGACCCAATCAGTCCACTAAAATGAGATCTCGCCCCTGAAGATTGCCGAACATTCTCATGAAAACCCACGTATTTGGGACTACTTTCTGCCCGCGGAGGCAGACCGCATCACCGCCAAACCACATCACCGCGGAGGAACCCCCTAACATGTCTAAACATGATCCAAGGTCAGAGACGGGATGAAAGGATACAGGTCAGCTCAAGTGCACTCATTGACCTTTGACCTCTGTCATGTGATATGCAAATTTCTGAGGTCAAAGGTCAACTTGCGCTGTAATGCACTCTGTTTACTACTTCTATGACATCAGAAATCGATGTACAACAGTGCATTTTTTTCTGCACCTGTTCCGGTATTAACAATCGCACGCTTTGGATCGGCATCTTGATGTGTTCTATGGTTATTGGTTTGTTCCGTGCGATGAAGAAAAGAAAGGAAAATAAAGATATATACGCCACAGAAACGAATTTGGAGCGGATCATTCCATTTTCACTCTGAGATAACCCTTCTATATATGGTAGGCCGTAGGGGACAAAAATCACCATTTGGTGTAGACACATATTATTAGCCAATCACAGAGCTGTTTTACGTGTTGACATTAATTATTATATGTCTACATACAATTTGATTCGATATCATATCGAATTATTTTATATCCGTATACATATTATTTAGATACTGTATCAAATATTTCGATGCTACATCAAATTTATTTGTATCCCCATCCAAATCATTTCGTATCCGTTTACATATTATTTATATATGGCATCCCAATATTTAAAAGTGTGATGGGCCACAGAGGACAAAAATAGCTATTTGGTGTAGACACATTTCAGTCAATCATATCACAGTTTTATGTATGTCATACATAATTCATTACATATGTCATACATAATTCATTCAATCACGACCACTGGAAGTATGTATGACATGCAGTAATCGCTTCCGCCACAAAATGTTCTGTTTCCTGTAGAAATGGAGCAACCAAAAAACTTTTTCATAAAAGTTGATTCTATTGGCTGTAGTGATAAAAGGAGCGGAACTGATTTATGGTGTCTATAATTTCGACGATTTCATTGGTTCAATACGATGCTACATCGAAATATATTTAGGATGCCATACCTAAATAATATGTATACGGATACAAAATGATTCGATACAGTATCTAAATCATCTACAATGCGTATACAAATTAATTTGATGTAGCATTGAAATATTTGATGAAGTATCTAAATAATATGTATACGGATATAAAATAATTCGATACGATATCGAATTAAATTGTATGTAGACATATAATAATTAATGTCTACACGTAAAACAGCTCTGTGAATGGCTAATAATAGGTGTCTACACCAAATGCCGATTTTTGTCCCCTACGGTCAGCCACAATTTAAATATTGGGATGCCATACCTAAATAATATGTATACGGATACAAATTGATCCAATACAGTATCTAAATGATTTGAATGGGTATACAAATCAATTTGATGTAGCATCGAAATATTTGATGCAGTATCTAAATAATATGTATACGGATATAAAATAATTCGATATCACATCGAATTAAATTGTATGTAGACAGATAATAATTAATGTCTACACGTAAAACAGCTCTGTGATTGGCTAATAATATGTGTCTACACCAAATGGCGATTTTTGTCCCCTACGGCCTACCATGTCTATACCTCCAAGAGCGAGCGAGTACCTCTAGAGGTGCATTATCGGTTGTATATCGTGTAGTTGGACGTGCTGTTGGTGAGAGAGGTAGCATCCTCCTAGTCCTCAACCGTGGCTATACACTTGAAATGTTCTAAAGTATAATGGGGCGAATCTATATAAAAACGTCTTCAATGATTATGTCACGACGACGTCAGGATTAGGTAAAATATATATGAAAAAGTACCGTAATCGGATACGATCAGTGCAAAATGCAGTGGGCTTACTGTGGGAGGTAACTTGTGTTGTATAAGAACGTAGTACCCTAGTAAATGACTACTGCAAATGTGTCTACAATATTTTGCATCTAGTAATATGAAAATATATTAAAACGATGCCAATGACAATATACTTTGACAATTTCATCGTCAAATATTGCCGGCAGATATTGAATGGATTTAACGTGGAGAATCTTCCTGGCAACCCACTTACTTTGCATCCGTATTAATTGTAAATGTTCTAAAATATATCTCAGTATAAATAAATAAGCTATGAAGTCACACTCATCTACTAATGGATTGCTGTTTTGAGTTAAAGCAGGGCATTGAGAAAAATATGTTCATTTACAGCAAATGACCACGAAGACACATAGAATGGTATAGATTAACTCCTCTATTACCGTACCACTACAATAGGGCAGAATATAGATCAAGTGCATTTTAGGTAAATTAATCAATGATAGTAAGAAGTTAAGAGACAGGCAAGAAATTTGTCATACTTTAGATATTATGGCGTCATACTCATGTCATGTCGCATCTTCACACGTCCAGGTAAATCCTAAATCCTCGCAAAGGGTTTACCTGGACATTTTTGGTGATTCGAATGAGTTCTCGCGTCGTTGCCTGTGTTATACAATCTCGTACAGTTCATCTACCGCGTTTGTTTTGAATAAGCATGTCGGTATCCAAACCTGCGATTTTTGCTTTGACATCCGATGACGATTTCAGCCTGACATCAAAGTATTTTGGCCAGCGATGAAATTCAAATCTGTCAAATCTCATACCTCGCAGCGGATTGGGGTAATCGGTTAGCTTAGCGCGTTCACTGATTGGAATGATTTAGGGAAAGCCCCCTTGATCTATTTAAATCCAGAACTACTATGGGTAACCATTAACCAAGCTATCCTAACAGATCGATCGATACACTGACGTGCTGACGTTTATGTTAAACTTGACATAACGAAGTCCTGATAATGATGTCGAATTTGCCGTCTTTCCATAGATGCCTAATATTATATATTTTTTTTACATTTCATAACTGTAAGTAGTATATAAAACACGGCTGAACGCTGTTTGACCTACTTATTTGTTCCCCCGGGTAAAATTTAAGGAGGTTGTCACTTGGCGATCACGTGATCAAGGCATGTATTGACTTGTTCTGGGCTGTGCAGTTCTGCAATGCATGTAGTGACCTTGGAGCGGGGACATTCCGGGGGTTTCCCCACTGGGTTTCCCACTGGGGAGTCAGTTGCGTCATTCTTTTTCCATCGGGGTATTTCCATTTTCATTTAACCTGGCATTTTCGTATACAGAGCTTGAACACAAAAAGGGGATTGTAAATTAACCGGGGGCTAGGTGGGCAGTTCCATTCGCACCAATCAGCGGTCGAGAAAAAGAGCCAATGAGCGATCGATAAAAGAACCAATGGACGGGTACTAGGATTTCGCTGACGTCGGGGACTTGGATTCCCAAATACGTGGGGAGCCGGGGAAAAATTCTTCAGACCGCTAGTGGACCGATTGGGTCGAGTGAGGTATCCCCGCTTCAGGGCTATCACAGAAAAAAATAAACAAATAAATAAAAAGCGGAACACGGACTTTACTCCTACAATAGGGGCCTGTATTATACAATATACGGGAAAATGCCTGTATGGGTATGGGGGTCATTATTTTTTTTAATTTTACTATGGGTTTTTTGGTCTTGTTTTTCTCGTCTCGCCACGAAAAACACGATGGGAGGGGTTTCGAAGTGAAGCGGTGAGATTTTTCGAAAAGTACCGGGTAGATCTGAATATAGCCCCATACTGGCTATGGGGGTATAGGTCCATACTGGGAAATTTTTCGTAGGTTTTACTATGGGTTGTTTGGTTTTGTTTTTCTCGTCTCGCCACGAAAAACACGATGGGAGGGGTCCCGGAGCTAAGCGGTGAAATTTTTCGAAAAGTACCGGGTAGGTCTGTATATAGGCCCATATAATCCCATACTGGCTATGAGGGCATGGGTCTATACTGGGAAATTTATTGTGGGTTTTACTATGGGTTGTTTGGGCTTGTTTTTCTCGTCTCGCCAAGAAAAACACGATAGGAGGGGTCTCGGAGGTAAGAGGTGAAATTTTTCGAAAAGTACCGGGTAGGTCTGTATATAGGCCCATATAGTCCCATACTGGCTATGGGGGTATAGGTCCATCGTGGGAAATTTTTTGTGGGTTTTACTATGGGTTGTTTGGTCTTGTTTTTCACGTCTCGCCACGAACAACACGATGGGAAGGGTCTCGAAGGTAAACGGTGAAATTTTTCGAAAAGTACCGGGTAGGTCTGTATATAGGCCCATATAGGCCCATACGGGATATGGGGGTATAGGTCCATCCTGGGTGGAGGTTTTGGGGTCTAGGTGAGCCCCTAGTGGTCCTATGGTGTCGTATGAGGTCTTATTTTGAAGCTCTCGTGGAGGTTTCAATATTCTGCGCATAGTATAGAAAGCAGGCATTTTGGGGGTGCGTGGGGTGTGTTTGGGGTAGAGATGGACTACTATGGTTCCCAATGGGTCGTGGGAGGTGTCAAAGTGAAGCTTTGTAGGGTAGAGTCAGAATGGCGTGTGTTTTTTATTGCAAGCCGAATCAATCTGCGCATGCGCAGTTGGGTGTAGTAAGTAAAGTGGTCATTTTGGGGGTGCGTGGGTGTGTGTTTGGGGTAGAGGTGGACCACTGTTGGTCCGAATGTGTCGTGTGGTGTGTCATTTTGTAGCTCTCGGGGTGTAGACCCCGATTTGAGGGCTGTCCACAGCATCTGTGACGTCATCGATGACGTCATCAGTAGGAGTAGTGGCCAAAGTGGGCATTTTGGGGCAGTGAAGGGAGGTATTTGGTGTAGAGATGGACCATCCTTGGTCCGAATGCGTCATGTGGGGTGTCATTTTGTAGTTTTCAGGGTGCAGACCCCGATTTGAGGGATGTTCATGTCATCTGTGACGTCATTGGTGACGTCATCAGTAGGGGTAGTGAAGGAAGGATTAGTAGTATAAAAGCGCATTTCGAGTCCTATTGACCTTGCGGCGCAATGCGCAATGAGTGTATGCGCGCGTGTGAGTGAGTGAGTGAGTGTGAGTGAGTGATTGAGTAAGTGAGGAGGAGGAGGAGAAATACGCACTAACGACGGTGAGTGAGTGAGTGAGTGAGTGGGATCCAACTGGACTAATGTATCGTTCGTTTTCATCATTTTGCGCATGCACAGTCTGGCCGTAGTATAGAAAGCAGGCATTTTGTGGATTCGTGGAAGTTTGTTGAGTGATTGAGGGACCATCTCTTGTCAAATGGATTGTGTGGGGTATCTGTCTATTACATAAAGCTAAGAAGGACCATTTTGAGAATCTGATAAAGGATAACAAAAGTAAACCAGAAAATATTTGGAAAGTTCTTCGAGAAATAGGAAAAAGAAATAGCAAATGAAATGAACTCTTACTACACAAACATTCCTTCCCAGTTGCTTAAGTCCATCAATCCCCTGGTATTCCAGTCCCTGAAGAAAATAAATTTAGCATTCCGTCAATTAGCATTGAAAAAGTGCACAAACACCTACTAAACCTGAACACACGAAAGAGTACTGGACCTGATCTTATAGGTCCAAAATTTCTTCACCTTTCTGCAGCAATCATAGCTGAACCTTTAGCTGATATCATTAATCTAAGCATAGAAATGGGAGTATTTCCGGAAAAATGGAAACTTGCTAAAGTAATTCCCATTTTCAAATCTGGCGACTCTGAGTTGCCAGAAAACTACAGACCTATATCCATACTTTCAACACTTTCTAAAATTATTGAAAGACATGTCCATGACCATCTTTATGCATATATGTCAAAATTCAGTTTACTTTGTGATAACCAATCAGGTTTCCGTGCAAGCCATTCATGTCACAGTGCTCTTACAAAAATGGTGGAATCTTGGTTATCATCAGTTGACAAAGGAGAGCTTGTCGGTTGCGCAAAGCTTGATTTTAAGAAAGCCTTTGATACGATCAACCACAAAATTGTTCTGGAAAAACTTAAACTTTACAAACTTGATGTGCATGCTCTGAATTGGATGGAATCATATTTAAATGAAAGGAAACAGTCTGTTAACATAGATGATCACATGTCTGACCCTCTCTTAATACATGCTGGGGTACCCCAGGGGTCCATTCTTGGGCCCCTAATATTCATTATCTTTGTAAATGACTTGTTATTATGTGATCTTTCAAGCACCATTGATCTATATGCTGATGATACAACTGTATATAACCATGCCACAAGTATACCTGAATTAGAAAGACTGATCAGTCTGGATTTGAAGGTCATCGAAAGATGGTGTCACCAAAACAAAATGTTTATTAACATAGATAAATCTACCACCATTCTTCTCACAACAGCACACAACCTAAGGACACTAAATCAAGACATTAAGGTCAAAATTAATGGTACCGAATTACAGACTGTTGTCCAAGATAAGATATTGGGTCTCTGTATTGAACAGTCACTCAACTGGCAGACTCACATTGACTCTATTTGTAACAAGATTTCTTCCAAACTTGGTGTACTTTACCGTAATAGACATTTACTGAGAAAAGATGCCAAAATAATGTATTATAATGCTTATATCCTTCCTCACATGGACTACTGGAGCACAATCTGGGGCAATTCATCCAATTCTCAGATAGATAGAATTTTTAAACTACAAAAGCGAGCTGCTTGAATCATACTGAATGCACATTATTTAGCTCCAACAAACTCACTTCTACAACAACTAAACTGGCTTAGTGTGTATGATCGAATAGAATATCAGAAAGCAGCCTTCATGTATAAAATCACCCACAGTCTATGCCCTCCATACCTCAATACTCTATTCAAATATGTTCATGAGGTAACTGATAGAAACCTAAGATCCTCCGAGAACAACAACATATACCTACCACGACCAAGAACAGAATATTTGAAACAAAGCATGCAATACAATGGAGCTAAACTATGGAACTCTCTTGATAATAACCTGAAAGAGGCACCCTCTCTTTGGGCCTCCAAGCCGTATAAAATAGGCCAGGATTTTGTGTAACTATAATATTATTCTTAACGTTATCGTACATACATGTAGTCTAGCTTGCGATTGTGTGATTATTCTCCTGAGATGTTTAAATATTTATTTGACCACGTTGTTGTACAGTATTAACTATGACATTTGATATTTTGTACACTTTTGTTTTGGAGGGCCTCTTGGAAGAACAGTTTATAACTGATTGAGTTACCCTCAATAAATAAGGATTTATATATATCACTGTAAAGCTCTCGTGGGCCAGACTGGCTTGTTCTCATTGGAAGTCGCGCCAATTTGCGCATGCGCAGTTGGCCAGTGGGTTGTTCCCGTCGTTCCTCCGTCTTCCATCCGGGTACTGTGGTTTTACATCCGGGTCCTCATCTTACATCCGGGTTTTTCCATGTTTACTGTCACGTTACCGGAACCGGAAGTTGTCACAAGACAGGTGGCGCCCTCCTTACCATGTCTGTGCTGTATTATTCCATATGTCCTGTATTGTACCATATATGTCCTGTACTATACAATATATGTTCTGTATTATATCATATTTGTCCTCTATTATACCATATCTGTCATACGTTATACCATATCTGTGCCGTATTATACCATATCTGTCCTGCATTATACCAAATCTGTGCTGTATTATACCATATCTGTCCTGTATTGTACCATATATGTTCTGTATCATATAATATTTGTCCTAAATTATACCACATCCGTCTAGCATATACCATATCTGTGCTGAATTATACCATATCTGTCCTGTGTTATACCATATCTGTCCTGTTTTATACCAAATGTCCTGTATTCATCATATTTGTCCTCTATTACACCATATATGTTCTGTATTATATCAAATCTGTGCTGTATTATACAGTATCTGTCCTGTATTATACCAAATCTGTGTTGTATTATACCATATGTCCTGTATTGTATCATATATGTCCTGTATTATACAATATATGTTCTGTATTATACCATATCTGTGTTGTATTATACCATATCTGTCCAGTATTATACCGAATCTGTGCTGCATTATACCATATCTGTCCTGTATTATACCATATCTGTCCTGTATTATTCAATATCTTCCCTGTATTTAATGCACATGGACTCTGCGCATCTCCATGTATTCTGTGCATGTAATTTGTTCATGTACATGTACTCTGTCAATATACATGTTCCTTGTCCATGTAAATGTACTCTGTGCATGTCATTCTACATGTACTCTGTTCACGTCCATGTATACATACTCCGTTCAAATCCATATACATACTCTCTGTCCATGACGCTATATAGCTGAAATATTGCGGAATGCGACGTTAAACCTTAACTCTCTCTCTCTCTATCCGGGTTTTTCCAGGTTTACTGTCACGTGACAGGAACCGGAAGTTGTCACAAGACAGGTGGCGCCATACATATGGACTGATGAGGGACACATGTTCATTCCTATATTTAGACACCATCACCAACACCACCACACACCAGTTATATCACCACCACACACTACCACCACTCTCCACCACACACTACCACTACCACCACACCACCACACCACCACACACCAGTTCTACCACCACCACACACCAGTTCTACCACCACCACACACCAGTTCTACCACCACCACCACCACCACACACCACACACCAGTTCTACCACCACCACACACCAGTTCTACCACCACCACCACCACACACCACCACACACTCACCGTCGTTAGTGCGTATTCTTCCTCCTCCTCCTCACTCACTCACTCACTCACTCACACGCGCGCATACTCATTGCGCATTGCGCCGCAAGGTCAATGGGGCTCGAAATGCGCTTTTATACTACTAATCCTTCCTTCACTGCCCCAAAATGTCCACTTTGGTTACTACTCCTACTGATGACGTCACCAATGAGGTCACAGATGAGGTGAACATCCTCCCTCAAATCGGGGTCTGCACCCCGAGAACCCCCGAGAACTACAAAATGAAACCCACACGACGCATTCGGACCAAGGATGGTCCATCTCTACATCAAATACCTCCCTTCACTGTCCCAAAATGGCCACTTTGGCCACTACTCCTACTAATGACGTCATCGAGGACGTCACAGATGCTGTGGACAGCCCTCAAATCGGGGTCTACACCCCGAGAGCTACAAAATGACACCCCACACGACGCATTCGGACCAATAGTGGTCCATCTCTACCCCAAACACACCTCCACGCACCCTCAAAATGACCACCTTACTTACTATACCCAACTGTGCATGCGCATATTGATGCGACTTGCAATTAAAAACACGCCATTCTGACTCTACCCTACAAAAGCTTCACTTTGACACCTCCCACGACCCATTCGGACCCATAGTGGTCCATCTCTACCCCAAACACTCTCCCACGCACCCCCCAAAATGCCTGCTTTCTATAATACGGCCAGATTGCGCATGCGCAGAATATTGAAAGCGGACGATACATTAGTCCAGTTGGATGGTCCGCCACGAGAGCTTGAAAATAAGACCTCATACGACACCTTAGGACGTCCATCCCAAAACGTCTATCCAGGATGGACCTATACCCCATAGCCAGTATGGGACTATATGGGCCTATATACAGACCTACCCAGTACTTTTCGAAAAATTACCGCTTACCTCCGAGACCCCTCCCATCGTGTTTTTCGTGGAGAGACGAGAACAACAAGACCAAACAAACCATAGTAAAACCCACGAAACATTTCCCAGTATGGACCTATACCCCCATAGCCAGTGTGGGGCTATATACAGACGTCTTAACGCATGGCCCCAACGCCCGTTTTAACGCATGGACGCACTAACGACGGTGAGAGAAAAACAAGACCGAACAACCCATAGTAAAATCCAAATGAAAAATGACCCCCTCCCCCATACCCATACAGGCATTTTCCCGTATATTGTATAATACAGGCCCCTATTGTAGGAGTAAAGTCCGTGTTCCGCTTTTTATTTATTTATTTTTATTTTTCTTTTCTGTGAAAACATACACCCACCTATGGCTGGATAGCCCTGAAGGAGCGGGGATACCTCACTCGACCCAATCGGTCCTGTATTATACAGTATGTCCTGTATTATACCAAATCTGTGTTGTATTATACCATGTCCTGTATTGTACCATATATGTCCTGTATTATACAATATATGTTCTGTATTATACCATATCTGTCCAGTATTATACCGAATCTGTGCTGCATTATACCATATCTGTCCTGTATTATACCATATCTGTCCTGTATTATTCAATATCTTCCCTGTATTTAATGCACATGTACTCTGCGCATGTCCATGTATTCTGTGCATGTAATTTGTTCATGTACATGTACTCTGTCAATATACATGTTCCTTGTCCATGTAAATGTACTCTGTGCATGTCATTCTACATGTACTCTGTTCACGTCCATGTATACATACTCCGTTCAAATCCATATACATACTCTCTGTCCATTACAAGCGTCTAGTCCGTCATTCATAATCCAGCCGTCGTCCATTAGAGAATATCCGCGTCCATAATCCAAAGACCTATTCCATTTTCCACATAACAGTATTAGCACCAAATTCAAAAAGACAATCATAGTATACATAAACATAGGCTTGTTTCCTGCAAGAGAGAAGCGGTCAACAGTTTTCAATGATGCCGGCAAGACATCATGATGTTCCAAAAATATCAAATCCGTATCGCTGATCAGTATTCTTAATCCATAATATTCGTTATAGAGTCGTCATCTAAAAAAAGATGTATCTCAGTCACGCTTTGATTGTGACTGTTCATATGAGTACCATGAGGATCTTGAAGTACATGGGTTCATACGGCCCCTAGCCCCGGGTTAAGCGGAATTAGACACAAGTTACGAAACGTAGCGCCATAGATCTTGCACGCTACGTTCGTATTTTGCTATCAGCATGCGATATGTATCGCCAAATTTGAGAAACTTTGAGTGGAGGCGCTTGGTGGAATAGCCCTGTTTTATAAGTTTCTGCAACAATGTTTTGTGACGTTGATTAAAATCATCACATTTAACACAGGATCTAGCAAATGCTACTAAGCGAGATATGTATACGCCATATGCAGGTCCCACTGGAATAGAAAGGGATAGTTTACGATGTCGAAATTGTAATCATCTCTTTTGTCATAAAGTCGACGAGAGAGAATGCCCGCTTCATTTTTATAGAGATATAGATCTAAATATGATGTGCCTGTAGGGCTATCTGTAGTTTCCTTCAAATCCAGTGAAGTGGATATATATCCTTCACTGCGTCATTTATATAGCGATTATCCACAGCGAGAAGATCGTCTATATAGCGTTTGGTGAATGAGAAGGAACGGGCTTTGAATGGATCGGTTTTTGAAAGCGCCTGCATATAGTCATATTCATAAGAGAACAGATACAGGTCAGCCAACAGGGGTGCACAATTAGTACCCATTGGAATACCTATATGCTGCTGATATATTGTGCTGCCAAATTTCACATAGATATTTTTAATGAGAAATTCAAGCAACTCTATAAACAAAGAAACATCCCATGAATGATATCTCTTGTATGTAGTCGAGCTAAAGAATGCTTTATGGCTTCCGACATTAATATATCTACGATCAGTTTTCTTGAACACAGATACTATTAATGAACTTATACGGTCAATAAGGTCCCGATGAGGGATTGTAGTATAGAGAGTCGAGAAATCCCATGTGGATACATGTCTGTACGGTATATGACCTTTAGCATCAAGTTCTTCCGTAAGACATTTTGAGTTTTTCAATATCCACATACATTCAACGCCAGAGTTCTTAGAAATAGTGGCGCAATACCTTTCCCAAAATGCTTTTACCTCCTGAAGGGCCCTCGTCAATAGGGTTGAAAGAAGCTTGGTGGTGCAGCTTCTAGAACCAGCTATGAATCTAGCTTTGTATGGTGATTTATGCATTTTGGGAGTCCAGTACATTTTTGGTATGTCGTTATGATTGGTTGGAAGACAAATACCTCTTTCCCTGAGAAACTTTTTGTGATTGTTAAATAAATCTTCCAGAGTAAATGCAGTTTGGGAGTAAGTAGACGTATTTGATGAAGATATGTCTACACTCAATTCTTTAACCAGCACCTGGTAATAGTAATATTTACATATGAATATTATATTATTCGGAGCTTTGTCTGCTGGGACTATGACGAATTTACTCTGGAGATTTGCTAGAACTTCTTGCGAATTGAGGTTTCTCAGAACTTGTTTTGCTTGGGGAAGAGTACTTCTGTCAATATGGCGGATTGTTTCAACGACCTTGCTCTTGGTGAGGTCCAGCCAATCAGCGAGTACTGTAGGTTCAACTTTTTCTCGCTTAGACCAATCAATAACGTACTGTTCCAATGCAGACAGGACTATCTTCTGGTCGGCCTTCAGATTTATTCTTCTTGGCTCTCTATATTTAGGTCCTTCATCAGGAGTAATTTCAGATCCTTATCACTCACCACATCAAGGTCACCAGTCACAATATGTTTGCATGGTGTATAGATAAAGTTCGACGATTCACAATCACAAC
This sequence comes from Hanleya hanleyi, assembly GCA_036873755.1. NCBI lineage: Eukaryota > Metazoa > Mollusca > Polyplacophora > Lepidopleurida > Hanleyidae > Hanleya > Hanleya hanleyi. The sequence continues at coordinate 18,092 of JAVTVY010008113.1, read as the reverse complement.
TATAGCCTCCTGACGTGTATAAGTTCCAGTCAAACTCCTTGACAGCATTGGAGTAATTGAATATTTTGGTGGCTATAGATTTAGTATACTTATATGAAATGCAAGGAGGTTCTGTGAACTTAAAATAGTTTGGTACAGCGTTGCGTACCTCTGGATCATTCAGGATTCGAGGTAAATTAATGATGTCCAGTCCTTTATCTAAGTAGTTGAGTTTCAAGAAAAACCGATCTTGAGAGGTTTCGATTATGTTCACTGGACGATACAACCGAAAATACGCTATATCTTGACATACTTTAATGATTTTTGATGGTATTATATTTCCTGAAGACGCAGATTGTTGTATATCTCTGGCTATTTGATCTAAAGCTCTCAGAGCTAACGCATACAGAACTGTACGTAAGCTATGTATACTATTGGGTGTGTTAGTTAAACCCACTAAGTAATTTAAAGTGATATGATCGTGAATCATCGAACTATTAAACTTTCGCCAACCATGGCTGCGATGTCTCCGTTGATGGGGTTTAAAGTTGGGTAATGTTGGATATATTTGAACGGCGGTTTGTAGCATTGCCGAACCCACTGACATTATCATTTAAACCAAACGGAAACACTGACCCAAGTTCTAGCATCCAGAATAATTCCCGCTCTCGGATTTTTCTCTCAAATCCAAAAGGGGAATCCTTAGTAGATGGATAGACGACGTCTATGATCTGAATACTAAAGTTATCCCAGCCGTGGTCGGGTCCAGAAAAATGCCTACCTATAAGCAATTGCTTTTTCCTAACGGATTTTCTGTGACCGTTCACCCTAAGATGGAGTCTTTGGGTGGTCTTGCCAACATACTGTTGACCACACTTCTTACAGGAAACTAAATAAATACAGTTTGTAGTAGAACAACTAAGATCAACATACGAGTTAACAGAATATGAGTTACCAGTTAACGTGGAACTAAATGAAGCTGAAGCATTAAAGAGTGGACACGTGAGACATCCACGATGTCCACACTTAGAAATTTTGAAATTATTACATGTAGAATTTGGTGCTAAACAATCATCAAGCGCAATATCACAAGGTTTGATGTCGTGGCCTTGCTTTGCTGTCAGAAATATATCTGTCATTTGGATAGAAAAAGGTCTTAGTGCATTTCGAACTATTAGAGACTCGGCCGAGAAACCTGCACTAAGGTTCCTCGGGTCTGTCTTCATATTTTTTCTTATAGTTGTGCTCATTATGTTTGTTGGGTGTGCAGGGGCAGTATTACGTTACCGAATTGACCGGAAAAGAAACAATCCAGGTCCGTTGTTTGACATTCATTTCAGTCCACGGAAACAGACGTTCCAATAAACCTAAAAAGTTTTAATCAGATACTTTACTTCAAGAAATATCAGGCATTAATTAGGAAAGTGATCCGCAACTCCCCGTGATTCGGAACTCCCCCAAACACTGTATACAGCTCCCGCCACATGCATATCTTTTCTGCAGATGTTTCAAAATAGTATAGTTTTCAGTGAAGTGCAATTTTTCTTCTTTGACAATTTAGAATTTCCCGAGTTCTTCATGTTCAAAAATTGCGGGAAAAATATTTCGCTATTAAAACACATCTTCTCTATTATTGGCGTGTTCCCGGAGATCATAGGAAGCGAATACATGTAGAACAAACAGCATGCTAATATAGGGTCTACGACAGAATGTGGAGTGAATTTTATGCGAAAAAGGGCTGTTTAGCAATGTCCGCTTTTCCGTGGAATTCATGAGATCACGATTGAAGTATCATGGGAAGATATATTTTTCCAGTCGCTATCTCCCCCCCCCCCCCCCCACCCATCTTCAAAAAAAAGGAAAAGAAAAAGCCGAGAGAGCGCCTCGTGAGGCAGAGTTATTTTTCCAGACTACAACAACAACAGTTTTTGCCTGTATCACAGTCCGAGCTTCCGATGACCCTTCAACCTTACCCAGACGACGGATAATTTTTGACAGATTATCCGGCTAGGTTGTTGATCGGATTCACAGATAACGATTGAAGCATGGGAAGATATATTTTTCCAGTCGCTATCTCCCCCCCCACCCCCAACTCAAAAAAAAAAAGCCGGGAGAGTTCTTCGGAGTTTTACGTTTTTGACCTCTGACTTTGAATTTGACTTCTCACTTCCGACTCGCATCCTGGTCAATGACACTCGTCCTTTATCTTTTTGCTGATTCAGAGATTCTCGTGGAAGTTTCCAATTATACTATCCGGAATGCGAGTTTTTCTTTCGTGAAAATTTACTTTTTATGAAAGCACAGGTTTGTCTTCGTCGCATACCGGCCATCTGTACCAGCGCGAAGCTATAAGTACACGCGCGAATTTAGTACCCTCGAATTAAGAGACCCGGTGGAAGCACTGCAAAGGATACACACCTTTTGTGACGTAAGCATTCAATTGTGTCCAGAAACTTTTCAAAATTTCGTCGGGAACCATAGCAATCCCTATTGGAAATCACACGAGTCGTGGGTTCCCCATATGACAATTATTTGGCGGGAGATATCACGTTGCGCTCCTAGACCTCCGTCTGATCGACGGAGGTAAAAATGCTCCTAACACAGATTAATCATACAAAGATACTTCCTTGTTAAATGATTAGACAATTTACTTTTGCCTTACACAAAATAATGACTCACTCATCAGCATTTATTAACTGTGCCGAAAGGTCGCATAAATGACCGCAGTTTTTCTCCATGGACCACCTTGGTGTGTTATTGGCAAGTGTATTTTTCTGTATTGCCTGAGGGGCAGGCATCTGGTCTCCAATTTCCAAAGTGGTTATTCGTGTTCCCTCAAGCATGTGCATGTGGCAAGTTAATCACATTCCAGTGATAAATTATTCGTACTCTAGTTGAACTGAGATTTTAAACAAGAAACTATATTCCTGTATCCCAATTTCAGAGTACAGCCCTACAACTTTTACTAAAGTTTCAAATTTCATAATGAATTATCATTTGTGTTCTATGATATAATAATATTTGTTATCATATTTATTCTACTATATAATATTCTACTATATAATATACTCCATGGTCGACGAATTTCGGACCCCGAAATTGGAAATAGGACCATCAAAACAATAGAACTCAAGAGTCGGCCAGACCAAACTACCGCTATGGGGTGACATATAAAATAAAAAAATTATATATAGATATATGCATCACATGACCCAAATAGTTGTAATAGTATGTAACATATAGCCACATGGGTGTGGAGTCGTTGAAGGACACCAGGAAGACACCAGTCGGTGGGATGTGCCTCGGGTGGGGAGGTCATCCGTGTCGAACATTTCTATAAAAATGCTCCTAACACAGATTAATCATACAAAGATACTTCCTTGTTAAATGATTAGACAATATACTTTTGCCGTACACAAAATAATGACTCACTCATCAGCATTTATTAACTGTGCCGAAAGGTCGCATAAATGGCCACAGTTTTTCTCCATGGACCACCTTGGTGTGTTATTGGCAAGTGTATTTTTCTGTATTGCCTGAGGGGCAGGCATCTGGTCTCCAATTTCCAAAGTGATTATTCGTGTTCCCTCAAGCATGTGCATGTGGCAAGTTAATCACATTCCAGTGATAAATTATTCATACTCTAGTTGAACTGAGATTTTAAACAAGAAACTATATGTTATTCCTGTATCCCAATTTCAGAGTATAGCCCTACAACTTTTACTAAAGTTTCAAATTTCATAATGAATTATCATTTGTGTTCTATGATATAACAATATTTGTTATCATATTTATTCTACTATATAATATTCTACTATATAATAGTATTCTAATAGTTTGCTGTCCACGAGAATTTAATAACCTACCATGTGGTTTCTGGTGTAGTCTTTAATTCCAGCGCTGCTCCCAGCCGTATTTCGGATTAAATGTTGCTTCAGTTTGCTATTTAATACGTCAAGAATGTTATAACAAGCTCTTTGATTCAAAGTGCCTTTGTTGATGTCCCTGGAATGAGGCTATCGGTATTTTTGAGCAAGTCTAATGTGAGCTGCAGTCGTCAGTCAACACATCTAGCCGTAGCATATCGTTCAGGGAGTCTCGCCAGACTGGTGGGGCATCGAAAAGTATAAAGGATATTTGGTCGATTCAAATCCAAAGTGAAAAATGAAAGTATCTCTATGGGTCTAGATTTTTAGATTTTATTTGCTAATCATATAGCGCCTATTAAGGGCATGGGAATTACAGAAACGTATTAATGATTACAATTCATTCGGAAGATATTAAATCGAATCAAAATAATAATAAAATTAAATTGCATGTACTGGCTGTATCAATTAGATACTCATTTATTAGTTTAATAGATCATGGTACAATCCACCTCATAATGGTAAATTTGTATATAGGCCTATAATCAGCTGAGCATCATTCAATTAATAATCGAAGTCGTGCAGTGTCTATCTCATCAATAGACCCAGTTAATGCTTTTGCCAAGGTGATTGGTTGTTTATTTTTACTCCGTTTGCTCTTGTCATTAAGAAGCCAACATTTGTGAAACCGCCCTAGACGAACTTTTCTTCTGCCATGCTGGTCTGTATACATAATCAGTTTTCTCTGCTTCATCCCTAAGAGTCTTCAGGTAATGTAACGACAGCATGCCATGGAACAACTGTTTTCGCAGTGTAACTGCATTTTTTAGGGATTCTGTGGGTGTATGGTAGCCAAGGGATATTTTAATGATGACTCGGTGCATGCGATCGCCCTTCATTTCAAGTGACAGCAGGCAATACTATTCATATATTGCCATGTCTGTTTTCTGATGCGAGGGCGCATGTGGATGTATGCCCGTTACAATATGCAGTTCCAGAAGGTGGGTTCCATTGCTTCCTAACTCGCCCTGGGACCGACTCTCCGCATTAGCGAAGGAGCTAGTATCAGCGGGTAGACTCAGTATATCAGCATTCTCTGCATCACTATCCGCACCAGTGGGTGGGCTGTCAGTATAAGCGCCAGAGGTTTTATCAGATTCTGGCACCAAGGTGTTTTCGTACCCATGTATATTCTTCTGATGCCCCATCGTATCGTAATGTTTGGTAAATGTTCGTTCGCGCTCCAGGAACGATAAGCCATGTAAATGGTTGGTCATCGACTGCGTTGCTTTTATGGACGTAACACTATGATACCCGCCAACATCTGTCTTAATGCAACAATGCCCCAGAGAGATAAAGGGCGCGACAGCTCTGATTGGTCGGACTGATCACATGATAAACCATGCAATTGCCACAAATTGAATTTGTAGTGCCGAGGCACCCGTCCTAACACATTAACACCGTCAACGTCAGTTCCAACGCCTGAACACCACATCTTAACGCCATAACGCATAAATGAAGCCATCGTAAGCACACGCACTCACCTAGCTGCCGCCAGAGCAGGGCAGACGAATTCTTCGAAGTATTCGTCAAATGAGAACAGCGCTATCCTTGCACAACGATACATTACCTGCACAAGTTTTTCCCCAATTTATAGTACATCGATGGGAATGAGGAAATAGCTGACCTTGTCCTGTGGCTTTAATCATCGAAACTTAATCTTTGAGGGAACTGACGTCATCGACGGAGTGAGGTCGTTCGTCTGAAGTGACGTCATCACACGTCTGGCCGCTCACCCGGTAGTGCTGCCGGTATCCCGGCGCTCCCTATAGTCCACAAACTATAGGTTTTAGGTGACAACACCGCGATGATATCACTTCCGACGATATGTCACTTCGATCAAAGGTTAAAGTCACAAGTAAGGTCGTGTATTCCCTCTTTCCCATATACCTGTATATGGAGGCAACGTGGCGTCGGGCCAAGGTTAAGCACCGGGCAATGCTTTAACATTGAATATACCGCAAACATCGGAAAATAAGTATCATTGTGGCTTTCAAAATAAAGAATAATGCAACATTGTCAAGGTTAAGTAAGGGTTCGTCGCCTAACCTCGGTGCTCGGGACTGTCCTGTTAATGGCAATTCTATGGGATATCACGTGATCATTTAGACCGATCTCAAAGCTTTTGAGCTAACTCTGTGGAGCTTTGAGGCAATAAGGCAGGCGTTGGCTTATCGTTGCATTGAGTGCGGACAAATTTTACCAGACACGATATCATGAGGCACCAGAAGAATATGATTGGTATGAAGACGAGGTTCCGGAAGCCGATGAGTCCGCTGACGGTTATACCAAGAGCCAGCCCACTGTCGCGCATATCCACATGCGCCCTAACCTGTTGCCGCTTGAAATATAGAGTGATCCCAAGTACCAAGCCATCGTGAAAACTACAAAAGTGGATATGGGGTTACCATCCACACATGCCCTAAAAATTGAGTCAAAATTCGAAAACAAGTGTCCCAGGAAACGTTGGCGGTACAGTATCTTTGATTGCCAAAAATAGCCTTCAAGACGAACCAGTGCAAAGAGACGATGGACATGGATAAGAGCGAACATGACCGAAAAGAATTTTACAAGGGTGGTTTATCAAATAGTGTCTTCTCAGTGAACAACAGTGAACATGGCCGACGATGCGTCTGATACACGGATAATAAACATCATAAATTTATGTAAACACACGATGTGATGAAGGGGATAATAAAATGTGTAATACGAAAAAATAGTGGTGGTTGTTATATCTTTCTCATCTGATTGTGTCAAGATGGTAATGAATTAGAAGCTAGATGTGTGTGGGGTTTTACTCCCTAACGGCAGAGCGTCAGTGTTAAGATGGACTTTGGGCAGACCTCACTCGTATCCAACACCCTCACTCACTCACCCGTATCTCACAGCTCAATATGTCACACCATCCAGTCCCAACGGCCGCGAATCATGAGCCCGATAGACAGAATCTACAAACCGAACTTTATGTTCCCCACAAAAAATGTCCTGGCATTTCATGTTATGGGTCCACAACAGGCATCCGCATACAGACGACGACGTCACCGGTTAAAATCAAACAATGTTCATGAGACCACCTGAGGCATATTTTACACCGCGAGTCTAATCGATGCTATTTGCTAAAAAAAGCCTTTTTGAGTTTCTGCGACATTGCCATTGCTTTAGTACGATTTTTCATGCACTGTCCAGGCGTCATAACCTGGAACTATAGGGTACGGTCCACACCTAAATGACGTGCGGCTAAAAATAGGCATGTGTTCGGGTCATCGGCCATGAATAGATGTAAAATCTTTAACAAAAATCCTGTAAATGGATATATTTTCTAAATGGACGCTCGTGCCATTATTTCAGGAGACAATTTAGCTAGTGATATTGGAAATGAAAGACGTGCAATTCTCCTTAAATCTTCTTCAACTTTTCTGAAAAACTCGATAAAATGTATGAAAATGTGTCAAATTCGACTCATAACCCAGAGAAAACGTATGAAATTCATTTTACGCATTTTAAAGTGTTTCCCGTCCAACGGAGGTCGACCTACTCGTTTTTTGTGAATTTTTTCGACATAAATTACTCAACATTTTCACTCCACGAAAAAGTGCGGATTTTTGCCTGCCAGATATTCAATTCCGGACACGACTAATTCCGTAGTGGCGCCTAGGTGCGATCAACAAGCAATTGTTATATCCTCGTTTGGTGAAATGGGTACGTCCAGCCGGGTGATACTAAAGATATCAGTCAGTAGAAAGGAAAGAAGAATTACCATGCTGTCAGAAACGGACCACTTACTTATTATGAAATTGGAAACCCCTTTGCTCCACGTGTCCAAAAGTGAGAAATGAAGAGGCTAGAGACATGGGAATTTCACCGAATCAGATGCTTGGACCCAGGCAGGTTTTCATTTTTATAATTTATCATTCATACTTTTTGTTCAAATATGTCTGGTTGAGTAGCTAATATGGCCCCGGATTCGTAATGAATCCACCCAAAAAGACAGATGCTTGGACCCAGGCAGGAAGAGACTAAATACATGGGATTTCACTGATGAAGACGTCTGAATTCTGGCTTCGAGCTAGGATAGTGTGGGGAGAGGAAATAGATCTGCGCATGCGCAATCAGAAGAGGAACATTTTTCTCTAGAACCAGAGGGCCTAGAGACATGTAGATTTGACCAAATGAGACATCTGGACCTAGACTTTTGCCCTGAGTAGTTCTGGGGTGAGGAGTTAGCTGTGCGTCAGCAGCCAGAAGTGGAAAACTGTACCAAGAACCAGAGATCCTGCAGACCTGAGGATTTCACCGAAGGCGATACTTGGAGATAGGTTTTCGACCTGGAGTACGATGACGTGAGGAGTAGGGTACCGCATGCCCAACCGGAGGTAGAAATTGTATCGAGAACCGGAGGGCCTAAAGACATCGGCATTGTACCGATTGAGATGCTTGGACCCAGGCTTTCGCCCCATTGTAGTATAGGGAGGGAAAGTAGGGCATGTTGAGACGTTAACTCCACCAGACATCCACGATGCTCATCCATTAACATCAGATGAGTTGGTTGAGCGGATCTGTCATCCCAGCTCCCGAGCTAGCGTATCTAATTCCGCTTAATCCGGTGCTAGGGGCCGTGTGGCTACTTCATAGTCTTCACACTTCACTGCTATAAAAGCCCAGCTGAGATACTAAGGCTACGTCCGAGAGTACGCCGTATTCTCGGGCCTGAATGTTAGGTGCCGAGGGATGCTTTCCTGTAGGGTCATATGGTTGCGTGTTAGTCACCAGACGTCCACCTCTTGCATATCGCTCCAATGCACAACTGGAAGTAGAACTGTACCGAAAACCATGGGCCCCAGAGACATGGGGATTTCAACGAATGATCGAGACGCCTGGAGGTTAGGATTGTATCTGATGAGGAGTAGGACTGCGCTTACGCAGACAGAAGAGGGACAATATCACACTCAAGGTTATTTCACTCATATGGTGACAGCCACTTTGGTTGGTGGAGGAAGCCAGAGTACCGGGGGAGTACCACAGCCCGTCGGTAAGCAAACAACAAACTTTCACCTGGCATCAGCGGGCTAGAGACATGGACTAATCACTGAATGAGATGCTGGACCCAGGCTTTCGTCCTAGATTAGTTTAGGGCGAGGGGTTACGTCTGCGCATGCGCAATCGAAAGTGAAACACGGTGCCGAGAACTAGGGGCCTAGAGACATGGGGATTTCACCGTACGAGACATCTGGACCTAGGCTTCCGCCTTAGCTTAGATTGAGGAGGGGGATGGGGCATTTTATCGAGAACCACAGGGGTCTAGTCACATGGAGATTTCACCTAGTGAGACGCCTGGAACAAGGCTTTCGCCAAAGTACCGTGTAGTGTGAGGAGGAGAAGTAGAGCTGGATGTGGAAAACTGTACCGACAACCAGAGAGCCTAGATACATGGGGATTTCATCAAACGAGACGCATGGACCCAGGGTTTTCCATAGGGTAGAATGGGTGAGGGAGTAGGGCTTGTCATGTGCAACCGGGAGTGGAAAACTACTGAAAACTGCAAGGCCTAGAGTGTGGATTTCACCGAACGCGACGCCTGGACTCCGATTTTCGCACTAATATAGTGTTGTCCTTTTGAACATGGTTGATAGGGTTTAGTTCTTGTTCCGCTTTTTATATTTTCGGGACAAATCTTAATTTTACATGCACCCACTCCCCCACCCTATCTCTCTCAGCAGGCCCCGATAAGCCGGAGACCGATATTAGCCCTTTTGGACATGGTTGAGAGGGGTTTTCCCTATTGTATGGGTAAAGTCCGTGTTCCGCTTTTGATATTTTCGGGGACAAATCCTCAATTTACATGCACCCACTCCCCCACCCTACCTCTCTCAGCAGGCCCCGATAAGCCAGGGACCGATATTAGCCCTTTTGGACAAGGTTGATAGGAGTTTTCCCCTATTGTAGGGGTAAAATCCGTGTTCCGCTTTTTATATTTTCTGGGACAAATTCTCAATTTACATACACCCACTCCCCCACCCTATCTCTCTCAGCAGGCCCCGATAAGCCGGAGACCGATATTAGCCCTTTTGGAAATGGTTGAGAGGGGTTTACCCTATTGTATGGGTAAAGTCCGTGTTCCGCTTTTGATATTTTCGGGGACAAATCCTCAATTTACATGCACCCACTCCCCCACCCTACCTCTCTCAGCAGGCCCCGGTAAACCGGAGACCGATATTAGCCCTTTTGGACATGGTTGATAGGAGTTTTCCTCTGTTGTAGGGGTAAAGTCCGTGTTCCGCTTTTTATATTTTCTGGGACAAATTCTCAATTTACATACACCCACTCCCCTACCCTGCCTCTCTCAGCAGACCCCGATAAGACGGAGACCGATATTAGCCCTTTTGGACATGGTTGATAGGAGTTTTCCCCTATTGTAAGGGTAAAGTCCGTGTTCCGCTTTTTATATTTTCGAGACAAATCCCAATTTTACATGCACCCATTATTCCACCCTACCTCTCTCAGCAGGCCGCGATATGCCGGAGATCGATATTAGCTCTTTTGGACATCGTTGATGGGGGTTTCCCATATTGTAGGGGTAAAGTTCGTGCTCCGCTTTTTATATTTTCATGACAATTCCTCATTTTACATGCACCCACCCATGACTTGATCGCCCTGGAAGAACGCTTCACTTTGACACCTCACTCGACCCAATCGGTCCACTAGGGGCCCCTCTCGCCCCAAAATGTCCCGGAGATTGCCAAAGATTGTCGAAAATTTCTCCCGGCTCCACGCGTATTTGTGACTACTTTCTCTCCGCGGAGGTTTTTCTCGCGACCGCATCACCACCAGACCGCATCACCGCGAAGGAATACATCCCCCAACAGGTTACGTGACTGGAAGTGACGTCACCATGGCAACCACGTGACCTGCGCAGACCTCTGCCGCAACTATAATGAACTTGACCTCTGTGATGCGGTCGGCGGGTATGCGACCGGGAAGAAGCTTCCGCGCACAGAATGTAGTCCCTTGTCAATTCAATGATTTTAACCAATGAACTCATTAGAATTTTCATCCAATCGAATAGCCAAGGTTTTTTTAGTAGCCAATCCCTAATTCACTCACGGATGACGTCTCTCCCGGTCATGTCCGGTAATTTCCGGCACTCTCCGGTGGTCACATTTTTGGGGTCAAAATGAGGGATTCTTGCATAACATGGACGTTGGAGAGTGGACTCAAATTGACCAATCAGCGTGCTGTATTTTAACCAATGAAATCGTTAGAATTTTAACCAAACAAATAGCCGACCATAGTTTAAGTAGCCAATCAAAATTCACTACTCCTGGCTTTATAAACCTGGCTGCCAATTTCACCCCACAAAATGGTGCCTATCAAGCAGACCCCTTGTAGCTACATCAGCGGCATGGCGCCACGTAAGGTCAAAAAGAAGAGTGTCCTAGCCACAGGAGATGCGAAGAAACCCTACAGATACAGACCATCGTGACTCAGTGTGGATTTCACCGAACGCGACGCCTGGACTCCGATTTTCGCACTAATATAGTGTTGTCCTTTTGAACATGGTTGATAGGGTTGAGTTCTTGTTCCGCTTTTATATTTTCGGGACAAATCTTAATTTTACATGCACCCACCCTATCTCTCTCAGCAGGCCCCGATAAGCCGGAGACCGATATTAGCCCTTTTGGACATGGTTGAGAGGGGTTTTCCCTATTGTATGGGTAAAGTCCGTGTTCCGCTTTTGATATTTTCGGGGACAAATCCTCAATTTACATGCACCCACTCCCCCACCCTACCTCTCTCAGCAGACCCCGATAAGACGGAGACCGATATTAGCCCTTTTGGACATGGTTGATAGGAGTTTTCCCCTATTGTAAGGGTAAAGTCCGTGTTCCGCTTTTTATATTTTCGAGACAAATCCCAATTTTACATGCACCCATTATTCCACCCTACCTCTCTCAGCAGGCCGCGATATGCCGGAGATCGATATTAGCTCTTTTGGACATCGTTGATGGGGGTTTCCCATATTGTAGGGGTAAAGTTCGTGCTCCGCTTTTTATATTTTCATGACAATTCCTCATTTTACATGCACCCACCCATGACTTGATCGCCCTGGAAGAACGCTTCACTTTGACACCTTACTCGACCCAATCGGTCCACTAGGGGCCCCTCTCGCCCCAAAATGTCCCGGAGATTGCCAAAGATTGTCGAAAATTTCTCCCGGCTCCACGCGTATTTGTGACTACTTTCTCTCCGCGGAGGTTTTTCTCGCGACCGCATCACCACCAGACCGCATCACCGCGAAGGAATACATCCCCCAACAGGTTACGTGACTGGAAGTGACGTCACCATGGCAACCACGTGACCTGCGCAGACCTCTGCCGCAACTATAATGAACTTGACCTCTGTGATGCGGTCGGCGGGTATGCGACCGGGAAGAAGCTTCCGCGCACAGAATGTAGTCCCTTGTCAATTCAATGATTTTAACCAATGAACTCATTAGAATTTTCATCCAATCGAATAGCCAAGGTTTTTTTAGTAGCCAATCCCTAATTCACTCACGGATGACGTCTCTCCCGGTCATGTCCGGTAATTTCCGGCACTCTCCGGTGGTCACATTTTTGGGGTCAAAATGAGGGATTCTTGCATAACATGGACGTTGGAGAGTGGACTCAAATTGACCAATCAGCGTGCTGTATTTTAACCAATGAAATCGTTAGAATTTTAACCAAACAAATAGCCGACCATAGTTTAAGTAGCCAATCAAAATTCACTACTCCTGGCTTTATAAACCTGGCTGCCAATTTCACCCCACAAAATGGTGCCTATCAAGCAGACCCCTTGTAGCTACATCAGCGGCATGGCGCCACGTAAGGTCAAAAAGAAGAGTGTCCTAGCCACAGGAGGTGCGAAGAAACCCTACAGATACAGACCATCGTGACTCAGTGGACAATGTGGGCCCCACTGGGAAACCCACTCCTAAACATTTGCGGTATGGGTTGTGGGGTCTTGTTTTTCTCGTCCCGAGCTATGGAACACGGTAGGGGTCTCCAAGTACAGCGGTGATATTTTTTGAAAAGTACAGGTAGGCCTGGATAGGCCCACTGGCTCAGTGGACAATATGAAACCCTCCCCTGAACATTTGTGGGAACTTGTTTTTCTCGTCTCGAGCTGTAGAACACAATGGGAGGGGCCTTGAAGCTGAGCGGAGCAATTTTTTTAAATGTCCAGGTACCGGGTAGGTCTGCATATACACCCATACTGGCTCAGTGGGTAGGTCTATACTGGGAAACCCGCTCTTAGACATTGTGTAGAACACAATGGGAGGGGTCTTGAAGCTAAGCGGTGAAGTCCAGATAGGCCTGGATATAGGCCCATACTGGCTCAGTGGATAGGTCCCACTGGGAAACACACTCCTAGACATGGTTGTTGGGTCTTGTTGTTCTCGTCTCGAGCTATAGAACACGATGGGACGGGTCTCCGAGCTAAGCGGTGAACTTTTTTGAAAATGCAGGTAGGCCTGGATGGGCCCATACTGTCTTAGTGGAAAGGTCCACACTGAGAAACCCACTCCTAGTCATTTGCGGTATGGGTTGTGGGGTCTTCTCGACTCGAGCTGTAGACCACGATGGAGAGCTGAGCGGTGAAATATTTTTCCAGGTACCGGGTTGGTCTGGATATATGCCCATACTGGCTCAGTGAACAATATGGGTCCCACTGGGAAACCCTCTCCTAGACATTTGCGGTATGGGTTGTGGGATCTTGTTTTTCTCATCTCGAGCTGTAGAACACAATGGGAGAGGTCTTGAAGCTAAGCGGTGACATTTTTTGAGAAAATCCAGGTACCGGTTAGGTCTGGATATAGGCCATACTGGCTCAGTGAACAATATGGGTCCCACTGGGAAACCCTCTCCTAGACATTTGCGATATGGGTTGTGGGATCTTGTTTTCTTCGTCTCGAGCTGTTGAGGGGTCTGGGATGGGAGGGATCAATCTGCGCATGCGCAGTTGGGTGTAGTAAGTAAAGTGGTCATTTTGGGGTGCGTGGGGTGTATTCGGGGTAGGGATGGATCATCCTCTGTCCGAATGTGTCGTGTGTGGTGTCATTTTGTACCTCTCAGGGGGTTGACCCGATTTGAGGGATGTCCACAGCATCTTTGACGTCATCGTTGACGTCATCAGTACGAGTATTAGCGACAGTGGGAATTTTGGGGAAGTGAAGGAAGGTATTTGGTGTAGAAATGAACCATCCGTGGTCCGAATACGTCGTGTGGGGTGTCAAAGGGAAGCTTTCGGTGTGTAGACCGCGATTTGAGGTATATCTAGATTATATGTTACGTCATCAGCACGAGTAGTAGCGAAAGTGGGCATTTTGGGGAGTGAGGGAAAGTATTTGGTGTAGAGATGGACCATCCTTGGTCCGAATGCGTCGTGTGGGGTGTCATCTTGTAGCCCTCGGGCTTTAGACCGCGAATTGATGCATGTCAACGTCATCTCTGACGTCATCGGTGACGCCATCAGTAGGAGTAGTAACTAAAGTAGGCATTTTGAGGGTGTGAAGGAAGGTGTTCGGGGTAGAAGGCCGTATGAGGTATCATAGTGCAGCTCTCGTGCATGTAAACGACGAATGGTATGGTGTTTGTTGGTAGTCGTATCGTGCTACGCATGCGCAGTTGGGCAGTATTTACGAAAGATTTCATTTAGGGTGTGCATGGGGGTGTGTTTGAGCGATTGAAGGGCCATCCTTGGTCCGAATGCGTTATGTGGGGTCCTTGTCATTGCCATTGTGAAGTCCTCGGTGTGTAGAACACGACCTGACGGATGTCCACGTCATCTGTGGCGTCATTGGTGATGTCATCAGTAGGAATAGTAGCCAAAGTGGGCATTTTGGGGGCGTGAAGGAAGGCGTTTGCGTAGAGATGGACCATCCGTGGTCCAAATGGCCCATGAGGCGTGCCCAAGTCCCGTTTTAACGCATGGACGCACTAACGATGGTGAGTGAGCGAGTGCCTGCGCGCGTGTGTGTGTCTGTGTATGTGTGTGATCGCGCTTATGTGTGTTAGCGTGTGTGCGTGAGTGTGCGTGTGTGTGCGCGCGTGTGTGCGTGCGTGTGCGTGTGAGTGTGTGTGTGCGTGTGTGTGTGAACATTGTGCTTAGCCGTTTCTCTTTTGGAAGACATGGAGGCTCTGAAGAGCCGTTCTTTTCTGTCGATGTAAAACCAGGTCTAATACAGGGCGATGACGGTGGAAACAGTGGCGTATCATGGACCAATGACACCGGTCGATGTCACTCATTGGATGATCTTCGGGTAAGAGATCAATAGGAACATTTGCGGATTCGTCCAGAAAATGTTCGATGTCGTCAGGCGTATGACTAGGAACCGTATCGTCGGGGTCCGGCTGGGCATCCAGATCCTCCGCGACTGTTGGTATAGGCGGGCTGGGCATGGGTTCGTTGCTCGGCAAGCGTGGGTAGGTGGTGTCGCCGTACGCTTCATCTCCTCGACACTGAGATCAATCTCCATCGGCTCTTCAATTCGGGGCGGTGGGTCGACCTCCATGGGTTCTTTCATTCGAAGATGTAGGGTAAGGAAGGAAGCTGGAAGGGCTCCTCGACACTGCATGGGATCAATCTCCATCGGCTCTTCATTTCGGGGCGGCAGATCGACCTCCATGGGTTCTTCAATTCGAGGATGTATTTCCATGGGAACGGAAATATCCGGCCTGGAGAGTGGCGAGCCTGATCCGTGTGTGACACTGTGGTGACGTCTCAATTGACTGGGGCGTTTGAAGAGTTGACCACACTCTTCGCGTGTATATTTGGATACTTCATGGCGTGCAAGTGTGACGACGTAAATGATCCGGGCGATGAAACGACTGTGTACATATCGTACAGCTATGCTGAGCGGTACCGTCGTGCTTGGTAGCCTCATGGCGGCGCAAGTCGTGCAGACGAGTGAATGAATTCGAGCACGTAGTAAAAGTGAACATCTTGGTGCTTGATAGACTGTCTGATGAAACGGCCAGGCCGCTTCCCTTTTATAGCACGCTAGCTGGTGATCTATTTTTAGCACAACCGGTTCAATCTGGTGGAAACATACTTTAAGAGCTCTGAGCTCATACACTCACATACACTCACATACGCGCACAGGCACACACACACCTGGTGCACCCGCACCCTGGTGTACCATATACTCTACGGATACCACCACCATCACAACCACCACAGGGCGTTGACGCCCGTTAACGCCCGGTGGTGGTGGTAGAGCTTTTGAATCGGAGCTCTTAGAGCTCTTGGAGTCTGAGCCTTGAGTCTGCGCTTGGACCTCTTGGAGCGCAGAGCTCGGTAGTGTCACCGTACGCAGGCGCATGCTCCTCTGGTGCACCCGAACCATGGTGTACCCTATACCCTTCGGGGTATAAGGTACAGGGTCCACCACAGGTACGTGCGCATGCGTACGACGACGTCAATTCCGAGCTCCAAAAGCTCCAAGCACAGACTTCAAGTTCAGACTCCAAGAGCTCCGATTCAAGAGCTTCGCCCCACGCGAGCTACCGCCACCACCGGGCGTTAACGGGCGTCAACGCCCGGTGGTGGTGGTTGTGGTGGTGGTGATGTCTTTTTCGGGCATAGGGTATAGGGTACACCAGGTTGCTGGTGCCATTGGTCCGCACTGTTTTCACCGTCATCGCCCTATATTGGACTTGTACAATTTCCGACTGACTGACCTCGCCCATCTACGCAGATACGTGGAAGCCATCTTCAACGACCAACCTACGGCCTTCAAATTAAATGTAGCATTTGGGTACATCGTATGCCATAAGATGACGGGGCAATTGCACTACTTCTATTCCAGTGCCAACAACCCAGTGTACGACCATCCTTTCACCATCACCGATCGTGCGTCCTTGCAGACGGCCCTGACCCAACTGGAGAGTTTGAAAGCCTTAGAATGGGCCAATGAACAGCGCCCCAACACCAAATGACAGGTGGAGATGATGAACAATGTAATCTTTTTCGTGACCAAATATGGGGGCCAACGACGACATCTGATCAATGCTAAAGTAGAGGTGGACTTACGCTGCAGATATTGCACTGGAATTCTGTCGTTGATATTATAATAAGGGGGAAATAACTGTTGTATGTATATATGTTGTGTTCTGTGCTATAAAATAAAATCTTTTTTTCCTACAACAATGTGATTTTGGTTCTTTTGTATACCGTAGTTAACCGGTTCACGGAAATGGCTCAAGTGCCGAAACGGCACGTATTCAAATTTGCATATGACCTTACTTCCCCAGACCGCAGATTGACCGGTCTATGAGCGTTCGGGCGTTAGGATAGGGCGTTAAGACATTGAAACGGGCATTGGCGGGCGTCACTAGATTCCTCTGTAGTCGTGACAATTCAGACTACACCCGTAGCGCTACGTATAGGCGCAGGAGCCACGTGTATCATCGTCTATAAAACACGTCCGTCTGGACCCCACACTCCATTCCTACTGTTGCAGAGCCATGATGGAGACCCATCTCTATGCGATTCGCATTTTAGGGCATGCGACCGTGGTTAATTCACTCACGGGTTATCGAGCAGTGGTTCGGTCCATGTTTGGAGATGGTGACATCAACGAGGGGCCACGCCAAATCCTGGAAGAGTTCACAGAAGCGATCCTCGGCAGAGTCGACTCGATGCAGAGGTGTGCTATCACCCACCACTAATGGACTATGACAGCCATCATTGATGCCAGGGCTATTACAACGCATATAAGGGAAGTGGGAAGAGGTGTCGACATACTGACAGAGCCACATGATTTCACAGTATAGTGTTCTGGTTAACCTATTCTAAAGCACATACCAAGAATCTAACGATTCGTGATATGTGTTGTATCTCACGTACGCTTTTATTGTACCTGTTCATGTGGCAACTTGAACCATGAGAGCTCACCCCAGAACCAGCGACGGCTCGTTGGCCTCACAATGCTCTTTGCCCTATTGACCCTGACGCTGTGGCAATGACAGCTCGGTCTTACATCGACAGAAAAGAACGGCTCACACACACTCGCACACCAACACACACGCACGCACACACACACACACACACACACGTACGCATACACGCGCACACACACGCACACACACGCACACATACACACACGCACCAACGCTAACACACACACAAGCTCGATCACACACATAC